>CAWUFW010006813.1:600000-1096145 GCA_963921515.1 Calotriton arnoldi | reverse complement strand
CTGCACTACCCTAAACCCAAACACTACCCCCAGCACGACCCCTACACTACCCAAACACCACTGCACTACCCTAAACCCTAAAACACTACCCCCAGCACGACCCCCTACACTACCCAAACACCACTGCACTACCCTAAACCCTAAAACACTACCCCCAGCACGACCCCTACACTACCCAAACACCACTGCACTACTCCTAAACCCTAAAACACTACCCCCAGCATGACCCCCTACACTACCCAAACACCACTGTACTACCCTAAACCCTAAAACATGACCCACAGCATGACCCCTACACTACCCAAACACCACTGCACTACCCTAAACCCTAAACACTACCCACAGCACGACCCCCTACACTACACAAACACCACTGCACTACCCTAAACCCTAAAACACTACCCCCAGCACGACCCCTACACTACCCAAACACCACTGCACTACCCTAAACCCTAAACACTACCCCCAGCACGACCCCCTACACTACCCAAACACCACTGCACTACCCTAAACCCTAAAACACTACCCCCAGCACGACCCCCTACACTACCCAAACACCACTGCACTACCCTAAACCCTAAAACACTACCCCAGCACGACCCCTCACACTACCCAAACACCACTGCACTACCCTAAACCCTAAAACACTACCCCCAGCACGACCCCCTACACTACCCAAACACCACTGCACTACCCTAAACCCTAAAACACTACCCCCAGCACTGACCCCTACACTACACCAAACACCACTGCACTACCCTAAACCCTAAAACACTACCCCCAGCACGACCCCCTACACTACACAAACACCACTGCACTACTCCTAAACCCTAAAACACTACCCCCAGCACGACCCCTACACTACACAAACACCACTGCACTACTCCTAAACCCTAAACACTACCCCCAGCATGACCCCTACACTACCCAAACACCACTGCACTACCCTAAACCCTAAAACACTACCCCCAGCACGACCCCCTACACTACACAAACACCACTGCACTACTCCTAAACCCTAAAACACTACCCCCAGCACTGACCCCTACACTACCCAAACACCACTGCACTACCCTAAACCCTAAAACACTACCCCCAGCACGACCCCCTACACTACCCAAACACCACTGCACTACCCTAAACCCTAAAACACTACCCCCAGCACGACCCCCTACACTACCCAAACACCACTGCACTACTCCTAAACCCTAAAACACTACCCCCAGCACGACCCCCTACACTACCCAAACACCACTGCACTACCCTAAACCCTAAAACACTACCCCAGCACGACCCCTACACTACCCAAACACCACTGCACTACCCTAAACCCTAAAACACTACCCCAGCACGACCCCTACACTACCCAAACACCACTGCACTACCCTAAACCCTAAAACACTACCCCAGCACGACCCCCTACACTACCCAAACACCACTGCACTACCCTAAACCCTAAAACACTACCCCAGCACGACCCCCTACACTACACAAACACCACTGCACTACCCTAAACCCTAAAACACTACCCCCAGCACGACCCCCTACACTACACAAACACCACTGCACTACTCCTAAACCCTAAAACACTACCCCCAGCACGACCCCCTACACTACCCAAACACCACTGCACTACCCTAAACCCTAAAACACTACCCCAGCACGACCCCTACACTACCCAAACACCACTGCACTACCCTAAACCCTAAAACACTACCCCCAGCACGACCCCCTACACTACACAAACACCACTGCACTACCCTAAACCCTAAAACACTACCCCCAGCACTGACCCCTACACTACCCAAACACCACTGCACTACCCTAAACCCTAAAACACTACCCCCAGCATGACCCCTACACTACCCAAACACCACTGCACTACCCTAAACCCTAAAACACTACCCCCAGCATGACCCCCTACACTACCCAAACACCACTGCACTCTTGACAAGTCACTCTCAAATAACAGATGGAATATATAGAAAATACACTGGCAAAATCTAGGGTCCTCTGAATATAGTCTTGTTGACCTGAAGTTAGCTGCTGGTATTTGTACAGGTCAGTCATCTTATCGGCCGCCTACTCCTGCGGGAAATAGCTGTGGAAAGAAGCGGGCCCCGAAACCTTTTTCCCACACACTCATAAGGGCTCCTCTAGCTTGTTTCATTTGAAACAGATCAATAGCATCCCCAACAACTTCTTTTGAATGAAGTGGATGGATACTGTAGTGGTCATATATTGTTGTGACTTCTCCTTATCCAGTTTATCTATTTGTCCTCTTAATTGTAGTGTTTCATCATCAATACAACTTACATCTGCAATAATATCAACATTTCTGTAAAAAACATTATTTTCTTTCAAGTATAATGTGGCTTTTTTACTTTATTCATATCCACCAACTCTTGCCATATTTGTTTACTTTTGCTGGGCACTCCATTTACTATAATATTCAGTGGTTCATCTACATCTCTCTCAACACACAACAGTGTCAACATTTGTTTTTAAATCTAAAGGTAAATAGATAACAGATGCTTTAAGTCCTTTCTGTAGTTCTTTTAGTGGTAGTTTCCCTGTTTTTGGTTCCATTCGAACTATTGCTTGAAATGGATGGACAGTTTGTATTAAAATTGATTCATCCACATTCAATTGTTCAAGTGAATAGCACTCGTTACATCGCATAAAAATACCACGCATGCCTTTACAACGCGGGTATTACTACGCGATGTCAATTACAACGCCAAATTTTACCACGACTATACCTTTACCACGCATGCCATTTCAACGCCAAGGCATGCGTGGTAAATGTATACTCATGGTAAACATTTGCACAACCTCCCGACACTACACTAATTCCCCGACCCTCCCCCGACCCCAAGTCCTCTCCCTACAATAACACTACACTACCCTGCACAACCCCCGACACTACACAAATTCCTAAAACACTACCCTACACTACACAAACACCACAACACTACCCTA
Source organism: Calotriton arnoldi (assembly GCA_963921515.1). Classification (NCBI taxonomy): domain Eukaryota; kingdom Metazoa; phylum Chordata; class Amphibia; order Caudata; family Salamandridae; genus Calotriton; species Calotriton arnoldi. The sequence continues at coordinate 1,093,163 of CAWUFW010006813.1, read as the reverse complement.
AAACCTAAAACTCTACCCCCTGCACGACCCTCCCCCTACCCCCAGTCCTATCCCTACACTCTAACACTACCCTGCAAGACCCCCAACACTACCCTAAACCCTAAAACACTACCCTACACTACACAAACACCACAACACTACCCTAAACCCTAACACGCTACCCCCAGCACGACCCTCCCCCTTCCCCCAGTCCTGTCCCTACACTCTAACACTACCCTGCACGACGCCCCTACACTACCCTAAACCCTAAATCACTACCCTACACTACACAAACACAACACTACCCTAAATCCTAAAATACTACCCCCTGCACGACCCTCCCCCTACCCCCTGTCCGTTCCTACACTCAAACACTACCCTGCATGACCCCCGACACTACCCTAAATCCTAAACCACTAGCCTACACAAACACCACAACACTACCCTAAACCCTAAAACACTACCCTACACTACACAAACACCACAACACTACCCTAAACCCTAAAACACTACCCCCCGCACGACCCCCAGTCCGGCCCCTACACTCTAACACTACCCTGCACGACCCCCTCGACACTACCCTAAACCCCAAAACACTTCCCTACACTACACAAACACCACAACACTACCCTAAACCCTAAAACACTACCCCCAGCACGACCCTCCCCTACACACAACCCTACACTACACAAACATTACTACACTACTTCGACACTACCCTAAACCCTTAAAAAGTAACCCCCACCCCAAGCACAATCCCCCTTACCTCTCTCTCCTCGTGGTTCCTCTCTCCTGGTCCCAGCATTGACAGAGGGGCGGTGCACGTCGTTGTGAGGAAACGGAACAGCCCAGTTTTCTCACAACGATGTGGATAACCATTACATCGCATGCGTTTTAAAAGCGCGATATAATGGTTTGCGTTGTAATGGTAGTCGTTGTTACATCGCATGCGTTGTTACGCATGCGATGTAACAACTTGCGTGGTAACAGCCTCGTTGTAATGGCTGTTTACCGTTCAAGGAATAGCACTCGTTACATCGCATAGAAATACCACGCATGCCTTTACAACGCGGGTATTACTACGCGATGTCAATTACAACGCCAAATTTTACCACGACTATACCTTTACCACGCATGCCATTTCAACGCCAAGGCATGCGTGGTAAATGTATACTCATGGTAAACATTTGCACAACCTCCCGACACTACACTAATTCCCTGACCCTCCCCCGACCCCAAGTCCTCTCCCTACAATAACACTACACTACCCTGCACAACCCCCGACACTACACTAATTCCTAAAACACTACCCTACACTACACAAACACCACAACACTACCCTAAAACCTAAAACTCTACCCCCTGCACGACCCTCCCCCTACCCCCAGTCCTATCCCTACACTCTAACACTACCCTGCAAGACCCCCAACACTACCCTAAACCCTAAAACACTACCCTACACTACACAAACACCACAACACTACCCTAAACCCTAACACGCTACCCCCAGCACAACCCTCCCCCTCCCCCTTCCCCCAGTCCTGTCCCTACACTCTAACACTACCCTGCACGACGCCCCTACACTACCCTAAACCCTAAATCACTACCCTACACTACACAAACACAACACTACCCTAAATCCTAAAATACTACCCCCTGCACGACCCTCCCACTACCCCCAGTCCATTCCTACACTCAAACACTACCCTGCATGACCCCCGACACTACCCTAAATCCTAAACCACTAGCCTACACAAACACCACAACACTACCCTAAACCCTAAAACACTACCCTACACTACACAAACACCACAACACTACCCTAAACCCTAAAACACTACCCCCCGCACGACCCCCAGTCCGGCCCCTACACTCTAACACTACCCTGCATGACCCCCTCGACACTACCCTTAACCCCAAAACACTTCCCTACACTACACAAACACCACAACACTAACCTAAACCCTAAAACACTACCCCCAGCACGACCCTCCCCTACACACAACCCTACACTACACAAACATTACTACACTACTTCGACACTACCCTAAACCCTTAAAAAGTAACCCCCACCCCAAGCACAATCCCCCTTACCTCTCTCTCCTCGTGGTTCCTCTCTCCTGGTCCCAGCATTGACAGAGGGGCGGTGCACGTCGTTGTGAGGAAACGGAACAGCCCAGTTTTCTCACAACGATGTGGATAACCATTACATCGCATGCGTTTTAAAAGTGCGATATAATGGTTTGCGCTGTAATGGTAGTCGTTGTTACATCGCATGCGTTGTTACGCATGCGATGTAACAACTTGCGTGGTAACAGCCTCGTTGTAATGGCTGTTTACCGTTCAAGGAATAGCACTCGTTACATCGCATAGAAATACCACGCATCCCTCAAGACCCAGGGAGAGGACAACATCAATTGGGTTGTGATCTCCAAAACCAGATGCAATAACTTTTCCCGTTAGCATAAAGCCCTCCAGATTTGGGGATACAAAAAGATAGTCAATTGTAGACATTTAGCCTCGGCCCCTGAAGGTAGGTAGTCCTTCTAAGCAGTTACCTAACACATCCATAACTTTGGCTAATTCACAAGTGGCCAAAAATGATGCCAGCTCCAGTCCCCAAATGCCGGATCTGGTCTGTACACAAGAAGTAGTATTGATGCAAACATTAGTATTCAGGGAATAGGAATTGGTGCGTGCTGAACTCAAACTAGCCTTAAAATCACTGCCCAAACAAAATCCAGCCAATTGGCCGCTATCCTCTACGGCACTCTGTAAAAACAAAATGTATTCAACCAAAATTGGAAAATTAGTGTTAGGTACATTCGTAAAATCATTGTTATAAAAGTTAATTAGATATATAGTGGGGCCTCTCTGGTACCTCACTGCCTGGATGTTGGTATCGAACGGCTCTAAGGCCTTCACACAGCCTCCTGCTTTGATATTGACCCAGATAGCTAGCCCTCCTATTGCATGGCCTGATTTCGAGGGTATTGCTAAGTTATAATAGCAAAACCATCGACAAATATATCGTGGGTAGTCCAGGTCTCTTGAAACCTTAAAATATCGAACTGGCTAATAAAGGTAAGTCATTCCGGGCTCAGTAGTTTAGAGTGGAGTCCCGCAACATTCCAACTCAGGATTTTTAATGTTTTGTTACCATTGCATGTGCGCTGGGTTAATGGAACTATAGGGGATGATTCAGTTGCGATATTGGTAAATGCAGGCCCACCCTCATTTGATGGGTTAGATCTCAGTCAGTCTAAACCATCAAGGCCTTCTAAAATAGAGAACCTATTACTGTGTGTGATCATCTGTGGGGGATAAAGGCTTCCCAAGACTACTGGTCTGTAGAAATAACCCAGAGAGAGGCACCTGATTTTGGAATTAGGACCACCACAATCCTCCTGCTGTTTCAGCATATTACGCACACTCTGGGGTCTGTCAAAATTAATAACAATACAGTCACCCTCTATATCTTTGTTCTGCCGACCAAGCCACCCAACCCTCCGTACCATCACAATCAATTTCCTTCCATCTTGCCGGATTCAATTTTTTGTGTTTAGTTAACCAGTTCATACATTTGTTCCTCAGTTCCCCCCATGTTTCACTTTGGGATTCCCTCAGTGGGGGTACACCGGCTCTGACCATTACATATGGGCATGCTGCATGGGGTAAGTCCAGTTGATCCTTGCTGGGAACGTGCCTTACGACATGCGGGCAGTTGTGGGCGCGATTACAGGCGGTAGGCGATTTCGGCCTTGCCCCATTATCAATGTGGGATGCCGGTTCCATTTGTGTAGTGCTTTTATTAATTGTGGTTACAATGTCCCTTATGAAGGTTTGTTTAACAGGCTGGAGTAATCTGCAGGACTGCTCCGGGCTGCATTAGTTAACCCACCCCTTGAGGGTAAATTTGGAGTCTGGGGTATGGATGCCCAATTCAGAGTATGTTTCGTGGAGCAGACATGGGGTACACTGCTTCTGTCCTCAACCTCATTCCCTGTCAGTACGCAGTTCTGAATTGTGTCAAGGCTCTTCTCGATGTTGAACAGACATTCCAGCAATGGCTTGAGTTTGTCATCTAGTATGGTATTCAGTTTAGAACAGTACTGTTAAAAAAAACAGGGGCTCTGCAAGCTGGCCATCAGTTCCCTCAGTGTCCGAGTCAGCGTAGGGGGTGGGTGTTGTGGTTGTGGGTTAGGGGCTGATGCTGACTGTACTGGGTGTATCCTGGTACGAAGGTGATTATTGGTACTGGCAACTCGTCTAGGCTGCTTCCTTTTTGTGGGCATCTGTTTACCAATTAGGTAGTATTGTTTCCTCTCTTCCTTTCTTCTTTCTTTCTTATCAGGCATTCTGATGTTTTTTTTTCTCAATACAAGTAGATATCTAGAAATCAAATAAAAATACATTTAGCTCTACAGAAAATACTATTAAATTACATTGTACAAATAATTAGGTGTGTGAGTGTGTACACTACCACATACATGTTTGTCACTAACTGCCAAGGTGACAGCTGACTTATTTCTAGTTGAATTACAGTTTAGCATTTTACAAATGCATTTTGAATGAGAAGCGGCTCTGTAGTAATAGAACTGAGCCATGTGTAATGTAGTACTTCTGTGCATAGGTGAGAAGGTTGTGTCAGTAATAGACTACATACCTGAGTAATTGTAGCACTACCTCTTTCAGTATCCCACTACATATTGAAGTAAATATGGTAAGTACAGAGTTATGTAACTATATGTGGAACTGCATTCAATACTGTTAAAAACATAACTGCGGGAGGCGTGGCCAAGATGGCGGCGCGGTAGGACGCGCATCCGTGTCTCTCCGGCGCCGCCGTTTCTCAGCCTTGTCACATCGCCCGTCCTGGAGCCCATCCACCCGCGAATCAAGGTGGCGGATCACTGGAGGTGCCCCGGGGAGCTTCTGCGGTGACCGGAGCCGTCCGGAACCGGTGCAGCTGTGCCCGGCGGCGGTCGGAGGTCTGTGGCCTGCACGCGCGGGCCCTGAGGGAAGACCCGGATCCTGTCGGAGTGCGGGGCCTGACGGTGTAGAGGTGCGGGTCCCCTCCCCCCCCGATTCCGGGTCGTCTACCGGGAGCGGCGGTCTCCGCCGAAGGAGGTGTCCCAGAGCGGGGGGCGGAGCAGCCGTGCACCCTGAGGCGGCGCCGACGTGTTCATTTGCGGCCTGGAGTGGGCCGGACCTGGAGCAGCTGCGGGGCCTGTGGTGGCCTGCCCCGGTTGGTGCCTGCGAGTGCCCAGGAGACGCGGGATCCAGGAAGCGGCAAAGCCCTGCTCCCGCCCAGCCGAAGATCCCGTTTCCAAGTGAGTGAGCGGGGGGAGCGGGGAGGCACCGGGGCCTGGAGGAGGCCTTGACGGTCCGCGGATTGGCGGACAGCGAGTAGCGAGGAGGGGGAGGAGTGACCGGAGAGCCTGGAGGTCTGCCCCGAGGTTTCTGCTGTAGGCTGCACGCACGAGCGGCGGGGCCCCTGGGGGGCTGTGGTGCGGGCTCTGGCTAATGCGGGCCGGGGATATCGGCGCTGTCTGGCCTGGGCGCAGAGAGGGTGGAGCAGCACTCCCCTGGTGAAGCGCGGCGCGGGAGACCCTAATCAGCACCCGACTTGGACTGGGATCGCCCGGCGTGACTGCCCTCTGCACCGCATCCGTGGGGGCCACTACCAAAGAGTGTAGGCCTGGAGTGGGGGCCTTGGCGGTCCGCGGATCGGCGGACAGGGTGCTTCTTTCGGGGGCAGAGTGCGCAGAAGCAGGCGCGGCGCCATCACTGGCCAGGCACACAGGTGGTGTTTCGTGCTGCCTGACGGTGCGCGCCGTGAGGTGGGGACCGGCGAGTGGGGCCTGCCGGCCCTCCATTGGGGAGACCTGGTGCCGTTGTGCCTGGGTGGTGGTCGACACCGACAGCAGTGGTGGTGGCTCTTCTAAGGAACCCTGACATCTACGGTGCTCGGTGCTCCCGGGCAGTATGGTGCGCGGCGGCTCGGTCCCCTTGCGACGGGGAGGGACGACATGGCTGCAGCGCACGCTCGGAAGGAGAAATCCCTGAAAGAACTTCTCCTCAAACAACAAGGGCAGTCAACGTCAGCTGGTGAGAAGGCGACAAGCATGCCAGAGGCTGATGAGACCCCCGCGACAAAGGCCTTTATGTTGGAACTGTTCACAGCTATGAAGGCCGACCTCCAGGAATTCCAGTCTCAGCTGGTGGCAGATCTGAAGGAGGTGCGTCGGGATGTGGATGACATCGGGGAGCGAGTGGCCACCCTTGAGGAGCACGACGTTAGCAGGGCAGAGGAGATCCATCATCTACAGCAAGACGTGCTGCGTCTCAGAGAGCAGAATGTTGATCTTCAGGCCCATGCTGAAGATTTGGAGAACCGCTCCAGGCGGAACAACGTGAGGATCAGGGGTGTCCCGTGGAAAGAGGAGGGGGACGATCTCAGGGCCTATGTTACTGCGCTATTCCAGCACATCCTTGGGGAAGGAGAAGAGACGGACATACAGATGGACCGAGCCCACCGTGTGGGCCTCCCGCGAGGCGCTAAAGCTCCCCCACCAGACATCCTCGTGTGTGTGCACGATTTCCAATTGAAGGAACGTATCATTCGGAAGGCACGGGAGGCCCACCACATCCAATTCCGCGGTCAGCATCCGGCCATCTTCCAGGATTTGGCGGCTTCTACACCCACTTGCGAGAAAACAAGGTTCCTTATTCGTGGGGTCACCCTTTCCGCCTCATATTCAAACATAATGGCAAGTTGCTTCAACTCCGCTCGCTAGAAGAAGCATTGGAGATCCTGGGCCTCGAAAACCCCAACGCGTCATTGGCTACTGAACAACTTAGCTCACAGAGCGTTTGCCGCACAGAGGGGTGGCAGCGAGTCGGCAAGAAGTCACCACTCAAGAAACCTGATCAGGCAACGAGAGATAGAGAGAGAGAGGAGGTGCTGTCCGCCCTTTCGCACACGCTGGATCGCCCGCCCACCCCCTGAGACGTGTTGCTGCTGGCTTCGGGATGGGCACACAGAGGGGCACCGGGGAGTCAGATCAGATTGTCTGGCACATTCCCTTGGTAGTCCCTTGGCACCACGCTGACTACGTGTTGGCCCTTTCACGAGGGGGTCAGTTGCAGCCACGACCCCCTGGACCTTCATTCTTGTGACGGACATTGGTCACGCTCTACATGCGGAGTTTCTTCTTTTGTAATGTTTTAGGGTGGGTTTCTTGTTGGGTTGGGGGTCCATGGGATTCCAGTTATTTTTTCTCTATGATGTCTTTGTTGTGGGTTTTTTTTCCTCGCAGGGTCGGGTGGGTTCTCTCCTCAGTGTGCCCCCTTTTCGATATCGTGCATGGCAGTTGTGCGCTCGTGGCCCTCCGTCCCCCTCCCTTTATTGCAGGGTGCTGGGCGCTCCTGTATAGCTATCTTCTCACCTATCTCCCCCCCTGGATCTTAAAATAGTCAGTCTCAATGTCCGGGGACTCAACAACCCAGTTAAGCGTAGGGCAGTATTGTCTTTCTTAGAACACTCTGGGGGGGACATTTGCCTCATCCAAGAAACCCATCTGTTGCGGACTGACACCAATCGCATGCGCCACAGTCACTTCGCTCATCAGTTTTGGTCCTCTGCTGGTAGTAAAAGGGGAGGTGTGGCTTTTCTGATAGCCAAGCACTTTAGGGGAACTATGGTAGGGCCATTCTGGGAAATTAGAGGCCGCCTCTTAGCACTGCGACTCCACGTAGGCTCCTCTTCTTACACTGTGGCTTCCATCTATTCCCCTAATGACCGTCCAGAGAAGTTTTTATTAGAGGCTTGTGAAGATGTGCTACGCTCCCCAGACAAGGCAGTGATAGTGGGGGGCAACCTCAATCTCGTCATGAACAGCAGGCAGGATCGTTCAGATTCCCGCACTGGTGGCGCTGGCGCAATATCCGCACAAGGGGGGGGAGTGGTTGCGCGATGTTGGGATCAGGGATGCCTGGCGCTGTCTGCACCCCGACGAGACAGACTTTTCATACTATTCGGCCGCACATAAAACATACGCCCATCTAGACCACTTCCTTGTACCCCGGCTGCTTGGGCCTTGGTCGCGGAGTCCACTATCGAAGCTCGTGCCCTCTCGGACCATGCCCACATTACCCTAACTCTTCGCATTCCGGCTGCGCGTTCAGCCTTTTTGCCGCGTTTGCGCCTGCGGGATTCCCTGCTCCGGTCTCCGGATGTGGTTGCGGGCATTAGACAATGCATCATCGATTATATAGCAACTAATGACAGAGCTGATACTCCACTCTCTTCAATATGGGAAGCGCTTAAGCTAGTAGCGCGGGGGCCCTTATTGCTAAGGCAGCCTATGAGAACCAAACCAGACGGGCAAAACGCGCGGAGCTTGAGGCCACCGTCAGGGAATTGGAGACCATACATAAGCGTAACGGTGCGCCCCGTATATGGCGTCAGCTAGAAAAGGAACGCATCCAGCTCCGCCGGTTGATCTCGACCGGGCTGAACATGCGGTGATCCGCTTGAAACACAAATTTTTTGTTGGCTCTAATAAAGGGGGACGTATGCTAGCGCATTGCCTGCGTGGCCAGCAGGAGGCGCACTCTGTCAAATCATTGCGTGATGGGTCCGGACGGCTCCTAACCGACGACACCCTAATCGTCTCTGCCTTTCGCTCCTTTTATCATTCCCTCTATGCGGTGGACCCCTCCTTGCTACCGGATCCTACAGACTACCTGAGGGACGCTGCGGTGACGCCGCTATCCGAGGGCGCCGCTGCCGCCCTGGAGGCGCCTGTCCGCATTGAGGAAGTAATCTCTGCAATTTCTCAGCTGAAGTTGCAAAAGGCCCCGGGGCCGGATGGCTTTAGTGCCCTATTCTACAAAACCTATTGCGCGGAACTCGCCCCTTTGCTCACACGTCTGTTTAATTCATTTGCGGATTCGGGATCCCTCACGCCCACTATGCTGCAGGCCTCCATTTCCGTCATCCTTAAGCCGGGTAAGGACCCTGAATCCTGTGGCTCTTACCGCCCGATCTCCTTGTTGAACATAGACGCAAAGCTGTTCTCCAGCATCTTAGCACATAGGTTGAATCCCCACATGCCGGGTCTCGTCAATCCAGATCAGTCTGGTTTCATCCCTGGACGACAGTGTGGGGACAACACCAAGCGCATCTGTCACCTGATTGACAGGGTGCAACGGTCCAAGGAGGAGGCCCTTTTGCTGGCGATCGATGCCGAAAAGGCCTTTGATCGAGTGCATTGGCCGTATCTCTTTGCCACCTTAGAGCGTTTCGGGGTGGGGCCCAGGTTTCGACGCTGGATTGCCAGCATTTACACTGCTCCTCAAGCAGCGGTCAGAGTCAATGGCTTACTTTCTGACCACTTCGAAGTGGGCCGAGGAACGCGGCAGGGGTGTCCCCTTTCTCCCCTACTTTTTGCTCTGTATATGGAGCCCCTAGCACAACGGCTCTGAGACAACCCTCTTGCGCAGGGCATCCCCTTCGGCTCGGATCATCATCTCATTAGCCTATATGCGGATGACATTATCTTTTCCGTTGCGCACCCACTGACCTCGCTGCCGGCCATCATGCTGGACCTCCAGATATTCGGTCAGCTCTCTGGCTTTAATATCAATATACAGAAATCTCAAGCACTCAATCTTACCACTAGCCAACAAACGGAAGAGATTCTCAGGCTCCGCTTCCCCTTTGACTGGGCTTCGAAGGGAATCACGTATCTTGGCCTAACCCTCCACTCCAGGCTGGCGAAAACGGCAGAGGCCAACTACTCCGCTCTCCTATCCCGCATTCGCACGGACCTCCTCCGCTGGCGCCGCCTCCCCCTGTCATGGTTTGGGAGATTGTCTGCGGTTAAAATGAATGTCCTGCCGCGTGCCCTCTACCTGTTCCAGACACTTCCGCTGGAACCCCCGCCTCACGCCTTACGGCACGTTCAGGTAGCTCTCGAGAGCTTCGTTTGGGGCCCGGTCTCGCCGCGTCTATGTAAAACGCAGCTCCAGCGGGCCAAGAGGGTCGGGGGACTAGCCTTTGCCAACATCATTCGATATTTTCAAGCCTCCCTACTACGCTATCTAGTGGAGTGGAATCGTCCCTTGACAGAGAAATACTGGGTATTCATGGATCAAACGGTCGCGGGCCACCACATTTGGTGGGACGCTTGGTTGCCGCGGGCGGCGCGCGCATGGGGTCTATACTCTTCGCCAGTCACTCGACCCACGATGACCGCTTGGGACAGGGTCTCGCAAAGGGCCAATCTGACATCTTTCCCGTCTCCTCTGTCCCCACTTTTCTCGAATCCCGCCTTCCCACCAGGAGAAACCACCAAAGTTGCAGCACGATGGGTGGAGGAGGGCTGTAAACGAGTGGGACACTTATTTGACATTCAGGGCCTTATCCCCTTCAAGGACTTGCAATCAGACTACCACCTGCCTGATACTGATATTTATCTGCATTCCCAGATGGTTTACTGGATATCGGGACCTGGGACGCGTTCCCTGGCCTTTCGGCCAATGAAGCCATTTGAGAAATGGATACTCAACAAAAAAAGTGAAAAAAGTCTCATTTCCGAACTCTACTCCTTTCTGACCCCGGCCCCCTCAAAGACATCACTGCTGGACAGAAGCGCTGGGAGGCGGAATTAGAGCGCACACTATCTGATAAAGAGTGGGAAGACATTTTCTACCGGGCACACCAGACTACGTATTCCGCGAGCCACACGGAGACAGCCTATAAAATTGCTACGTATTGGTACTATACCCCTGAAAGACTCTCCAAATGGCAGTCGCAGTGTGATGGCCTCTGCTGGAGGGGGTGCGGTAATCCCGGGACTCTCATTCATTTGCTATGGCACTGCCCGAAGCTAACACGCTACTGGGATCAGATCCTCAATGACATTGACCGGGCCTTCAACACCACCATACCCCGGTTCCCCGCCTATACCCTCCTAGGCCTTCCTAATGCGCTTACCTTTCCCTTGCGCTCGACCAGGGGGCGACAGATGGCGCTTGCGCTGAACGCTGCACATAGGGTCATATTAGCTAGATGGAAATCGGATAGCGTCCCCGAGCACATTCATTGGCTACACCAGTTATGGAACCTGCTTGCGATGGAAAGGCTCTCTATGGTAGCGGCAGGGAAGGATAAGGATTATGCCAAAATCTGGGCCCCCTTCCTGACTATTCTCTCCACTGAATTCCGTGAATTGACTTGCCCGCGCTATCTCCGTATCCTAAACCTCGTACCAGACGCCACGGCAGCTACCCCATAGAATGACCATTGCTGGCTCTATATGTCCCCAAGGCGCGCCGACCCCAATACATCACCCAGTGCTTGTGGGATGATGCCGACGTTTGCGTCCCTTTTGTGTTTTTTTTCCTTCTTCTTTTTGCACACTGAGGAGGGGGGAGGGGGGTGGGTTGGGCTCGGGGGGTTTCTTCTCATTTCTATGTTGTGTTCATTGTTCAAAGTTGGATCACTCTTCACAGCCTGCGGTCCACAGTGGACCCCATTTTCCCCGCCCTGGGCGCCTTGCTTCTAAACGGGCTTATTCATTCGCACGTGCTACAATCTCCTGGTGATATTCCCTTTTGACGCGACCGGCCCGACTGGGTTGTAGGCGGCTTGCTGTGTTTAATATTGAACAGTCTTCTTTTGCTCCTTGCCTTGCCAGTATAATCAACGTGCAGCTAGCCGGCCCGCTGGGTTGTAGGCGCTCTGCTTATGTATCTTTGCTGTGTTCTGTTAATAAAACAGATTTAATACTAAAAACATAACTGCTATCTTGCTGTGTACATACATTTATAAGCGACCCTCTCTGTGTTTCAGTGGGTGTCAGTGACTCTCTCCTTTTCTTCATAGCTATAATAGTTGCAGTATGGGCGGGACACTGCATATATAAGGAAACATAGGAGTCCGAAAGTGCATGTGTAAGTCACTAAAATTTAGAAGGCCATGTTTCATCTTTTAACTAAAAAGCACCCTGCTGTATCAACTACTTACAGCCTAGCTGAGTGCTCTATTCTCTGTAGTACAAAGACAGTTTAAGGATTGTCAACCAGCCTTTCTAATGGCAACTCGAGCTGCCAGTAAAACTGAACACTAAGACTCTATAGCTGTAGGTCTCAGCCATATTTAAAGTAGTACTTCTGTAGATGGGTGAGTAGGCTGTCTCAGTGCTTGGTTGCAATTCTGACCTCTATGAGTGTCCCACCACATAGTTAAGTAAATATTGTGACTACAGGGGTATGTAACTGCGTGTGCAACTAGCTCCAATACTGCTAGAAACATAACTGATCTCTGGGTGTGTCATTAGCACTGTCACTGTCAGACTGGATGTCTCATTAGCTCTATCCTTTTGTTAATAACTATATCACTTGCAGTATGGGTGGGATATTCCATATATGTGAGCAAAACAGTACACAAGTGCACATCTACCTCACTGAAACTTAAAAGGACGTTTCTTCTTTTAACAACAAAGCACCCTTCTCCATGGCCTACTTATAGCCTAGCTGAGTACTGAATATTTGGTAGTAAAACAACAGTTTAATAATTCACAAGTAAGCTTTTTATTGACAAATCAAGCTGACATTAAAGCTGCACACTCACAATCCACAGTAGTAGGATTCAGCCATATTCAAAGTAGTACTTGTTTGGATAGCTCTGTAGGTTGTGTTAGTATACGCTCATAACTAACTTACAACATCAGTACCTCCATCATCATCCCACCAGATATTTAAGAAAATATGGTCAGTACAGGCATATGTAAGTGTGGGTGTGGGCAACTGGTTTCAATACTGTTGTAAACATAACTGCTGTCTGGATGTGTGCATGAATGTATAGGCAGCCCACTCACTGTCTGAGTGGCTGTGTCACTATCTCTATACTTCTGTAGATAGGTATATAAGTTGCCGTATGCATGCCAGGGTGCATATATATGTGGGCATAAGTGTATGTAAGTCCACATGCAACACAGGTAAACTGAGAAAAAAATATGTCACCTCTTAATAACAAATTACCCTACTCTAAGGTCCACCTACAGCCTACCTAAGGGTTGAGTTTTGTTTGCTAAAAGGGAACTCTAATGCTTCTTTGCTGATTATTCTACTTGTCCTTATTATTATCACATAGCTATTATTTATATTCCTTTTCAGTTGTTATGAACATGCTACTCACTTTCATTCACCTTATATGCAATTATTCCTGTAGTAATACTTTTTAAATTAAACTACATTTTAGCAAACATACCTGTTAAGTGTGTTTGCTGTTCTGTATATTTGTCTCTCACTATCAGTTAAAACTTCTTATAACTGAAAATGCTCAAAAACCAAGCAGAAGAATGGTACACCACTCTCATACAAGGCAACCATTAATGGCAACCTTTTCTACTTTTCTTTAAAGGTTACTCAATCACAAAGCAAATCACAATCTCTCTTTCATATTTAACTTAACGTATGCTACAGATCTTTTGACTGCTTCTTATACTTAACCCTTTCCAACACTCCTCAAAAGATAGCCCAATTCGATACCGGTTTTCACCGGATCTGTGGTTCTACCCATGGCCCACCATGTACCTTTGCAGGCGGATCCGCGGATCCAAGCGGGACTGCGAAATATATTTTTGTTTTTTATTGTCAAACAATCCCATATATACTTCTGCTTGGATGTAAAAAAAAATCTTCACAGCTAATCATACTTTCAATCAATTTTTCCACTAGAACTGCAACTACAAAGTCACAATCTAGCCTTTTTGATTCCCTTCCCCCATGCTCCTTTAGCTCTGCTACCATGGTAACATTCTCTAGGAGCAGTAGGTCACAGGTTCATAACAGTTTTTACAAGCACCATGCTCATTTGTAAAGCAAATATAGCAGGTGTGGTTGAATTTTAAAATAACACACATATCTCAAACAGCAACACTTTTTCTACTTTCTCAAAAGCCAATCCAACATGTATTTGCTTTTCTCACAAAATCACTACCTAGCTTTATGCACCAACATATTTAGAACAACCAATAAATGTGTTCTTTCAAATTGTTCCCAGTACCCTCCATTTTCAACTGCATTTAATTTAAAAACTGCCTCATTCAGCTGCAACCTTCTGTTTGCTACTGCTCCATCCTTCAAAATGGTTAGAGTGTGGATTGTGGGCCATAGCTTTGTGTTCTGGGCTAGAGAGGCTCCTAGAAAGAGTGGCATTGACAGTGACCTGGATTTGCCTAATGCAGATATTACTTGGGTTGGCCAAAGAGGGTTAACGTGGCAGCAATTACTTCCATTGGCTGAAAGCATTATAGATTACCAACATCCAGACGTCATGTTTGCACTGTGATGGTAATGGCCTGGGCACACTGACTGGAGTAGGACATAAAATCCTAATGAAGGATACCTTTAGACAAATAATGGAACTTTTCCTCACACTGCCTTGGTGCTTTCTAACATATGCCAATGGAAGTGGTCATCCACAGATAGACAAAGCCAGGAAACACATTAATAAAACAGTTTCAGCATTCCTCAGAGACCATAAAATGTGCTCCATCTACAATAATAACCTCCGCTTTGACATGGAAGGAATATATTGAAGAGAAGGTGTTCACTTTACAAACGAAGGCAACAGGGTATTTCTGAGCAACTTGAAACTCTGCATCCGCTCGTAAATGTAGTCATCATATATGCACAATAACACAACGGCTCTTCTCAGAGCCACCATATTTCCCAGACACTTGTTAATCTTAACTGTAAATCCTTTTTAAAACGTTTTCTCGAATCCACGGATCTGCAAACTAAAACAACACACTCAATGGAAAACAATACATTTAATATTTCTAGTAGAGGGTTCTTAATAGGTTTCACACTGTATATAACAGTGTATATATGGGTATAATTTTACAAGCATAAGTGTCTCTATGCATATCTGAGTGGGTATAGGAGTGTCTGCATGGGTATGTGACTGGGTGTGAGAGTATCTGTATAGGTGTAAGTGTGGGTGTGAGAGTCTCTGTATAGGTCTGTGAATCCTGTGAATCAGTGGGACAGTATCTGTATGGGTTTGTGAATGGGTGTGATAGTGTCTGCATGGATGTGAGAGTGTCTGTTTAGGTACGTGAGTGGGTTTGAGAGTGTCCGTATGGGTATGTGAATGGGTGTAACAGTGTCTGTAGGGGTATTTGATTAGGCGTGAGAGTGTCTGTTTCAGTATATGAGTGGGTGTGAGAGTATCTGTATGTATATGTGAGTGGGTGTCAGAGTGTCTGTTTAGGTGTAAGCGTGGATGTCAGAGTTTCTATATAGGTTTGTGAATGGGTATTACCATGTCTGTATGTGTTTGTGAATGGGTGTGACAGTGTCTGTTTCGGTGTCAGAATGTGTTTCAGAGGGTCAGTATGGGTATGTAAGTGGGTGTGAAAATGTCTATATGTCTTTTAGTGTTGGTGTGACAGTCTGCGTATGAGTTTGTGAATGGCTGTAACAGTATTTGTAAGGTATGTGAATGGGAGTAATAGTGTCTGAATGGGTATGTGAGTTGGTGTGAGAGTATCTCTATAGGTCTAAGTGTAGGTGTGAGAGTCTCTGTGTAGGTTTGTGAATGGTTGTGAGAGTACCTGTATGGGTTTGTGAATGAGTCTAACAGTGTCTGAATGGGTATATGAGTGGATGTGAAAATGTCAGTATGGGTATCTGAGTGGGTGTGAGAGTGTCTGTATGGATGTAGGTGTGGCTGTGAGAGTGTTTGTATAGGTTTGAGAGTGTGTGTGACAGTGTCTGTATAAGTGTAAGAGTCAGTGTCTCTGTATGGGTTTGTGAATGGGTGTGACATTGTCAGTATGGGTATTTGAGTGGGTGTGAGAGGGCTTGTCCAGGGTTGAGAGCAGTTGTGAGAGGGTGTCTCTGGGTGTGAGACTGGATTTGGAAGTGGGTCTCTGGCTGTGAGAGTGGGTGTGAGAGCATGTTTCTGAGTGTGAGAGGGTGTCACAGGGTATATGAATGGGTGTGTGAGTGTCTGTCTAGTTGTGAGAGTGAGTGTGAGAGTGTCTATCTGGGTGTAAGAGTGGGTAGGAGACTGCGTGCCTGGGTGTGAGATGTGTGTAAAGGTGTGTGCCTGAGTGTGACAGTGTGATATTGGCAGTGGCGGCTCCTCCACTAAGCGTTGTCCCACTCCTTCACAGCAGTTAAGTAAAGGAAACATAAAATTATAATAACTCACGTTATTATTATTTTATGTTTCCTTCTGCTGCAGCTTTGTGTTTTAGACAGGGCTGCTCCGATGACAGAGGAGCAGGGGAGGAGTGGTTTGCCCACACCTAAGTGCACATGACTGTTTGGCCGGCCCTCTCGGGGCCAGCAAAACATTCATGCGCACTTCACATCTTCTCCATGCAGGCTGTGTTACAGCCTGCGTGGAGAACATGCCCAGGCCCCCATTCCTTGCCTGAGCACCGAACCACGGCACTCAGACCAATCACAATGTTCCATTGAAGCATTGTGATTGGCTCAGGGAAGCCTGGGAGCTTGAGTGCTTCCTGCTGCTTCCTGCAGCCTGCTGCGGGACCGGAGGCAGGAAGAAGAGGACAGGGGAGAGGCGGTGGCTAGCCAGCCGTCACAGGTAAGTGTTTTTTTTTAATTGTCCTCCCACCCCATGCCCCTGACTCACCACCCGGGTCCAGTAGCAGCCACTACTGGATAGTGGGTATGAGAGATTATGTCTAGGTGTGA
Organism: Calotriton arnoldi; assembly: GCA_963921515.1. Classification (NCBI taxonomy): domain Eukaryota; kingdom Metazoa; phylum Chordata; class Amphibia; order Caudata; family Salamandridae; genus Calotriton; species Calotriton arnoldi. The sequence goes on along the minus strand of CAWUFW010006813.1, from coordinate 1,076,438 downwards.
CAGTAGGAGTAAGAGTGTGTGCCTGGGCTTGAGTGTGGGTATCAGAGTGTATGCCTGGGTGTAAAAGTGGATAGGAGACTGTCAATCTGGATGAGAAAGTGTCTGTGAGAGTCAGTGTGAGAGTGTCTGTCTGCATGTGACAGTGGGTGTCAGAGAGTGTCAATGGGTGTGACAGTGGGTGTGAGAGTGACTGTGAGACTCTTTGGCTGTATATTTGACTGTGTGTGTGAAAAACTTCAAAAAATATGTTTGTGGGTGTTAGATTTGGGGGTCTCTAGTTGGCAGAGGTATGTACCCTTGTCCAAATAGGGACCCTTGCGTCTAGTCAGGGAGAGTAGGTACACTCTCGAAATAACCCCTGCTCACCCTCTTGGTAGCTTGGCACGAGCAGACAGGCTTAGTTCAGAGGCAGTGTGTAAAGCATTTGTGAACACATACAGTAATCAAGTGACAACACTACAAATGGACACCACACAGGTTATATATTTATAAAAATAGGTATACTTTATATAGATTTATCACAAGACCATAAACGACAAAAATAATCCACAATACTGTTAAGAATACTTAGTTCTGATCAAAAAGGCTTAATTCAAGGTTCTGTGCGAGTCGGTAGCCTCCTCCGGCTACGGCGATGTCGAGAACAAACAGAGTCTAACAAATCCAGCTGACCGCGTCGAGACGGGCCAACACAGCGTAGACAGACTCGGTCACAGTACCTTTTACTTGAAGCGGCAGGCACGGGCGTGCGAGCCGGATGGCTGTTCGTCGCGGTCGCGATGCAAAAATGGAAGCGTTGCAGGACGCGTTGTCCCTCGATGCGGTGCAGGCAGCGGCTCGTTGACGTCGTCGAGACGGAGTCGGTGAGACCAGGGCCGTGCGTTGCAGGGCGAGACGGTGCTTCGATGCGGTGCTGGCAGGTTGCGGTGCGGCGACGGAGCCGGATTCAGGAGCTGGCGTCGATCAGTCCGGACAGCGGTGCGAGTCGGGCGGTGCGTCGCAAAGCGTGCGAGCGGTGCCCAACTCCGGTGCGGTCACAGGACTCGAACTCAGCAGCAGTGACCGTGTCGGTCGGACCAGTTCGATTCGGCGTAGCGAAGCGTTGCAGGACGCGTTGTCCCTCGATGCGGTGCAGGCAGCGGCTCGTTGACGGAGTCGGTGAGACCAGGGCCGTGCGTTGCAGGGCGAGACGGTGCTTCGATGCGGTGCTTGCAGGACACCGAGTCGGTCGTGAGAGTCGGTCACAGCTCCCTACCTCTGTAGCCACTGAAACAGGTTTCCAGCAGCAATTCACAAAGGGGGTGAAGTCCAATGGTCCTGGGACTTCGGTTAGGGGGCAAGCTCTCTTCCAAGCCCTTGGAGATCCTTCACAAGTTGATGAAAGTCACAGCAAAGCAAAAGTTCCTTTCTCCTCTCTTTGGCAGTCAGGCAAACCACTGCAGGCCAATCCCCCAAGCAGCACTTCAGGCTTAGGGATAGTTTCTCCTCAGTTTCTTCTTGGTTCCGCTCCTCAGTAAAGGTTTCTTCTTGTTCCCAAAAGTGATCTAATCTTCCTGGGGTCTGGGTGCCCCTCTTATACCCTGATTCTCTTTGTTCTCTGGAGGCAGAGAGGCCTCTGCCTAGCCCAAAACCAGTTCTGGTCAGTCCTGGAGCACTTTGTTTTTCTGACTCCTTCTTTCCTTTCAGAATGTGGGGCAGAGTGCTCAGCCGCCCGGCAGGAGGTGGAGCCAGCATTGTGGAAGGCAGGCACAGCCCTATTCAGACCTGCGCTGACTCACCCTGTCTCCTGTAGCCACCCCCAGCCCCTGTCACTCAATCTCCAGACAAGGAATACACAACCTAGCAGAGGCAGGCTTGGATAGTTAGGCAAGAAAATACCCACTTTCTAAAAGTGGTATTTTCGAACACAGAATGTTAAAACCAACTTCACTAAAAGATGTATTTTATCATCCTGAGTTCAGGCATACTAAATTCGTTTTTCTACCAGGTTCCCTGGGTCAGTTCTGACTATAAGGTGTAATAGTCAGTCTGCCCATTCTGGCCTATGGGGAGCAGGTAGCCTTGCAATAGTGAAAAACGAAAATGGCTGTAATTCACTATTAGGACATGCCACACACACCAGGGCATGTCCTACCTTATACTTACAATGCACCCTGCCCTAGGGCCTACTTTAGGGGTGACCAACATGCAGTAAAGGGAAGGTTTGGGGACTGGTAAGTGGGTGTACTCACCAAGTCGACATGGCAGCCCGAGGCTGCACACAGGCTCTGCGATGGCAGGCCCGAGACATATTTTACAGGCCGCTTCTGTGGGTGGCACAACCAGTGCTGCGAGCCCACCAGCGGCATTGGATTTACAAGCCCTGGGCACACTGAGTGCACTGTACTAGGGACTGACAAGTAAACCAATCATCCAATCATGGAGTCACTAATACATGTATCAATTAACGATAGGGAGCACTTGCACTTTGGCACTGATTAGCAGCGGCAAAGTGCCCATGAGCATCTAGTCCAGCAAAAACATATCGGCAACCGTGGAGGCATTATGAAAAAATGGAAGGGAGACCCACGCCAAGGATGCCAGGTCTAACACGTGTCCCCTCCAGCTGAAATGTGGGGAGAACTATCCTACCCCTAGGGAGTTCTCATCGCTAAGGCGGAAAAATCTGGACAGTCCATCAGCATTGGCGTGTTCTGTACCAGGGCGGTGTTCCACCGTAAAGTCCATCCCCTGTAGGGAAATGGACCACCTCAACAGCTTTGGATTCTCACCCCTCATCTGCATCAACCATCTGAGGGGCCTGTGGTCTGTCTGAACCCGGAAGTGAGTCCCAAACAGGTATGGTCTCAGCTTCTTCAGTGCCCAGACCACAGCAAATGCCTCACGCTCAATAGCACTCCATCTCTGTTCCCGGGGAAGTAACCTCCTACTGATGAAGGCTACAGGTTGGTCTAGGCCCTCCTCATTGATCTGTGATAGAACAGCCCCTACACCATGCTCTGAAGCGTCGGTCTGAACAATGAACTCATTGGAGAAGTTGGGTGCCTGGAGCACAGGCGCCGTGCACATGGCAGTCTTCAAGGTGTCAAAAGCTTTTTGACAGGCGTCAGTCCAAATCACTTTCCTGGGCTGCTTCTTGGAAGTCAGCTCGGTCAAGGGGGCAACAATGCTGCCATACCCCTTGACGAATCTCCGGTAATACCCGGTGAGTCCTAGGAAGGCTCTCACCTCTGTCTGGGTCTTGGGGGCTCCCAAGCCAGAATGGTATCAATTTTCGGTTGGAGGGGCGCCACCTGGCCGCTCCCAACCTGGTGTCCCAAGTACACCACAGAACCCTGCCCAATCTGGCACTTACTCGCCTTGATTGTGAGGCCTGCCCTCCGCAGCGCCATCAACACTTCCCAGAGGTGGCGCAGATGCTCTTCCCAACGGGCACTGAACACTGCGATGTCATCCAGGTAGGCGGCACTGAAATCCTCCAGTCCAACCAACACCTGGTTGACCAACCTCTGAAAGGTGGCAGGGGCATTCTTCATCCCAAAGGGCATCACCCGGAACTGGTAGTGCCCATCTGGTGTGGAGAATGCTGACCTCTCTTTTGCCCCATCAGTCAAGGCGATCTGCCAGTATCCAGACGTTAAGTCAAACGTGCTGAGGTACCGCGCAGCCCCTAACCGATCTATGAGCTCATCAGCTCTGGGGATGGGGTGGGCGTCAGTCCTGGTGACGGAATTGAGTCCCCTGTAGTCCACACAGAACCGGAGTTCTGGTGTGGCACCAAGGCGCGGCAGCTTTTGGAACCAAGACCACGGGGCTGGCCCAAGGGCTGTTAGAGGACTCAATCACCCCTAGCGCAAACATCTTGGAGACCTCCTCCTTGATGCAGGCTCTGACCCTGTCAGTCACCCTGTAAGCCTTGTGCTTCACAGGAAGACTGTCCCCAGTGTCCACATCATGGACGCACCAATGGGTGACACTGGGAACCAGGGAGAACAGGTCAGGGAACTGTCCCAACAGTTGGCGACAGTCACCCTGCTGCTCAGGTGTCAGGGAGGTAGAGAGGTTTACTCCCTCCACTGATCCATCTTGCTCTCGGGCTGACAGGAGGTCAGGAAGAGGCTCGGTCTCCTCCTCCATTCCATCATCTGTAGCTAAGAGCATGCCCACTTGGGACCTCTCCAAGTGGGGCTTCAGGCGGTTCACATGCAGGACCCGCAAGGGGTTCCTGGGAGACTGCAAGTCCACCAAATAGGTAACTGGACTCTTGCGCTCCACCACCGTAAAAGGGCCGGTCCACCTGTCCTGGAGCGCACAGGGCTCCACAGGGGCCATGACCCACACTTTCTGACCAGGCTGAAGCTCTACCAGAGTGGCATTCTGGTCGTACCACCGCTTCATCTCCTCCTGGCTGGCTTCCAGATTTGCCTCAGCAAGCTCTCTGAAACGCCTAGTCTGGTTCCTGAAGGCCAGCATGTAACTGTATACATCCTGGGGAGGTTTCCTGGGAGATTGCTCCCAGCCTTCCTTGACCAAACTCAGAGGTCCTCGCACCGGGTGTCCATAGAGGAGCTCAAAGGGACTGAACCCTAGAGACTTCTGTGGCACCTCCCGGTATGCAAACAACAGGCATGGTAAGAGGACGTCCCATTTACGCCTCATGGGTTCTTCCAGACCCATAATCATGCCCTTGAGGGTCCGGTTGAATCTCTCAACCAGACCATTTCCTTGAGGGTGGTAAGGAGTGGTGAACTTGTAAGTTACACCGCACTCCTGCCACAGGGACTTCATGTACTTGGACACGAAGTTGGTACCTCTGTCAGACACCACCTCTTGAGGGAATCCCACACGTGAGAAAATTCCCATCAGTGCCCGTCCCACCACGGGGGCCGTCACTGTCCTCAGAGGGATGGCTTCAGGGTACCGGGTGGCATGGTCCACCAAGACCAGGATAAACCTGTTGCCCATGGCTGTCTTGGGGTCCAGTGGCCCCACAATGTCAATACCCACCCGTTCAAAGGGGTGCTGACCACAGGGAATGGCTGGAGAGGAGCCTTGTGCTTCCTCCCACTTTTTCCACTTGCCTGGCAAGTCTGGCATGTCCTGCAGTGAGTGGCGGCACTCCTGCGCATCTGGGGCCAATAGAAATGGGTAACAAGCCTGTCAAAGGTCTTGTCCTGCCCCAGATGTCCCGCTAACGGTACATCATGAGCCAACCCCAGTAGGAAGGCTCTGAAGCGCTGGGGTACCACCAGCACACGGGCTGACCCAGGCTCAGCAACCTTAGGCTCTGAATACAGGAGACCATTCTCCCAGTAAACCCAATGTGATCCAGACTGATCACCTGCTGCCTGGTCTGTGGCCTGTTGCCTCAGACCCACGAGAGAAGGGCATGTGTTCTGCTCCTTGCAGAACTCTTCCCTGGAGGGTCCTCCTTCTTGCTGCCAATGGGTCAGCTCAGGTAGGTCCCCCAGTTCAGCTACCTGTTCCCCTGTAGGTTCCAGGGCATCCCCCTCAGGGTCTGCCTCCTCCTGGACCGTGGGAACCTCGGGGGCCGGTTTCCCGCGCCCCTGCCTCCTCTCTCTCCGGCAGGCACCTGGGCCTCCCTCTCAGGCTCCAGGTCCTCTTGAACACCTTTAGCTGCCATTGACCGGGTGGTCACACATGCCCAATCAGGCAAGCCCAACATTTCTAAATGCGCACTCCGCTCCACCTTAGCCCAAGGTGAGCTCTCCAAATCGTTCCCTAACAAACAGTCAACAGGCATGGCTGGCCTCACAGCTACTTGAAGAGTACCCGAGACCCCCCCCACTCAAAGGGAACCTGAGCCACCTTGCAGTGACTCTCTGTGTTGTCAGCGGCAACAACCGGATAGAATGCATCAGGGATAACCTGCTCTTTAGACACCAGGTGACACTTGACAGCTGTCACACTGGCTCCTGTGTCTCTCAGAGCCTCCACCCTATGGCCATTGATGGTCACCCACTGCCTGTATTTCTTAGTGTTCTCAGGCAGCGGGGTCCTAGGGACCATCTCAGAGTCTCCTAATGAGACAAGGGAAAACACTGTGGGATCCCCCCACCTTGGGCACCCAACTCCTCCCCCAGGGCTACACTAGCCAACTGCCGGGGGACTGCACTGGTGGGTGCTGGTTTTCCATGCAAAGGGCAACGAGGATCGTTTGCCTTGTGGCCAGGGGCGCCACACTTGTAACATACCAGTGGTCCCTGGTGAACAGGGGGCCTGTCAGGGCCACTGGCTTCTTCTCAGGGGGAGGCTGGGAACCTTTCCCTTGGTTCCCTTGGGGTCTACTTTGGGGCCCTTTATGGAACTCCTTCTGTTTACCCTTGTCCCCCCCACTCTTCTGCTGGGGACCCTGCCCACCCTTGGCGGAGTCTCCCACGTGACCCTTGTGGACCCGGGTACTCACCCAGCGGTCCGCCTCCTCAGCAAGCTGCCTAGGGTTAGTCAGCTTACTATCAATCAGGTGCTGGCGTAGCTCAGGAAAACAATTACCGGACAAGTGCTCCCAGGCAATCAAATCAAAGAGCGCCTGAAAATCAGTCGCTTTGCTACCCTTTACCCAACCATCCAAGGCTCTGCAAAAGAAGGTCACATATTCAACCCAGGTACTGCTTTCAATCTTACTACAGTTCCTGAACCTTTGCCTATAAAGCTCAGGGGTCAAACCATATCTAGTCATTAAGGCATCCTTCATGTGGCTGTACGAATTATAGACTTCAGAGGGCAAATCCAACAAGGTATCCCGCCCTTCACTGAGGAACCGTCCCCACAACCCCGCTCCCCAATCCTTCTCAGGGACCCGGTGGGAAGACATGGCTACCTCATAGGCTTTGAACCACTGCCCTATGTCGTCATTTTTAAAAAACTCCTTCACCACATCTTTGGGAATATACACCCTAGCTTCAACAGGCACAGGCGGTACACTGCCACCAGAGGGAGTAATCTCTAAGCTCTTGGCCTTCAATTCCAACTCCCTCAAAACTTTCTCATGTTCAAACTGCATTTTCTTTTCCTCTAGGGCTAATTTCCTTGTTTGCATTTCGAATTCTAACTGCTTATTCAGCTTGAGTTTGGTCAGCTCTATTTCGTGCATCCTACTCTCTTTCCTGTCCTCCAACTCCTCTGGAGACAGTCCTCTGGCAGAAACACTGCTACCTACTGGGGAAGGTGGTCTTCTAGCCCCTAGACCCAATAGCCCCTCCAGCTGCCCTTCTGCATTCTCAGCCCCCTCCACAGGGGCACTCCTTGATTCGACCCAGGCCCTCAGCGCCTTTTGGAGGTCCTCCTTCCTGGAGATCCCGGTCATGGACACTTTAAACTTTTTGCAGAATTGCTTGAGCTGCTTAAGGGTGTAGCATTCTAGCCTCTCTTCTTCCCAATCACATTCAACAGAGGCTACTGATGCTGGTTTCTCCATAGTGACTGAACTTGGCATTTGCAAAAATAGGAAATCCCAGAAAAAATGCTATTAAAGTATGTGGTTGCGTTTTGGTCTGCACTCACTAAGTAGTGTTCACCAATCACTGTACATGAGTCACAAATGCAAGTCCAGAATCCCATCGCTGCCACCAATGTTAGATTTGGGGGTCTCTAGTTGGCAGAGGTATGTACCCTTGTCCAAATAGGGACCCTTGCGTCTAGTCAGGGAGAGTAGGTACACTCTCGAAATAACCCCTGCTCACCCTCTTGGTAGCTTGGCACGAGCAGACAGGCTTAGTTCAGAGGCAGTGTGTAAAGCATTTGTGAACACATACAGTAATCAAGTGACAACACTACAAATGGACACCACACAGGTTATATATTTATAAAAATAGGTATACTTTATATAGATTTATCACAAGACCATAAACGACAAAAATAATCCACAATACTGTTAAGAATACTTAGTTCTGATCAAAAAGGCTTAATTCAAGGTTCTGTGCGAGTCGGTAGCCTCCTCCGGCTACGGCGATGTCGAGAACAAACAGAGTCTAACAAATCCAGCTGACCGCGTCGAGACGGGCCAACACAGCGTAGACAGACTCGGTCACAGTACCTTTTACTTGAAGCGGCAGGCACGGGCGTGCGAGCCGGATGGCTGTTCGTCGCGGTCGCGATGCAAAAATGGAAGCGTTGCAGGACGCGTTGTCCCTCGATGCGGTGCAGGCAGCGGCTCGTTGACGTCGTCGAGACGGAGTCGGTGAGACCAGGGCCGTGCGTTGCAGGGCGAGACGGTGCTTCGATGCGGTGCTGGCAGGTTGCGGTGCGGCGACGGAGCCGGATTCAGGAGCTGGCGTCGATCAGTCCGGACAGCGGTGCGAGTCGGGCGGTGCGTCGCAAAGCGTGCGAGCGGTGCCCAACTCCGGTGCGGTCACAGGACTCGAACTCAGCAGCAGTGACCGTGTCGGTCGGACCAGTTCGATTCGGCGTAGCGAAGCGTTGCAGGACGCGTTGTCCCTCGATGCGGTGCAGGCAGCGGCTCGTTGACGGAGTCGGTGAGACCAGGGCCGTGCGTTGCAGGGCGAGACGGTGCTTCGATGCGGTGCTTGCAGGACACCGAGTCGGTCGTGAGAGTCGGTCACAGCTCCCTACCTCTGTAGCCACTGAAACAGGTTTCCAGCAGCAATTCACAAAGGGGGTGAAGTCCAATGGTCCTGGGACTTCGGTCAGGGGGCAAGCTCTCTTCCAAGCCCTTGGAGATCCTTCACAAGTTGATGAAAGTCACAGCAAAGCAAAAGTTCCTTTCTCCTCTCTTTGGCAGTCAGGCAAACCACTGCAGGCCAATCCCCCAAGCAGCACTTCAGGCTTAGGGATAGTTTCTCCTCAGTTTCTTCTTGGTTCCGCTCCTCAGTAAAGGTTTCTTCTTGTTCCCAAAAGTGATCTAATCTTCCTGGGGTCTGGGTGCCCCTCTTATACCCTGATTCTCTTTGTTCTCTGGAGGCAGAGAGGCCTCTGCCTAGCCCAAAACCAGTTCTGGTCAGTCCTGGAGCACTTTGTTTTTCTGACTCCTTCTTTCCTTTCAGAATGTGGGGCAGAGTGCTCAGCCGCCCGGCAGGAGGTGGAGCCAGCATTGTGGAAGGCAGGCACAGCCCTATTCAGACCTGCGCTGACTCACCCTGTCTCCTGTAGCCACCCCCAGCCCCTGTCACTCAATCTCCAGACAAGGAATACACAACCTAGCAGAGGCAGGCTTGGATAGTTAGGCAAGAAAATACCCACTTTCTAAAAGTGGTATTTTCGAACACAGAATGTTAAAACCAACTTCACTAAAAGATGTATTTTATCATCCTGAGTTCAGGCATACTAAATTCGTTTTTCTACCAGGTTCCCTGGGTCAGTTCTGACTATAAGGTGTAATAGTCAGTCTGCCCATTCTGGCCTATGGGGAGCAGGTAGCCTTGCAATAGTGAAAAACGAAAATGGCTGTAATTCACTATTAGGACATGCCACACACACCAGGGCATGTCCTACCTTATACTTACAATGCACCCTGCCCTAGGGCCTACTTTAGGGGTGACCAACATGCAGTAAAGGGAAGGTTTGGGGACTGGTAAGTGGGTGTACTCACCAAGTCGACATGGCAGCCCGAGGCTGCACACAGGCTCTGCGATGGCAGGCCCGAGACATATTTTACAGGCCGCTTCTGTGGGTGGCACAACCAGTGCTGCGAGCCCACCAGCGGCATTGGATTTACAAGCCCTGGGCACACTGAGTGCACTGTACTAGGGACTGACAAGTAAACCAATCATCCAATCATGGAGTCACTAATACATGTATCAATTAACGATAGGGAGCACTTGCACTTTGGCACTGATTAGCAGCGGCAAAGTGCCCATGAGCATCTAGTCCAGCAAAAACATATCGGCAACCGTGGAGGCATTATGAAAAAATGGAAGGGAGACCCACGCCAAGGATGCCAGGTCTAACAGTGGGCATTTACAGCCCATCACTTATTCTTTAGTCACATCTTATTTTTTAACAGGGGTCAGAGAACATATACCCTGACCCCATAATCTCTATTGCCCCCACATTTCAGTCCCATAGACCGTAAGTGTGTGTCTGGGTGTGAGTGGCTGTGGGAGACTCTGTTTAGGAGTGAGAGTGTGTGTGAGAGTGTGTGTCTGGGTGTGAGAATGGGTGAGTGTGTCTGTCTGGGTCTGTGGCCAGCTAATGAGGTCTTTGCTTTTGCACGCAAATCCAAGGATTCCTGAGGGAGGATCCGTGTCCCCAGACAGCTATACTTTTTGCCCTTTAATATCTCTATAACTACTGAACAGATTTACGCCAAATCAGAAAATGCGTGCGTTCTGGACCAAGAGCGACTTTTCTGCCAAATTTGGTGTAATTCTGTTCAGCAGTTTGGGCTGTAGTCATGTTCAAAATCCCTACAGGAATTAACATGGGGACAACGTGTTTTGGGACCCCCCCCTTTTTCTGGCCCTCGCTTGACAGATTACCCCAAAACTTTGAACACAGCAGCTAAACAGACTAAAATATGTTTTAATAATTTTGTGAAGATTCCTCAAGTGGCACCAAAGTTATTGGCAAAAAAACGCTCTTGCTATGGAACCCAGGTCCTAACTATAACTACCTACTGATGACCGCAAGTAGGTAGTGTGTGTGTATATATATCCACACTTTAGCGCTGGGAAGCCTTTGGTAGCCATGCGCTTTATAAGTGTCTAATCATTCATTCATTCATTCACATATATATATGTATATATATATATATATGAACAGCAACAGAGCCCAACTTCGAATTATGGAAAAGCTGACTTTATTTGTCGTCTGCGCTGCAGCATACAGCACACTCTTCAAGTCCTTACGCGTTTCAGCATATCTCTGCCTTGTTCACAGGTGAGTGTGCTTATTAGCTCCGAGTGGTCATGTGCCCATAGCCCGTTTCTTTGACTGCAGGCCCCAGAATGCACCAGGTAGGTATCCTTACATGTGCACTGGTGTTAATTCCTTTCTGCTTTAATAGCGTTTTTAGTCCCAATGTCACAATTTTATTCACCTTCCAAAACGGTGCAAACTTAAAATCCTTGCTGCAAAGTGCCTCCAAATGCTGCAACGTTTCTTTCTGTGCTTATTCCACGAAGTTGTAAGAGGAAAAACCTTCCTCCTCTCCCTTTCTCCCCCACAGTTCCAAGTAGCCACGGAAATCCTGTTATTGCTGGAATTGCGGAAAGCGGGTCATCCCCCTCCATCAGATGCTTACAAACAGTTCCATTTACTGGGGGCCCGACCCTGCAGGGCGGGCTCTCGGGACAGGAATGGAGATCCTGTCAATATGATACCTCACAGAAGAACAGCAACAGAGCCCAACTTCGAATTATGGAAAAGCTGTCTTTATTTGTCGTCTGCGCTGCAGCATACAGCACACTCTTCAAGTCCTTACGCGTTTCAGCATATCTCTGCCTTGTTCACAGGTGAGTGTGCTTATTAGCTCCGAGTGGTCATGTGCCCATAGCCCGTTTCTTTGACTGCAGGCCCCAGAATGCACCAGGTAGGTATCCTTACATGTGCACTGGTGTTAATTCCTTTCTGCTTTAATAGCGTTTTTAGTCCCAATGTCACAATTTTATTCGCCTTCCAAAAAGGTGCAAACTTAAAATCCTTGCTGCAAAGTGCCTCCAAATGCTGCAACGTTTCTTTTCTGTGCTTATTCCACGAAGTTGTAAGAGGAAAAACCTTCCTCCTCTCCCTTTCTCCCCCACAGTTCCAAGTAGCCACGGAAATCCTGTTATTGCTGGAATTGCGGAAAGCGGGTCATCCCCCTCCATCAGATGCTTACAAACAGTTCCATTTACTGGGGCCCCGACCCTGCAGGGCGGGCTCTTGGGACAGGAATGGAGATCCTGTCAATATGATACCTCACAGAAGAACAGCAACAGAGCCCAACTTCGAATTATGGAAAAGCTGACTTTATTTGTCGTCTGCGCTGCAGCATACAGCACACTCTTCAAGTCCTTACGCGTTTCAGCATATCTCTGCCTTGTTCACAGGTGAGTGTGCTTATTAGCTCCGAGTGGTCATGTGCCCATAGCCCGTTTCTTTGACTGCAGGCCCCAGAATGCACCAGGTAGGTATCCTTACATGTGCACTGGTGTTAATTCCTTTCTGCTTTAATAGCGTTTTTAGTCCCAATGTCACAATTTTATTCGCCTTCCAAAACGGTGCAAACTTAAAATCCTTGCTGCAAAGTGCCTCCAAATGCTGCAACGTTTCTTTTCTGTGCTTATTCCACGAAGTTGTAAGAGGAAAAACCTTCCTCCTCTCCCTTTCTCCCCCACAGTTCCAAGTAGCCACGGAAATCCTGTTATTGCTGGAATTGCGGAAAGCGGGTCATCCCCCTCCATCAGATGCTTACAAACAGTTCCATTTACTGGGGGCCCCGACCCTGCAGGGCAGGCTCTCGGGACACGAATGGAGATCCTGTCAATATGATACCTCACAGAAGAACAGCAACAGAGCCCAACTTCGAATTATGGAAAAGCTGACTTTATTTGTCGTCTGCGCTGCAGCATACAGCACACTCTTCAAGTCCTTACGCGTTTCAGCATATCTCTGCCTTGTTCACAGGTGAGTGTGCTTATTAGCTCCGAGTGGTCATGTGCCCATAGCCCGTTTCTTTGACTGCAGGCCCCAGAATGCACCAGGTAGGTATCCTTACATGTGCACTGGTGTTAATTCCTTTCTGCTTTAATAGCGTTTTTAGTCCCAATGTCACAATTTTATTCGCCTTCCAAAACGGTGCAAACTTAAAATCCTTGCTGCAAAGTGCCTCCAAATGCTGCAACGTTTCTTTTCTGTGCTTATTCCACGAAGTTATAAGAGGAAAAATCTTCCTCCTCTCCCTTTCTCCCCCACAGTTCCAAGTAGCCACGGAAATCCTGTTATTGCTGGAATTGCGGAAAGCGGGTCATCCCCCTCCATCAGATGCTTACAAACAGTTCCATTTACTGGGGGCCCCGACCCTGCAGGGCGGGCTCTCGGGACAGGAATGAAGATCCTATCAATATGATACCTCACAGAAGAACAGCAACAGAGCCCAACTTCGAATTATGGAAAAGCTGACTTTATTTGTCGTCTGCGCTGCAGCATACAGCACACTCTTCAAGTCCTTACGCGTTTCAGCATATCTCTGCCTTGTTCACAGGTGAGTGTGCTTATTAGCTCCGAGTGGTCATGTGCCCATAGCCCGTTTCTTTGACCTCAGGCCCCAGAATGCACCAGGTAGGTATCCTTACATGTGCACTGGTGTTAATTCCTTTCTGCTTTAATAGCGTTTTTAGTCCCAATGTCACAATTTTATTCGCCTTCCAAAACGGTGATGTCATCAGTGATGTCATTTGAGATGTCATCAGTGATGTCATGAGTGATGTCACTGACCATGTCATGAGTGATGTAATATGTGACATCATCAGCAGTGCATTGCGGGCGCGCGAGTTATAGTTAGCTGAACTAACTATAACGGGGGAATTTCTATGGTTTTGTACGAGTGAAATGTCCAACTAACTATAACGCCCCTGAAACCTATGGTTTTTTCAGTGAATTTCTAAGGTTTTTTAAATGCTAATTTCTAACTATAACGTGCCTGAAACCTATGGTTTTTTCAGTGAATTTCTAAGGTTTTTTAAATGCTAATTTCTAACTATAACGTGCCTGAAACCTATTTTTTTTTCAGTGAATATATATATTTATTATACTATGTATACATGTGAAAATGTCTCGGTCCCCTGTTTGCCTCGGTGGCACGGAAAAAAAGGGTGGAACTGACGTCAGCACGCCGACGAGGTCCTCTTATGGCTCCGATGACGTCATACGGTGTCGCGAGCGGAGCCGTGCTATTATGACGTCCTCGTTGACGTGGGAGAGCTAGGAAAGAATTTCCGTGGAATGCTGGTGCAGGGGATATTCACCTAAGTGTTCAGGCTAGTCCTTTGGGAGCAACTGTTTATGTTGCCACTCCAGAAACCAAACCAGTGATCCGAGGGCAGAGGCCCTGCAGATGGCACACAAGGTGGGGTGCCCAGTCGGGTGCACCGGCGGGGCAGCGAAGTGACAAGCACCACAACCCACAAAAAAGGTAACGAGGGCACTGAATAACACTGGATCTTCTCTTTGTATCTGGCAGGAACAACGAAGTTAAAATGCCCTAGTACCAAAATGTAGAATTAGTGCTACAACGGTCTTCAAGAGGACCTGCAATGCCGCTTCTGCCTCGCGTACCCTGGAGGTGGCACATGGGTCACGCGGTATGGTCATACTGCGGTGGGACGCACACTCGTTGACCTCTCATGGCACTGCTCCACACTTCAGGGAGGACGCTTTCCATTAGCTATGTTTTCTGATGACATGTCGCACCGGCCCCTTCCAACAACAGAACTCCTTTAGATCCAAACAGACTCTTCCACTCTCTCACCGGAAGTGAAACCAGGCCACGCGGACACTTTCACAATACAACAGCCGGGAATGCACTTTTCGGTAAAAAAAACACATTCCTTCCTCCTAATTAATCAAATAAACGTCTCACTGAAGAACAGGGGCCAGCTTCGATCGGTAAACAGCCGTTACAACAACTTTTTTACTTTGCGATACCATTACAACGCATGCATTACCACGCATGCGTTGTACATCACGAAGTCATTACTACGCATTTTTAGAACGCATGGTCATTTACCACGCATGCCTTTACAACGAATTTTGTTGTAAAGGTATGTATGGTAAATGACCATGCGTTCTAAAAAACATGTAGACGATCCATGTCGTTGTAAGGAAACAGAGGCTGTTCCGTTTCCTCACAACGACGTGCACCGCCCCTCAGAGACGACGTGATGCAGAAACCACGAGGAGAGAGGAACCACGAGGAGTGAGAGGTAAGGGGGATTGGGCATGGGGTGGGGGTTTCTTTTCTAGGGTTTAGGGTAGTGCAGTGGTGTTTGGGTGGTGTAGGGGTCGTGCTGGGGGTAGTGTTTTAGGGTTTAGGGTAGTGCAGTGGTGTTTGGGTAGTGTAGGGGGTCGTGCTGGGGGTAGTGTTTTAGGGTTTAGGGTAGTGCAGTAGTGTAGGGGGTCGTGCTGGGGGTAGTGTTTTAGGGTTTAGGGTAGTGCAGTAGTGTATGGGTAGTGTAGGGGGTCGTGCTGGGGTAGTGTTTTAGGGTTTAGGATAGTGCAGTGGTGTTTGAGTAGGGTAGGGGGTCATGCTCGTGGTAGTGTTTTAGGGTTTAGGGTAGTGCAGTGGTGTTTGTGTAGTGTAGGGGGTCATGCTGGGGGTAGTGTTTTATGGTTTAGGGTAGTGCAGTGGTGTTTGGGTAGTGTAGGGGGTCCTGCTGGGGGTAGATTTAGGGTTTAGGGTAGTGCAGTGGTGTTTGGGTAGTGTAGGGAGTCGTGCTGGGGGTAGTGTTTTAGGGTTTAGGGTAGTGCAGTGGTGTTTGTGTAGTGTAGGGGTTGTGCTGGGGGTAGTGTTTTAGGGTTTATGTTAGTGCAGTGGTGTTTGGGTAGTGTAGGGGTAGTGCTGGGGTAGTGTTTTAGGGTTTAGGGTAGTGCAGTGGTGTTTGTGTAGTGTAGGGGTAGTGCTGGGGGTAGTGTTTTAGGGTTTAGGGTAGTGCAGTGGTGTTTGGGTAGTGTAGGGGTTCATGCTGGTGGTAGTGTTTTAGGGTTTAGGGTATGGCAGTGGTGTTTGGGTAGTGTAGAGGGTCATGCTGGGGGTCGATTTAGGGTTTAGGGTAGTGCAGTGGTGTTTGTGTTGTGAGGGGGTCGTGCTGGGGGTAGTGTTTTAGGGTTTAGAGTAATACAGTGGTGTTTGTATAGTGTAGGGGGTTTAGGGTAGTGCAGTGGTGTTTGTGTAGTGTAGGGGGTCATGCTGGGGGTAGTGTTTTAGGGTTTAGGGTAGTGCAGTGGTGTTTGTGTAGTGTAGGGGGTCATGCTGTGGGTAGTGTTTTAGGGTTTAGGGTAGTGCAGTTGTGTTTGTGTAGTGTAGGGGGTCGTGTTTTAGGGTATCGGGTAGTGCAGTGGTGTTTGGGTAGTGTAGGGGGTCATGCTGGGGTTAGTGTTTTAGGGTTTAGGGTAGTGCAGTGGTGTTTGGGTAGTGTAGGGGGTCGTGCTGGGGGTAGTGTTTTAGGGTTTAGGGTAGTGCAGTGGTGTTTGTGTAGTGTGGGAGGTCATGCTGGGGGTAGATTTAGGGTTTAGTGTAGTGCAGTGGTGTTTGGGTAGTGTAGGGAGTCGTGCTGGGGGTAGTGTTTTAGGGTTTAGGGTAGTCCAGTGGTGTTTGTGTAGTGTAGGGAGTCGTGCTGGGGGTAGTGTTTTAGGGTTTAGGGTAGTGCAGTGGTGTTTGGGTAGTGTAGGGGGTCGTGCTGGGGGTAGTGTTTTAGGGTTTAGGGTAGTGCAGTGGTGTTTGTGTAGTGTAGGGGGTCATGCTGGGGGTAGTGTTTTAGGGTTTAGGGTAGTGCAATGGTGTTTGGGTAGTGTAGGGGGTAGTGCTGGGGTAGTGTTTTGGGTTTACGGTAGTGCAGTGGTGTTTGTGTAGTGTAGGGGGTCATGCTGGGGGTAGTGTTTTAGGGTTTAGGGTATTGCAGTGGTGTTTGTGTAGTGTAGGGGGTAGTGTTTTAGGGTTTAGGGTAGTGCAGTGGTGTTTGTGTAGTGTAGGGGGTCATGTTTTAGGGTTTAGGGTCGTGCAGTGGTGTTTGGGTAGTGTAGGGGGTCGTGCTGGGGTAGTGTTTTTGAGTTTAGGGTAGTGCAGTTGTGTTTGGGTAGGGAAGGGGGTCGTGCTGGGGGTAGTGTTTTAGGGTTTAGGGTAGTGCAGTTGTGTTTAGGTAGTGAAGGGGGTCGTGCTGGGGGTAATGTTTTGGGGTTTAGGGTAGTGCAGTGGTGTTTGTGTAGTGTAGGGGGTCATGCTGGGGGTAGATTTAGGGTTTAGGGTAGTGCAGTGGTGTTTGTGTAGTGTAGGGGCTCGTGCTGGGGGTAGTGTTTTAGGGTTTAAGGCAGTGCAGTGGTGTTTGTGTAGTGAAGGGGTCGTGCTGGGAGTAGTGTTTTAGGGTTTAGGGTAGTGCAGTGGTGTTTGTGTAGTGTAGGGGGTTGTGCTGTGGGTAGATTTAGGGTTTAGGGTAGTGTAGTGGTGTTTGGGTAGTGTAGGGTGTCGTGCTGGGGGTAGTGTTTTAGGGTTTAGGGTAGTGCAGTGGTGTTTGGGTAGTGGAGGGGGTAGTGTTTTAGCGTTTAGGGTAGTGCGCCCAACCAGCCACAATATCCGTGGACAAAGGGTATCCTGACTCTTTGGAACGCTCCGTCAATTGAATAATTTGGGTCAAGGGCCCTACCACGTCCAAGACCTATCAATTCCTTTCTTGGGATCCCTCATATACTTGGAGAAAAAGGTACATAGTTTCTCATCAATTTCAGGCGTGTGTGCCACCTTCCCCTTCAGTGAGGGCCTGGGGCATTCTCCCTCATCCTATTCCTGACCTCCCTTTCAAGGGGTTGATGGATTTTCCCCACCACATACTCTGCCACTTTGGCATCAGGTGTCCACTCCGCTGACCTAGGATGGTAAATTTGGGTAGGCTCGAACATGTCCGAGTGGACCCCGTCCCCAACCGGGGACTGAGAGGAGTGGGAATCTGGACACCAGGGACGCCCTGAGTCCTTATCCTCATCGGAGGAGAAATCGTCCTCCGATACACCCTCTCCCTCTAAGGGAAACCCGCCGTAGGGGGCTACAATAGTGGTGACAGTGTCGCAATTTTCTCCGGGCCCCTCCTCCTCCCGGCAGGGTGCATGTTTTTGCGTTCGCGCACTCTTGAGGAAGGTCTCCGTAAGTTTATCAAATCCTTCCAAGTGCCCCGCGTTATGCTTAACAGCCCTTTTATTCCCCATCTGGGAGCTACTGGGACCCGCCACCACCAGATCTGGGTCACTGAACACCCCAGGGATGCTTTTCGCCAGCTTATCAACCTGATCCCTAAGAGGAGCCAGCGCCCTAGAAATAGCCAGAGAGAGGGCTTGGTCCACTGCTGGAGGGAGAAGTTGGGGGCCATTCCTCCTCCACTTCCTGGTAGGAGGAGTAAAAATGGTCTTCTGGAGAAGACATGATAGCAGAGGGTGTGAGCACAGTACAAATGCCCTTAAAATCCTTAAGGCAGCCCCCTCGCCGGTGCTCCAACAGCTGGGCTTTCCCCGAAGCTGTTATAAGAATAGACTGAGGCGCAATACCAATTACCACCACCAGGTGGCGCTGGTCACTAACGTGGCCGTGTGGGAAAATCCCCGCGTAGCGGTGTCAAAATTAGGCGAGGGTTGGTCGGGAAT
The DNA here is from genome assembly GCA_963921515.1 of Calotriton arnoldi. NCBI lineage: Eukaryota > Metazoa > Chordata > Amphibia > Caudata > Salamandridae > Calotriton > Calotriton arnoldi. The sequence continues at coordinate 1,058,135 of CAWUFW010006813.1, read as the reverse complement.
CAAGCGGACACTAAAGGAGTGACCGGATTCCCAAACGCGCGTAAAGACCAGCGGGAGCGCTCGACGGAGCTGCCTCGCTTGGACCAGACGTGCCTGACAGGATCTCACCGCACGCAGAGCACACAGCGGGAGAAACTGCGAGGGGGAGAACGCGCTCGGGCAAGAGCCTGCTGCGCAGGGAATATGAAACAATACCAAGGCAATAATGCTAATAACGTGCACAAGAAACCGCTATACAAACAGCAACAACGTCAGATTAAGCCAAGAATGTAAGGAATGCACTTAACTGACGAGCAGTGAAGAAAGAGGAAGCGGAAGGGACGTCACGATATTATATACGATGGACTGTGATATGATTGGACTATAGTTGCCTTGGAGACTACCCCCTAATGGTTCATGGATTGTGTAGTCTTTTGTTTAATGATTGTTGTGTTACGTTTTCTTTGAACTGCTATGCAAATAAAGTGAGGAAAGATATGCATAATCCTCGCCTCCGTCCTGCCATAGAATTCATTAAACTTTATTTGATCTGATTAAGAAACACAGATCATAAAAGTGTACATAAAAACATTAAATCCTCTTTCCTAATACAATACAGTGAGAATTAATTAAAACCAGTAGGTAAAAACGGGTGTTACAAAGCCCGGTTCAGAGCAACTTCAGGTTAACAGAATCGTAAAGGTCAATGTTTCGCAAGATCAATCTCATGTACTTCGTGCAAAATACGCAATAAGGGGTCCAAGTAAGATGTAACGCTCCAATACCTGACCAGTTTGCACTATATAAAACTGCAGAAAAACTAAAAATAAAAAGTGTTTTGCACACTTCTGTCATTGGGCTATATGTGGGCTACATCTGGGTGATATTTGTGCTACATTTGGGCTCTTTTTTCTCTGGTGGCCATCTTGGGAGACTTATTTGTTATGAAGTTTCCTAATTTCGTCATTTACTGCAGACTCCTCAGTAGGAAATGCTTTCAGTTTTTTACTTTGATTCCATCAAGAAGGCATTCAGATGTGTCACACATTTGCCATAAATTCAGAATGTTAGCACTCTAGTTGTTCATTAGATCACTGTAGTAAAGCTACTGCTCACCAGGGAGTTAACTGGAAGTCTACTGCTGGTATTGAAAGTGATTGTTTCAGTCTGCATGTCAGAATTTTCTAATGAAATAGAAGAGGATTTGAGATCTCACTTAAAACATGCCCTAAATTTTCTTTCTGCAGCACTAACCATAATTTCTATGGCAAAATGAACCCCCTCATTTTGTTCCTTTTTAAATTAAATGTTTTAAGTGTTACCAGTTTATTCCAATCAAGATGGCTTCAGGTGTGCCATACTTTTGTCATAAGTAAGGCTGTTAGCACTCTAGTTGTTCTTTAGAACACTCTGGGAAGCTGCAGTAGAACACAAAGGCATCAACTGACAGGCTGCTCCTGTTGAAATATAACAGGAAGATATTTGAGATCTCACTTAAAACATGTCCTAATTTTTCTTTCTTCAGCACTAACCATAATTTCTATGACAAAATGAACCCCTCATTTTGTTCCTTTTTAAATTAAATGTTTTAAGAGTTACCAGTTTATTCCAATCAAGATGGCTTCAGGTGTGCCATAATTTTGTCATAAGTAAGACTGTTAGCGCTCTAGTTGTTCTTTAGAACACTCTGGGAAGCTGCAGTAGAACACAAAGGCATCAACTGACAGGCTGCTCCGGTTGAAATATAACAGGAAGATATTTGAGATCACACTTGAAACATGTCCTAATTTTTCTTTCTACAGCACTAACCATAATTTCTATGACAAAATGAACCCCATCATTTTGTTCCTTTTTAAATTAAATGTTTTAAGTGTTACCAGTTTATTCCAATCAAGATGGCTTCAGGTGTGCCATACTTTTGTCATAAGTAAGTCTGTTAGCACTCTAGTTGTTCTTTAGAACACTCTGGGAAGCTGCAGTAGAACACAAAGGAATCAACTGACAGTCTCTGCCCTTGTTGGATGTACATGTTTTACTGAGAATGTCAGACTTCATTCTCACATGACTGAGAAAGATAATGTGAATTTACAGAAAATATGCTCTCATTTAGCTTCTGGAGCACCTTCCAAAACTGTATGGGACAAGCATGTGAAAATAGTTTTCTCTCAAACATGATTCATGATATCCCAGCAGAAGGTTTTTCACAGGGTAAAATCACCTTAGAACACACCACAATTCCTGAAATTAGTATGGTACCATCAACAAATGAATTCTAATGTAACTAATGTCTGTTATCACCCTTTATAGTTCTCCTTTTGGTAACCCTCAAAATCTTCGATCCACTACAATGCATTTCAATGGGGTACTATCATTTATATTGGTCCCAAGATGGCTGCCAGCAATTCCAGGATGAAGTGCTGACAGCCAATCAGATCTCACGATGACATGTGTGGTTAGGCTCCGCCCAGATATATATGTGTTTTTACTTTTGATTTTCTCAGGAACTACTGAACGGATTTACACCATTTAACAAAAAGGGTTCTTTCTGAACCAAGAACTACCTCTTTGCCAAATTTGGTGTAATTCCGTTCAGCAGTTTGGGCTGTAGCCTTGCATAAAGTTTCCTATGGGAAATTGATTTTTTGACTCTTATTTTTTTAATTTCTCCGCAACTACTGAACGGATTTACACCATTTAAAAAAAAGGTCGCTTTCTGAACCAAGCGCTACCTTTTTGCCAAATTTGGTGTAATTCCGTTCAGCAGTTCGGGCTGTAGCCGTGTCTAAAATTTCCTATGGGAATTAACATGGAGAAAACACGTTTTGGGACCCCCCTTTTTTCTCGGCCCCCGCTTGCCGAATCACCCCGAAACTTTCAGGATAGGAGCAGACCGGAGCACCCCACGAGTTTTGAAAATTTCGCGAAGATTCATCAGAAATTTAAAAAAAGAAAACTTCTGATATCTGGGCGGAGCCTAACCACACATCTTCTCCCGAGCACGAGCTTGCCTCTGATTGGCTGCCAACACTTCAAACCAGGAAGTGTTGGCAGCCATCTTGTGCCTCGGACGAGGGAGAAAGAAAAAGGTAAGAGAAAGATACAAAAAACAAGAAAAGGGGGCAGGGTAAAAACACCCTGACCCCCCAGGCCTGCTCAGGGGGTCCCACAAGGACCCCCAGGCCCAAAAAAAGCCACCTCCCCGGGGCTGTCATAATTAATTAGTGTGGGGGGGCTCAAGCCCCCCCACACTGCCCCGGGGACCACCACCTCCCCGGGGCACTTTGTATTTAAATACGGGGGTCCGTTACGGACCCCAGTGCCCCGGGGACCACCACTTCCCCCGGGGCTTTGCATTCAATACTGTTAAAAACATAACTGCTATCTTGCTGTGTACATACATTTATAAGCGACCCTCTCTGTGTTTCAGTGGGTGTCAGTGACTCTCTCCTTTTCTTCATAGCTATAATAGTTGCAGTAATGGCGGGACACTGCATATATAAGGAAGCATAGGAGTCCGAAAGTGCATGTGTAAGTCACTAAAATTTAGAAGGGCATGTTTCATCTTTTAACTAAAAAGCACCCTGCTGTATCAACTACTTACAGCCTAGCTGAGTGCTCTATTCTCTGTAGTATAAAGACAGTTTAAGGATTGTCAACCAGCCTTTCTAATGGCAACTCGAGCTGCCAGTAAAACTGAACACTAAGACTCTATAGTTGCAGGTCTCAGCCATATTTAAAGTAGTACTTCTGTAGATGGGTGAGTAGGCTGTCTCAGTGCTTGGTTGCAATTCTGACCTCTATGAGTGTCCCACCACATAGTTAAGTAAATATTGTGACTACAGGGGTATGTAACTGCGTGTGCAACTAGCTCCAATACTGCTAGAAACATAACTGCTCTCTGGGTGTGTCATTAGCACTGTCACTGTCAGACTAGATGTCTCATTAGCTCTATCCTTTTGTTAATAACTATATCACTTGCAGTATGGGTGGGATATTCCATATATATGAGCAAAACAGTCCACAAGTGCACATCTACCTCACTGAAACTTAAAAGGGCGTTTCTTCTTTTAACAACAAAGCACCCTGCTCCATGGCCTACTTATAGCCTAGCTGAGTACTGAATATTTGGTAGTAAAACAACAGTTTAATAATTCACAAGTAAGCTTTTTAATGACAAATCAAGCTGACATTAAAGCTGCTCACTCACAATCCACAGTTGTAGGATTCAGCCATATTCAAAGTAGTACTTGTTTGGATAGCTCTGTAGGTTGTGTTAGTATGAGCTACATAACTAACTTACAACATCAGTACCTCCATCATCATCCCACCAGATATTTAAGAAAATATGGTCAGTACAGGCATATGTAAGTGTGGTTGTGTGCAACTGGTTTCAATACTGTTGTAAACATAACTGCTGTCTGGATGTGTGCATGAATGTATAGGCAGCCCACTCACTGTCTGAGTGGCTGTGTCACTATCTCTATACTTCTGTAGATAGGTATATAAGTTGCAGTATGCATGCCAGGGTGCATATATATGTGGGCATAAGTGTCTGTAAGTCCACATGCAACGCAGGTAAACTGAGAAAAACATATGTCACCTCTTAATAACAAATTACCCTACTCTAAGGTCCACCTACAGCCTGCCTAAGGGTTGAGTTTTGTTTGCTAAAAGGGAACTCTAATGCTTCTTTGCTGATTATTCTACTTGTCCTTATTATTATCACATAGCTATTATTTATATTCCTTTTCAGTTGTTATGAACATGCTACTCACTTTCATTCACCTTATATGCAATTATTCCTGTAGTAATACTTTTAAAATTAAACTACATTTTAGCAAACATACCTGTTAAGTGTGTTTGCTGTTCTGTATATCTGTCTCTCACTATCAGTTAGAACTTCTTATAACTGAAAATGATCAAAAACCAAGCAGAAGAATGGTACACCACTCTCATACAAGGCAACCATTAATGGCAACCATTTCTACTTTTCTTTCAAGGTTACTCAATCACAAAGCGAATCACAATCTCTCTTTCATATTTAGCTTAACGTATGCTACAGATCTTTTGACTGGTTCTTATACTTAACCCTTTCTAACACTCCTCAAAAGATAGCCCAATTCGATACCGGTTTTCACCGGATCTGTGGTTCTACCCATGGCCCACCATGTACCTTTGCGGGCGGATCCGCGGATCCAAGCGGGACTGCGAAATATATTTTTGTTTTTTTATTGTCAAACAATCCCATATATACTCCTGCTTGGATGTAAAAAAAAATCTTCACAGCTAATCATACTTTCAATCAATTTTTCCACTAGAACTGCAACTACAAAGTCACAATCTAGCCTTTTGATTCCCTTCCCCCATGCTCCTTTAGCTCTGCTACCATGGTAACATTCTCTAGGAGCAGTAGGTCACAAGTTCATAACAGTTTTTATAAGCACCATGCTCATTTGTAAAGCAAATATAGCAGGTGTGGTTGAATTTTTTAAATAACACACATATCTCAAGCAGCAACACTTTTTCTACTTTCGCAAAAGCCAATCCAACATGTATTTGCTTTTCTCACAAAATCACTACTTAGCTTTATGCACCAACATATTTAGAACAACCAATAAATGTGTTCTTTCAAATTGTTCCCAGTACCCTCCATTTTCAACTGCATTTAATTTCAAAACTGCCTCACTCAGCTGCAACCTTCTGTTTGCTACTGCTCCATCCTTCAAAATGGTTAGAGTGTCGATTGTGGGCCATAGCTTTGTGTTCTGGGCTAGAGAGGCTCCTAGAAAGAGTGGCATTGACAGTGACCTGGATTTGCCTAATGCAGATATTACTTGGGTTGGCCAAAGAGGGTTAACGTGGCAGCAATTGCTTCCATTGGCTGAAAGCATTATAGATTACCAACATCCAGACGTCATGTTTGCACTGTGATGGTAATGGCCTGGGCACACTGACTGGAGTAGGACATGAAATCCTAATGAAGGATACCTTTAGACAAATAATGGAACTTTTCCTCACACTGCCTTGGTGCTTTCTAACATATGCCAATGGAAGTGGTCATCCACAGATAGACAAAGCCAGGAAACACATTAATAAAACAGTTTCAGCATTCCTCAGAGACCATAAAATGTGCTCCATCTACAATAATAACCTCCGCTTTGACATGGAAGGAATATATAGAAGAGAAGGTGTTCACTTTACGAACGAAGGCAACAGGGTATTTCTGAGCAACTTGAAACTCTGCATCCGCTCGTATATGTAGTCATCATATATGCACAATAACACAACGGCTCTTCTCAGAGCCACCATATTTCCCAGACACTTGTTAATCTTAACTGTAAATCCTTTTTTAAAACGTTTTCTCGAATCCACGGATCTGCAAACTAAAACAACACACTCAATGGAAAACAATACATTTAATATTTCTAGTAGAGGGTTCTTAATAGGTTTCACACTGTGTATAACAGTGTATATATGGGTATAATTTTACAAGCATAAGTGTCTCTATGCATATCTGAGTGGGTATAAGAGTGTCTGCAAGGGTATGTGACTGGGTGTGAGAGTATCTGTATAGGTGTAAGTGTGGGTGTGAGAGTCTCTGTATAGGTCTGTGAATCCTGTGAATCAGTGTGACAGTATCTGTATGGGTTTGTGATAGTGTCTCCATGGATGTAACAGTGGGTGTGAGAGTGTCTGTTTAGGTACGTGAGTGGGTTTGAGAGTGTCTGTATGGGTATGTGAATGGGTGTAACAGTGTCTGTAGGGGTATTTGATTAGGCGTGAGAGTGTCTGTTTCAGTATATGAGTGGGTGTGAGAGTATCTGTATGTATATGTGAGTGGGTGTCAGAGTGATTCTTGAGCAAAAGGTGGATGGGATTGCGTTGCGTACGACAGTATTAGAGGAGGACGTGAAGGGATTGGGCGAGGTCATAACAGGGCACTCAAAAGAAATAGCGAGCCTTAGAGAAGAAAATAGGTCCTTACAAGAAGATCTGGAAAGGCTGGAGCTTCATGCTAGGCGAAATAATGTTCGCATTCTGGGAGTGCAAGAAAATGCAGAAGGTTCGGACATTAAGGGTTTCGTATGTAAACTCCTGGGAGACTTGCTCCAAGATAGGAATGATATTGCCTGGGATAAAGAACTTCAAAGGGTTCATAGAGACCCCTATAGATTGCACCCGGGGAGAAAGGCCCCAAGAAGAATTGTAGTTAATTTTTTAACTTTCTCAATCAAGGAGTTGGTGTTGGGGCGAGCATTAAAGGAGCGAGAGATAAAGCACGGGGATGTTACGTATCAAATACGTTCGGACCTGGGTAAAAGAACCTCTCAGCGACAGTGGGAGCTGGGCTCCAAAATGAATGAGCTGCGTTCCAAGGGGGCCCAAGTTCAAATGAAATTCCCTGCTACGCTTAAGATAATGTGGCATAATAAAATGCATGTGATTAGAAACCCTATGGAGGTTGATGGCTTGCTAGAACAGATGGAAAACTCAAAATAGGGTCAGTTTATGTATATAGGTGTATATAGAGAATCTACACAGTTGAGTAGTTAGACACATTATATGTAAGAGATACACATGAGTAATTAAAATTATAGGAAATGTATAGGAATATACAATATATAAGTTTTTTTGTTTAGATACCTTTTATAATTTTTCATAGTAGACTTTTTCCCCTCTGCACGGCGGGACCTCAAAGGCCTTTTGCCTTAGAGATAGGGTGGGGGTTCCCCAGGGGGTGGGTGGGGGGGACACGGGTGGTTGGGAGCATCTGGGAAAAAAATAAAAAATATAGTCCTCTTTCAGCTATGGGATGGGTGGTCCCTACAAACTTATATTGATTTGTGTATCAGTGTATGTCAACACAAGATTGACTTGGAAGGTATTAGCAGAGGTTTGAGGATAGATAGATGATGAAGAATTTAGTGCACTTTGTATCCTGGAATGTAAATGGCTTGAGGTCTGCAAAGAAGTTAGGTCGAGTAATGGAGTTTGTGAAGAGATCCGAGGCGAGTGTTATATTATTGCAAGAGACCCACCTAACAAAGCACGAATGTGTGAATGCCTTTAAAAAATGGTCTTGGGTACAAGATAATGTCTGTTCAGATCAAAGTAGCAACACAAGGGGGGTGGCCATACTTATAAAAAAGAATGCGGGCATTATAGTAGAAAGGCAGCAGACAGATCCTTCTGGGAGGTGGGCCCTAGCCAAGATAAAAGTGCAAGGAATATTTGTAATTGTAGTCAGTTACTATGGGCCCAATGATGATAACCCGGATGTATTAATCAAATTAGAATCATGTTTAATGCCGTTTAATGCCCCAGTGGTAATTGGAGGGGATTACAATTTAGTATTCAATAAAAGTCTGGATAGAACCTCCAAAGCCAACTACGTTACACCACCAAAAACTATGGCAGTACTTAAAAATATGATTAGAGAGCTTAATTTGATTGATATTTGGAGACATAAGATGGGAGATAATAGAGATTTTACCTTTTTTAGTAAAAAGTACGGTCATCATTCCCGAATTGACTATTTTTTATTGAACCATGATTTGGTATCTGGGGTTGAAATGATCAAGCATGTACCTGTTATACTTTCGGATCATTCGGTTGTTTTTTTATCACTAAAAATGCCTAATAAGAGAGGTATAGTTAGGTGGACTTTGGACAGGACAATTTTGTTGGATGAGGGGGTAATTAATAAAATGAAAGAGGAGGTTGCGATTTTTTTTGAAGTTAACATGGGGTCAGCTAAACTTCAAATTGTATGGGACTCCTTTAAGGCCTTTTTGAGATCCATAGGTACGGGTATTATGGCGAGTAAAAACGAAGCGCGAGGTACCAAGAAGAAAGGCGGCTGGAAATCATTAAGAATAAAGAGCAAGAGGTACAGAAAGCTTCCCTTGAGAGTTTTAGTAAGGTGGCCTCTCTTAGAAAACAACTAGAATTGTTGCAATTAGAATATCAAGAAGCTCTGGATAAAACATTGATGGATAAATGGAGGGTTAGCAAACTGCAGCATTTTGCTTATGGCGAAAAGAGTGGGGCCTTGTTGGCATGGAAAGCCAAGAGTGATAGAGTGCGCAATCAAATAGTATGCCTGATTGATCATATGACAGGGGACACATTGGATACTAATGTTAAAATTGGGTTGGAGGTCTCCAGACATATGAGTAATTTATATAAGGAGGATATTTCCCCTGGGAGGGATAATATCGAAAGTTTCCTTAAGGAAATCGAACTCCCAATTTTGAGTGAAGACCAGAAGGAAATATTATCAGCGGATATAACAGAAGAGGAGATTCGACAACAGTTTAGGAAAATGGCCAGAGGGAAAGCTGCAGGGCCGGATGGCCTTCCAACTGAGATTTATTTAAACCTCTTAGATGAGGTGGTACCAGTGTTCAGGGAACTTTTAATCTAATACTAAGAGAGGGAGAAGAACCCCCTGAAAGTTGGGCTGAGGCAACAGTAACATTGTTATTGAAACCTAACAAGGATCCCCTCGTGGTTGACTCTTATAGGGCCATATCTCTGTTAAATACGGACTATAAGGTGTTCGCGGGAATTCTGGCCGCCAGAATTGCAAAGGTTATTAAGGGTATAATACATAAAGATCAAAAGGGTTTTATTCCCGAAAGGCAGCTCAACGAGTTAACTTTTCAAATATTGGGAGTGATAGACTTAGCAGAAACTTATAATCTTCCAGTAACGCTGGTGGCAGTAGATGCCGCAAAGGCTTTTGACCAGGTTCACTGGTCATATCTGTGGGAAGCTTTAAAGGTATTTGGTTTTCCCCTTAAAATAATAAAAACGGTTCAACTTTTGTATAGATCTCCAAGAGCAAAGGTTCTGGTCAATGGGGAGCTAACTGATTGGGTCAATATATCACGGGGGACTAGGCAGGGATGTCCCCTGTCCCCGCTTTTGTTCGATATATATATTGAACCATTAGCGGCTTGGATCAGACAAGACCCTGCTATTATTCCTTTTAGACACGGAAATTTTGAGATTAAGTTAGCGTTGTATGCAGATGATCTCTTACTTTACACTCTAAATCCGCAAGTGTTTATCCCCATATTAATGGCTAAAACCGAAGCATTTGGAAGAGTATCAGGATACAGAGTAAATATAAACAAGACTGAAATCATGGAATGGAACCAACCAGTTCAACAAATACAGGCAAAATCAAGTATGCGCTATCTTGGGGTGACAATCACGCAGACGTTGGCTGAAGTCACTAAGGTAAATTGGGAAAAGATTAGGCAAGAAGTAGAGAAACTGTTGGTCAGATGGGCAAACCTTCCGTTAAATTTGTATGGTAGGGTGAATCTTATCAAGATGATTATTCTACCGAAGATAACGTTTCTTTTTAATTCAATACCATTATCGTTTGATAGAATGAAAATTGCTAAATTACAAGGAAGACTAGGAAGTTTTATTTGGGCTTCCAAGGGCTCACGTATATCTTGGAAGAGATTGAGGAGGAGATTGGAGAAGGGTGGGCTGGCGTTAGCGGATTTGAGGACGTATGGATATGCTTTCCTTTTAAGAATTGCAGGATGCTTTTAAATAGGGTTGATAGTTCGGCTATTGGCAGTTTGTTTGGAGCCATGCTTGGAGAACTAAAGGAGGGCCAAGACCAATTTTTGTTTAAGTTCGGAGACCCGAAGTTTTACAAAAAGTAAGGTTGAAGATTCTAGTGGGTGTTTTGAAAGCTTGGGTCTATATTCGGAAAAAGTTAGGTATCCCATATTATGCGTCTAGGGCCCCGATCTGGGAGTCCCCAGGGACTCCAGAATGCTTGAATAATTCATTAAGTCTCCCATTAAAGGTTTCGGGTATTTCTTGTTGGCGGGATCTGAAGATGGGAATTGAGCTAGTCAATTGGGAAACTCTGAATCAAATTGTGGGGGGAAATCTAACCAGGTTCAAATATTACCAGATTTCTGCATGTGGAGGGACCAAAATTGGAGTGAAGAGGAGGATGATACTTGGTTAGCTCAAGCGATTAAAACTGGCGTTATTAAGAAGGAGGTAGCTCTGTGGTATCAATTTCTGATTAATGCAGAAGACAATTTAGAAGGAGACATTCAGAGGCTTTGGGGCGAGGGAATTGTGAACATTAATTTAAGGGAAGCATGGTTGGCCTCCTTTGCATTGCTGAGGGAAAGTGTGAAACCCGCCTATCTAAAACGAAACCACCTCTTCACGGTTTATAGGGTTTATTGGTCTCCGGCGAGATTAGAAAAGTTTTTAGGGATACATTATGAATGCCCAAGATGTCAAGATCCTGTAGCTGATGACATGCATATGTTCCTAACATGCCCGGAAATTGAGAAGTTTTGGTTCGAGGTATGCCAATTCTTAACTGAAGTCACAGGTATTACTGTGAAGGTCAGTCCTGCCCTGGTCTTCTTTGGAATTTGGCAAGATAATATTATCACCATTAGTAGATTAGATGCAAGATTTATTTTTTATGTAATTTTATTAGGAAGAAGAGAGATTTGTAAATCATGGAAGGCAAATCTTCCACCGCACTTCCTGGAGTGTATAAAAAGTGTAATACATATACGTAAGCAGGACTTAATGTGTGATTGTAGTAGCAGAGAGAAAGTATGGCTTAAGTTGGTAAATTGGTCTCAAAAATTTGCGGTCCAATGATTAAGCCAATGTAGAGCTGTGGGTCCTGTGTTCCTTCCGTGCTATGGGCACTCCCGGGAAGGGTGGAATTGGAAACGGCTTTTCTCTCTTGATTGGAAGGACTCCAACCTGGCCTGGCATTTACCAGAGAAGGGGACGAGTATAGCCAGCAAGTAAATTGGCAGAATGAGGACTAACAAAAAAATTAAAAAAAAAAAAAAAAAAAGAGAGTGTCTGTTTCAGTATATGAGTGGGTGTGAGAGTATCTGTATGTATATGTGAGTGGGTGTCAGAGTGTCTGTTTAGGTGTAAGCGTGGATGTCAGAGTTTCTATATAGGTTTGTGAATGGGTATGACCATGTCTGTATGTGTTTGTGAATGGGTGTAACAGTGTCTGTTTCGGTGTCAGAATGTGTGTCAGAGGGTCAGTATGGGTATGTAAGTGGGTGTGAAAATGTCTATATGGCTTTTAGTGTTAGTGTGACAGTCTGCGTATGAGTTTGTGAATGGCTGTAACAGTATTTGTAAGGTATGTGAATGGGTGTAATAGTGTCTGAATGGGTATGTGAGTTGGTGTGAGAGTATCTCTACAGGTTTAAGTGTAGGTGTGAGAGTCTCTGTGTAGGTTTGTGAATGGTTGTGAGAGTACCTGTATGGGTTTGTGAATGAGTCTAACAGTGTCTGAATGGGTATATGAGTGGATGTGAAAATGTCAGTATGGGTATCTGAGTGGGTGTGAGAGTGTCTCTATGGATGTAGGTGTGGCTGTGAGAGTGTTTGTATAGGTTTGTGAGTGTGTGTGACAGTGTCTGTATAAGTGTAAAAGTCAGTGTCTCTGTATGGGTTTGTGAATGGGTGTGACATTGTCAGTATGGGTATTTGAGTTGGTGTGAGAGGGCTTGTCCAGGGTTGAGAGCAGTTGTGAGAGGGTGTCTCTGGGTGTGAGACTGGATTTGGAAGTGGGTCTCTGGCTGTGAGAGTGGGTGTGAGAGCATGTTTCTGAGTGTGAGAGGGTGTCACAGGGTATATGAGTGGGTGTGTGAGTGTCTGTCTAGTTGTGAGAGTGAGTGTGAGAGTGTCTATCAGGGTGTACGAGTGGGTAGGAGACTGCGTGCCTGGGTGTGAGATGTGTGTAAAGGTGTGTGCCTGAGTGTGACAGTGTGATATTGGCAGTGGTGGCTCCTCCACTAAGTGTTGTCCCACTCCTTCACAGCAGTTAAGTAAAGGAAACATAAAATGATAATAACTCACGTTATTATTATTTTATGTTTCCTTCTGCTGCAGCTTTGTGTTTTAGGCAGGGCTGCTCCGATGACAGAGGAGCAGGGGAGGAGTGGTTTGCCCACACCTAAGTGCACATGACTGTTTGGCCGGCCCTCTCGGGCCAGCAAAACATTCATGCGCACTTCACATCTTCTCCATGCAGGTTGTGTTACAGCCTGCGTGGAGAACATGCCCAGGCCCCCATTCCTTGCCTAAGCACCGAACCACGGCACTCAGACCAATCACAATGTTCCATTGAAGCATTGTGATTGGCTCAGGGAAGCCTGGGAGCTTGGGTGCTTCCTGCTGCTTCCTGCAGCCTGCTGCGGGACCGGAGACAGGAAGAAGAGGACAGGGGAGAGGTGGTGGCTAGCCAGCCGTTACAGGTAAGTGTTTTTTTTTAATTGTCCTCCCACCCCATGCCCCTGACCCACCACCCGGGTCCAGTAGCAGCCACAACTGGATAGTGGGTATGAGAGATTCTGTCTAGGTGTGACAGTAGGAGTAAGAGTGTGTGCCTGGGCTTGAGTGTGGGTATCAGAGTGTATGCCTGGGTGTAAAAGTGGATGGGAGACTGTCAATCTGGATGAGAAAGTGTCTGTGAGAGTCAGTATGAGAGTGTCTATCTGCATGTGACAGTGGGTGTCAGAGAGTATCAATGGGTGTGACAGTGGGTGTGAGAGTGACTGTGAGACTGTTCGGCTGTATATTTGACTGTGTGTGTGAAAAACTTCAAAAAATATGTTTGTGGGCATTTACAGCCCATCACTTATTCTTTAGTCACATCTTATTTTTTAACAGGGGGTCAGAGAACATATACCCTGACCCCATAATCTTTATTGCCCCCACATTTCAGTCCCATAGACCGTAAGTGTGTGTCTGGGTGTGAGTGGCTGTGGGAGACTCTGTTTAGGAGTGAGAGTATGTGTGAGAGGGGGCGCGTTTCCACAGTGGTGCAGGGAGGGGGCTGGGCCTGATATGACAAGTGTGCAAACACGCCCCCTGGCGCGTTGTAAATTGGGGGATTAAGTCCCCTTCAATCCTGAGGGTCCCTGGGGGGCAACTAGCCCACCAGGTACCTCCAGTAAGTGCCACAGAGCTGCGTTGCAGAGAGGTGGTCCGAGGCCACGCCCCTTTTTACACCACTCTGCAAACGCAGCTTCTGGTGCACTGCTGGTGGGGCGATGAGGTCCTCTTGTGTCCTGTGGACCTCAGGACACAAGTGGACTTCATCCTCCGAGCAGCAGTGCGCCAGAAGCCTCGTTTGAAGCGTGGTGTAAAAAGGGGCGTGGCCTCGGAACACCTCTCTGCAACTCAGCTCGGTGGCGCTTACCGGAGGTACCTGGTGGGCTAGTTGGCCCCCAGGGACACTTAGGATTCAAGGGGACTTAATCTCCCAAGTTACAACGCGCCAGGGGGCGCGTTTGCAAAGTGGTGCAGGGAGGGGGCGGGCCTGATATGACAAGTGTGCAATCACACCCCCTGGCGCGTTGTAAATTGGGGGATTAAGTCCCCTTCAATCCTGAGGGTCCCTGGGGGCTAACTAGCCCACCAGGTACCTCCAGTATGCACCACAGAGCTGTGTTGCAGAGAGGTGGTCCGAGGCCACGCCCCTTTTTACACCAGTCTGCAAACGCGCCTCTTGGCGCACTGGTGGTGGGGCGATGAGGTCCTCTTGTGTCCTGAGGACCTCAGGACACAAGTGGACTTCATCCCCCGAGCAGCAGTGCGCCAAGAGGTGCGTTTTCAGAGTGGTGTAAAAGGGGGCGTGGCCTCGGACCACCTCTCTGCAATCTAGCTCTGTGGCGCATATTGGAGGTACCTGGTGGGCTAGTTGGCCCCAGGGACCCTCAGTATTCAAGGGGAATTAATTCCCCAACTAACAACGTACCAGGGGGAGCGTTTGCAGAGTGGTGGAGAAAGGGTGTGTGGCCTTTGTCTACCTCTCAGAAATCCCACTGCGTGGAGCTTACTGGAGGTAAGAGGTAGGCTAGTTGGCCCCTAAAGGACCCCCAGCAGCGAAGGGGACTTCAATCCCCATGCAAGAGCGCGCCAGGGAGAGCGTTTGTAGAGTGGTGGGCAAAGGGGGCGTGGCCTGCTCTTCGAACTTAGCAATGCTGCTGTGTGGGACTTACTGGAGGCAATAGGAGGGGTAGTTGGCCCCCAAGGATGTCCTTGGGGGCCAACTACCCCTCTTGTTACCTCCAGTAAGTCCCGCACAGTGGGATTGCAAAGACGTCTTCAGAGGCCATGCCCCCCTTTCTCCACCATTCTGCAAACGCGCCTCCTGGCAGACTACGGGATGGGGGATGAAGTTCAATTTACTCCTGAGGGACTTTGGGGGCCAAGAAGCCCTTCTGGTACCTCCTGTAAGCCCTACGCACCGGAATTCCTGAGCGCTGGTCGGAGGCCCAGCACCCTTTCTCCACCACTCTGCAAACACGACTACTAGTTAAAGAAGTGTTTGCAATGTAATAGGTTTCGCATTTGCGAGAATTAGAGCTATTGGCGTTGTGAATGCAAAAGTTTTTTACTAATGTTTTTTGGAGTGGAGTGGATGTACGTTGTGTGTAGTGGAATTATGTGGTATGTTGTGCAGTGAAATTATGTGGATAGAAAGTATGTGGTATTTAGTGTATAGGAATTATGTAGAGTGGGATTATGTGTTATGGAGAGTAATTATATGGTATGGTAGTCTGTGTTGTGGGGTGGTAACCTCAGGTTTAATCTTCCTGGTTTCCATAGAAGCTCAACTATGAACTCAGTGAGACAAAAAAAGATGGAATCACTGAGGAGCACTTGTGGACCTAGTCAGAGGTATGAGCAGGGCCACTGGAATTATGTGACTGTTTGGCTGCACCGACTTTCGCAAAATTATAAATTTTCTGCATTAGCCACATAATTCATCATCTGCACCCTAATCTGCAGATTTGAACAAAAAAAGCCTTGTTTCTAGCTGAAACGGGTCAAACGTTACCAAAAATGCAGCGACAAGTGTTACAGCGTGGTGGAAGGCCCTTTGCAAACCTAGAATGGTCACGTGTTACTTATTGCTAAATGTGGGTGTTAAATTGGTACTAATGGTGTGCAAGCCACTCTTGCTTCCCTCTGCGCCTCTCTTGCCTCTTACTGCATTTCTGTTGCTTCTTTCTGCACGTTTCTTTCTTTTTCTGCACTTCTCTTGACCTCATTCTGCAAATCTCATGTACTTTCTGCACCTCTCTTCCCTCTTTCTGCACGTCTGTTGCCTCTTTCTGCACATCATTTGCTTCTTTCTGCACCCCTGTTGTCTCTTTCTGCACTCGTCTTCCCTCTTTCTGTACCTTTCCTGCCTGTTTTTGCATCTCACTTGCCTCTTTCTGCACTTTTCTTGCTTCTTTCTACACATCTGTTGCTTCTTTCAGCAATTCTCCTGCCTCTTTGTGCACTTCTCTTGCCTTTTTCTGCACCTCTCTTGCCTCTTTTTGCACCTCTGTTGGCTCTTTCTGGACCTCACTTGCGCCTTTCTACACTTCTCTTGCCTCTTTCTGCACCCCTGTTGCTTCATTCTGCACTTTCCATGCTTCTTTCTGCACCTGTCTTGATTCTTTCTGCACCCCTGTTGTCTCTTTATGTACCTCTTTTGCCTCTTTCGGCACTTTTCTTGGCTTTTTCTGCACCTCTCTTCCCTCTTTCTGCACGTCTGTTGCCTCTTTCTGCACCTCATTTGCTTCTTTCTGCACCCCTGTTGTCTCTTTCTGCACTCGTCTTCCCTCTTTCTGTACCTTTCCTGCCTATTTTTGCATCTCACTTGCCTCTTTCTGCACTTTTCTTGCTTCTTTCTACACCTCTTTTGCTTCTTTCAGCAATTCTCTTGCCTCTTTGTGCACTTCTCTTGCCTGTTTCTGCACTTCTCTTGCCTCTTTCTGCACCCCTGTTGCTTCATTCTGCACTTTCCATGCTTCTTTCTGCACCTGTCTTGCTTCTTTCTGCACCCCTGTTGTCTCTTTATGTACCTCTTTTGCCTCTTTCTGCACTTTTCTTGCCTTTTTCTGCACCTCTCTTCCCTCTTTCTGCACGTCTGTTGCCTCTTTCTGCACCTCATTTGCTTCTTTGTGCACCCCTGTTGACTCTTTCAGCACTCGTCTTCCCTTTTTCTGTACCTTTCCTGCCTGTTTTTGCATCTCACTTGCCTCTTTCTACACTTTGCTTGCTTCTTTCTACACCTCTGTTGCTTCTTTCAGCAATTCTCTTACCTCTTTGTGCAATTCTCTTGCCTGTTTCTGTACCTCTCTTGCCTCTTTTTGCACCTCTGTTGGCTCTTTCTGCACCTCACTTGCTCCTTTCTACACTTCTCTTGCCTCTTTCTGCACCCCTGTTGCTTCATTCTGCACTTTCCATGCTTCTTTCTGCACCTGTCTTGCTTCTTTCTGCACCTCTGTTGTCTCTTTATGTACCTCTTTTGCCTCTTTCTGCACTTTTCTTGCCTTTTTCTGCACCTCTCTTCCCTCTTTCTGCACGTCTGTTGCCTCTTTCTGCACCTCATTTCCTTCTTTCTGCACCCCTGTTGTCTCTTTCTGTACTCGTCTTCCCTCTTTCTGTACCTTTCCTGCCTGTTTTTGCATCTCACTTGCCTCTTTCTGCACTTTTCTTGCTTCTTTCTACACCTCTGTTGCTTCTTTCAGCAATTCTTTTGCCTCTTTGTGCACTTCTCTTGCCTGTTTCTGCTCCTCTCTTGCCTCTTTTTGCACCTCTGATGCTCCTTTCTACACTTCTCTTGCCTCTTTCTGCACCCCTGTTGCTTCATTCTGCACTTTCCATGCTTCTTTCTGCACCTGTCTTGCTTCTTTCTGCACCCCTGTTGTCTCTTTATGTACCTCTTTTGCCTCTTTCTGCACTTTTCTTGCCTTTTTCTGCACCTCTCTTCCCTCTTTCTGCACGTCTGTTGCCTCTTTCTGCACCTCATTTGCTTCTTTCTGCAGCCCTGTTGTCTCTTTCTGCACTCGTCTTCCCTCTTTCCGTACCTTTCCTGCCTGTTTTTGCTCCTCACTTGCCTCTTTCTGCACTTTTCTTGCTTCTTTCTACACCTCTGTTGCTTCTTTCAGCAATTCTCTTGCCTCTTTGTGCACTTCCCTTGCCTGTTTCTGTACTTCTCTTGCCTCTTTCTGCACCCCTGTTGCTTCATTCTGCACTTTCCATGCTTCTTTCTGCACCTGTCTTGCTTCTTTCTGCACACCTGTTGTCTCTTTATGTACCTCTTTTGCCTCTTTCTCCACTTTTCTTGCCTTTTTATGCACCTCTCTTCCCTCTTTCTGCACATCTGTTGCCTCTTTCTGCACCTCATTTGCTTCTTTCTGCACCCCTGTTGTCTCTTTCTGCACTCGTCTTCACTCTTTCAGTACCTTTCCTGCCTGTTTTTGCATCTCACTTGCCTTTTTCTGCACTTTTCTTGCTTCTTTCTACACCTCTGTTGCTTCTTTCAGCAATTCTCTTGCCTCTTTGTGCACTTCTCTTGCCTGTTTCTGCACTTCTCTTGCCTCTTTCTGCACCCCTGTTGCTTCATTCTGTACTTTCCATGCTTCTTTCTGCACCTGTCTTGCTTCTTTCTGCACCCCTGTTGACTCTTTCAGCACTCGTCTTCCCTTTTTCTGTACCTTTCCTGCCTGTTTTTGCATCTCACTTGCCTCTTTCTGCACTTTTCTTGCTTCTTTCTCCACCTCTGTTGCTTCTTTCAGCAATTCTCTTACCTCTTTGTGCACTTCTCTTGCCAGTTTCTGCACCTCTCTTGCCTCTTTTTGCACCTCTGTTGGCTCTTTCTGCACCTCACTTGCTCCTTTCTGCACCTGTCTTGCTTCTTTCTGCACCCCTGTTGTCTCTTTATGTACCTCTTTTGCCTCTTTCTGCACTTTTCTTGGCTTTTCTGCACTTCTCTTCCTTCTTTCTGCACCCCTCCTGCCTTTTTCTGTACCTCTCTTGCCTCTTTGTGCACCCATCCTACCTTTTTCTGCACCCCTCTTGCCTCTCTCCATCCGGTCTCAGGAGGATTAGTCCTCTGTTTATGTTGCCCCGTATACACATGCTTGATGACGATAAAAGTGGTGGTGTTTGGCGTTTCTCGGCTAACATCGACAAAGGCTGTTGCCGAAACGCGTTTGTGCCTGTGGTTCACAAATAAACTTCTGGAACCTGCCCCCGTGAGTGCTGTCTTCTTGTGATATTTTCCGGGAGGAGTGTGGAGCTTTATGGATTTGCGGGATCACCCCCGCATGAATGGCACCCGTCCGCGAGTGCGTTGAGCTGGTGCACAGTCGAGCAGTAATAAATATATATATACATATATATACACACACATACATACATACATATATGTACACATACATATATATATATTCACACACATACACATATATATTTTTATATATATACACACATACATACATAAATATATATGTATATATATATATACACATACATACATATATACACATACATACGTACATACATATATATGCATATATGTTTTAGTTTATGGTAATATTTTTTGGGGGGTGTATTATTCTAAAAAAAAGTATGTATTTTTGGGGGTGAAAAGTAAATGTATTATTTTTCTATTTTAAGTATGTGGATAAAATGTTTTATTTTTATTTTAAGTAATTGTTTTCTGTTAAAAGTGCTTTTATATATTTCTTAGTGATTATTTAATTATGTTGGTGATATTATTATCATTGATATTGTATGTATCAATGTTTTTTCAATAGTTTATTTTTATTTAATGGTAACAATATCTTCCTATCTGATATTTTTGTTTTTGTTATAGTTAAAAATTGATTTTTAACAACGATATTGTTGTGCTCAATATTTTTGGTTTTACTAGTTAAGTATAGGAAGCCAATATTTTTGTGATCGATATTTAATTTCCGATAGTTTTGTAATTCAATATTGTATGTATCAATATTATGTCAATGGTCCGTAATTCCCCAGTGGTCATAATCCTGCATTTATCTACACTCCCTTCCCTGCAACTTCCCTTTACATTTTTGGTTCAATGCCATGTTCCCCTAGAACTGTGGACACAGCTCCAGATTTTGAATTCATACCTTTTTTCAATCATTCCCTGTTAAATAAGTTTGTAAGGCAATTTGACTACTAATTGATTGCAACAACAAGATATTAACAGAAATATAACCCCCCACTCTCATCTTCCCCTACTCCTTCCCAAGCTTAAAGACTAGCACTCATTGCATTATCTATAGGGCCAGATTAATTCTATTTATTTCTGTACAGTCTAACTTCTTATAAGAATAGCTCCATGTCGTCTACTACTGCCATGAAACTGTCTCTCTCTTTAAGTAGATGATTTGAAAGTATGACTGTTACCATTGTTTCCCATACTTTTGCATACCTGGTATACACCATTAGCGTTATTATTTATTTCCAGTTTTGACCTATCACCATTTTAGGACTTGAAAACTGCTGAAAAATCTGCTTCTATTCTCTGTCTGACAATGTTTTTAAGTTTTCTTGGCTCTTTCCCAATTTTTTAAAGATGGATCTTCAGATAACAGGAAGCCTATAATCCCTTTATGGTTGCCAACCCTTCTTTCCAAAATATCAACTATTTTGGGCAAGCCAACCATATGTATACAGAATTGCCCACTCCCATGAAATCACTTCCCCATCTACCTTATCCTGTAGGAAACATCTTATATTTTTTGTACCATCACATCATCATTTTATCAATGATTGTCTGTGGGCCACTGACTATATCTATCCAAAGGTTTTTCCATGGCTCATATGATATCTTCTTCCCCAACATTGTATCCCATCTATTCATATTGCCCCGCTGATAGAAATCATTCAAACAAGCTACTTATTGGTATAAATGTAATCCTTGCATTGTGTATAAAAGCCTCTGGACCATTTTCTGCACTCCCAGGGCACTGTAGTATTAAAGAAGGGGCCACAGACTCTTGTGCATCTTAGGAAAAAAAGAGCAACCCAAATGTCTGCATGGACCTGGAACTATGTAGAGAAAAGTGTTTAAGAAAGAACTCATTCAAAGGAAACGTTAAGCATATAGAACATTACAATTACCGACACTGACATGATATATATGAAATATTTCACAGGTTCTAGTCTCACAAGGTAGTTTATTTCAGCATAAACCACATTAATGAACAATAAGCGTATATAGAAGTGAAGTGACCCCGTGCACAAACACGCTTCCACTTGGTGAAACAGTAGTGCAAGAATACATTGTTGTTTTAATATACAAAGAAAGAATTTATGAGTCCATTACAACTGGCCCACAGTCACCTGTGTATGTGTAATTCACGTGTAGGCAATCAGATTGCTTTTATCATATCAATGGCATTTTGACCCAATAGATGCTCAGGGTCTCATCAGGATGTAATTGTACCACGGAAACACCTACTAAGGCCCAGGGCAAGAATGGCACACTTGGGCAGGCTGCGTTTGCAGCATGTAAAGTATAAGGGTAAGATTCTGCTCAGTGCATATGCAAAAAATATACTCACAGGTTCATGGACTTGTGTGTAAGAGGATACCTTTTTGCCAATAATAATACTGGAGGCACAGGAGATGCGTGACCTCACAAAGAATCTTTTTTGCTAGTTGCCAGGACAGAGTATAAGGCTTGTGGTATAGTCTCTCAATCAGAGACAGTGGAAGCATAGTGGCAGTTACCACACAAATAATCTTTGTTGCTAGTTGCCAAGACAGAGGATGAGACTTGTGGTATAGTCTCTCAATCAGAGACAGTGGGAACAGAGTGGCAGTTATCGCCATTGTCCCATCTGATCAGTTACATACTATGCAGTATTGAATAGTTTCTACCATTTCTGATCTGTTGGCTCAATCTTGCATTAGGTAGTTTGTTAGTCTCCACTTCCTATGTCTGGGTGCATTGTACATTCCCTGAAGGTAAATCTGAGGCATTTCCAGATATGGCATTTCGCCACCAGTAATCAGTCCCATTAGCTTACATTTATGTGCAAAAAGTTATTAAGCTCATGTATTTAAAGGTGTAGTCCCTGGTTGTTGGATTCTTTGTCTCCATAAGACTACCATACCCAGGTATTCCAGTTATTTTTTATTGTTGGGTGAAATTGCTCTCATCATCCAATGCCCAGCTCCAGATCTATTCATCTCATCAGTTACCCCTTGACTGAAATGTGCTCACAGGATGTTGCTACCTCTGCCAATCGCCAGAGTTTCCTCAACATTTTGGTCATAAATCTATCTTGCCCCTGATTTGGCACTTACATGAAAATTGTGGCAAAAATGTCACTACTTATATCACATTCATAAGTGGGTAAGTTGATTTACTGTCTGTAAGACTTCTCCCATAGTATTCCTGAGTAGAGCTCCATGTTTTTGGGATGTTGCATGAACCAGAGCGGTAGAGTGCTTTGATTTTAATCTACCCATGACTCATATTTTGTTGGACTGCATCTCCTGTATGTGAATCATTTTTGCTTTTTCTTCCTGAATGCCTCACAGGTTTCAAGACCTACACACCACCCTAACCTGTGTTCAATTCCCTTGTGTTTAAGCCACATTATGCCGTTTAAATCCTCCACCCATTCATCTTCTTTTCACTGTTATACATATGATTTTAAAGGTGTGTTGCAAATTGGTTTGGTCCATGAGGATTTTTGCTTTTTATAACCTGGTTTTTGGACCCTTACTATGAGTTTCACAATTGGAGTCTCACTCACTGGAATTTCACGATTATTGGATGGAGCATGTTTACTGTCAGTGTCCACCTTTTAAGATAAGGCTACTGAGGTGCAGCTAGAGTAAGGGGCACTGGGCTGGTTACGCATGAGGTAGGCCTTATAATATTACTGGACACTTATAGATCGGTCTGTAGTGTCTACTGGAAAGTCCATTGTGATTTAACTGCATTCCACACATAGGTGAAATTTGGCTTACAGTGCAGGTTCGGTCCACTTAGGCCTATAAACTTCAGCACAGTGTGAAACTGGAGTAAAACATGCACGCTGAGTTTGATTTTGCAGGTTCCAGTAACATATACGTCTTATGGAACATTAAGAATTTTCATATTTCTGTGGCTCAGTTCATAGTCACATCACAGGCATTTGTCCTGTGTGCTGGCCCATGTAAATTACTGTGCTCCTCAGCAGAGGCACAAAACCCTCTCCACACAAAGGGAGCAATTCTCAGTGATTGACCCAGTTCCTGGGAGAGCAAAGGGAAGTGGGGAAATCTGCATCTGATAATAAGCTTGTCCCACTGCTCCTGGGCTGAGACAGCCCGTGCCCACTGAACAAAGGAGGAAGCTGAAACATCTGGAGCAAGTGCAGGCAGGGCTCCCCTTTGAAGTTTTTGTGAGAAGGGATCTGGCAGTGATATCAGTTAAGGGTGGAGCTGAGTCCCCTAGAGGAGCTCTTGACAGCACCATTTTTGGAGTGTCCCAGAATGTGAAAGAGGTTTGGGACAGGAGTGGAGGGATGTTGTGAACCCTTAATTGACCAAGGGTGCCAGTCAATTTGAACTTTCCATCCTCATGTATAACCCTTGCACAAGGGAAAGACTGAGAAAGCCACAGGGTGGATAGGGGCCTGGGGGCCAATGCACTTTTGAGCATTCACTTACCTGGGGTAGCGGGTGTGTGTGGGGCCTCTTCCCCCAAATGCTATTTGCGCTGGGGGGGGTCCTCATCTCTCTGGGGGCCAATGCAAAGTTAGCCAGAAGGGTCAGCGTATTCATGAAAGGCCCCGGGACCCCATCCCTGGTGCTCAGAATAACAACAATAACCAGGAGAGGCTTCACCGGGGGATGGTCTCCCTGCTCCTCAGGCATGCGAATGGAGGAAGTGGAGGAGGCACAGTCACACAAGCTTTTCCTGCTGTAGAAGTAGTAACAAAAATGCTGGCTCCTGCGTGCCAGCACCTGAGGTGTGCACATTAATGAGGAGCCCGTGGGGCAGCCATGAGTGTGGTCCCATGCTGCTCTCATCCTTAGACCTTGGCGCCCGGTGGCATTGGCACTTAGGATTTAAAAACAAGAAACAGAAAAGCAAACCACAGCATAATGTCACAGAATTTTAGCACAGCAAGAGTAACAGCTAATTGTTTTGTAGCAGCCCTCCTTAACTCTATAAACTGACCCTAAGTCTCCTGGAGCCTAGCAACCATGGCCCTGGAAGAGGCTTGTGATATAAGCACTGTCAGAGCTGGAGCTTTTGTTCTTGGGCTCTGGAGCATAAGGATACCTTGTGTCTTAGGAATACATTATATGGCCTGAAATTATTAAAGAAAGATTTTAACACATGGTTGTTTTGAACGAAAATGCTCTATTAATAAATGTATTGATAACCAGTGCAATGCTTATGATTATATTGAATGTATTCCCATATGATAATTGATTCCATTGGTTTTAATGATGAAATCTAACATGTAACTACTGTTTTTATAAATGTGGTTACCCATTGACAAAGCCAATAGGCTTGCTGTGTTTATCTTAATGCAGGTAACCCCTTGACAAAGTCAGTAGTCCGGCTTATTTAAAATGACACCCCCTTATATAGTGATATTAATTCTGGTATAGGTGTGGGGTGTTGTGATTATGCGCTTCATGATCTACTAGAGATCAAATGTGATAGATGGGTGTTCTCATCTACCTTATGAATATATTTGTAAATCAATGCATATTATTTAGTTGTGTGTGTGTAATAAACATACCTTTCTTTTTTTTTTTAAAAGAGCACTGGCTGGACAATAATTTATTAAGTGTTGTTGTTGTGTGCCATCAAATGGAGATTAATAGCCCACACCACTTTCCCTGAGTGGTCCTCGCTACTCTGAGAGAGTCAGGTGCTAAAATGAGGAGACACTTGTGGACTTATTACTTTTGCAAGACTCACATCTTTCACAATTAATATTCCAATTTCTTACACATAGTCTCAAACAACATAGTACAGTGTTTCCCTCACAAGTGGATTTTTGGAAGAACCTGAAAGTCTGACCAATAAATAAAGATGCCTTTAGACTCTATTTTTTAACACATTTGATGTGCTTCAAGGACAGAGGTCAAATATCAGCTCTTGACAAATTGCTTCTTATGTTTTTAACGTGAGGATTGGTGTTTACAAAGTCCTCTTACTTTGCAGCCAGAGAAATAAAAGTAAAGTGGATTTTGTGCTGGGGAACAGAGTGTGAAGTGAAAGCCTGTAGGATGTCAGTCAGTCAGTCAAGGATGTCATTCTTGTGACACACCAAAATGTAAATGAACTGTACATGTCAGCAGTTACAAAAGCAAAAATTAAGCACTTTTTTGTAAATGAAGTGTGATGTAGACAGCAACTGCAATAGCATCAAAACAAATCAAGGCACTTTACTTGATGATGAACAAATGATAAATATTCACTGAAACCCTATTTTCCGATTTATGCACAATATAGTGTTTTCACTAAAACTGTATATCTGGGCAAATTTAATAGCCAATTCAATACAAATTGTGTTGTCTGTACATGACAGTGTGCTATTACATGATGCTTTAGTTCCATTAAATAATAGCCCACTTCCTGGTCATTAAAACTAGGTGGGTCACGAAGGTTTGTTGTTCTAAAAAGTGGCTCATGGTTGAAAAAGTTTGGGAAGCACTGATTTAGTATATAAACTAAACTGTAGTTCTAATGAAAGAGCCTGAACTCCACACACATAATCCATGGGCATCTCATTCTTAGAACCACAACACTCACCCTCTGTAGACATCATTAGCTTTTTATGAAAGGTTTGTATCTCAATATGTGGGTTTGTCTCTCTTGTTCCTTTGTGGCTGTTTGTATTTCCATTGCTGCTTGAGAGTGTCCTTGCCCTATTTTTAGTCAAGTGCCAATTGTCAGTTTTCCTTTTTCTCTGGTAATCTCCCTCTTTTCACCTGGCGCTGCCTTTTCTTCTACCATTTACTTTTTTCCTGGACTGGAGTTGCTTCTGTCATTTCACTGAGGAGATGGTGATGCCACTGAATCACTGTTAATTCCAAGCGCCAACATTCCATTCATTATCAATATGATAAGGTGATTGTTCGCTTTATTATGTGTGGATTCATAGAGAGCGTCTATCGCTTATTTCAGTTTCTGAAACTAAAAATCCACTTCTATGGCACAGCAACAGTTGATAACTAAACTGGCTACCCATTTTAGTGATGTCATAAAGGTCTTCGACGCTAGGCTGACAGGCCTCCCTGAGAGCCTGTCAGAGCAGCACTGCTTGCCTGCATTGATTGAAAGCAGAAAGCACAGCTGCAGGAAGGGGAAGTAATGCACGGAAGGTGATGGGGGTTGGTCAAGGATGGCACGTTAGGTTTTTTTTTTTTAACCTGTGGGACAGAGATACACAAAAGAGGCCATGTTAGGTATGGCTCCCCTATTACTCTTCTGTCACTGTGTAGCAATTAAAAGTTGGGGCAGAGGATTTTAAAGGGCATACATAATATAAAATTATAGATGGGTAAGTAGTGAATTACAGGTATGTTTTTCACCTGGGGGTTCTGAGTGACATCACAGACAACTCCAGCTTCGCTCTTGTTGTTTATTTGATGTCATTCAAAACCCATCACTGTAAATATCGCCGTAACTCACTGTTACCCATCTATAATTCTATATATTCTGCATAAAACTGATGAGTAGAACTGCATGGTTTTGCCATGTCGGTTCTTCTTCGGCTCTTCCTTTTGACCAGGATAGATTGTTCTATGTCTTGCAGGAGTATGAATCTGTCACTTTGGAAATTCAAAGGACTATCATGCCTTTTGCTTCACCACAATGTTTTTGGAGATCTTTTTGTGGGTGCGTTTGCATAATTGCACTCTGTGGACTTTTTATATGTTAACGTTTTCTCCCTCCTTGAGTTGCAATTTTTGAGCAAAGAGCAATTTGATATACTCCATAAGGTCATTGCATTGTACACATTATGAATTCATATGCTGTCACTTCCGGCACGGTTTCCTAGATGTTCAAATTTTAAGTACAACATCTCTATCTGTTCATTGACAGCAGCTAATTTTTCTCTTGTCTTTTTGAGTTTTTAGTACCTACTTTGCTGTTTCCTCTAACGCCATAACTCTTGGCACACCTGATGAGCATTGTTATGATTTGTGAGAGGCGTTTATCTTATTGCTGAAAACTCTAGTTTCAGGTTATGCTTCCATTTGTGTCTCTTAGTTTTGCAGGAGTGTGTGTACGTTATCTTCAGCCAATCCCGTTCTTTTGGTGTCACCATTTCTGTGACACCTGACTTATTTGGATTTAAGATATACAAACAACACTCCATGACTTGTCCCGCGGTGCTTGGATATAATATATTGTTGCTTCATACTCTTTCCACATTTTGAAAAGGGCAGCGGGTTAGACCCCATGTATTAATTAATGTCTTGCTCATACAGTCTAGGATTTCTCTCGCTTTACTTCGCTTTGAACAAATTGACAGCTGTCGAGGTGGATGAGAGTGAATGACTGTAAAAGGTGCAGAGTGGGTCTTGTGGCCGAAGGTGTTGCCCGTGTATGTCTCTTTTTCCACACTTTGTACACAACACATTGTCATTCCCCCTCTCCCTGTGGTAGGATGTTAACCCCATTCGCTGCTAGGCCTCCCCCCTCCCCCCCCCCCATGCTAAGCCTTTTTTTGGCTATTTGGGGTAGGTCGCGCTTAGGCCCCTGTAACTTTTTGTCCACATAAGGTATCCAGGCCAAATTTGCGTACTTTTCTTACAACATCATGGGGATTTCTAAAAATACCCAGGGTTTGTGGATTCTCCTGGAGTGGACCCAGAAATTAGCCAAATTACAGGTAAATTTTGTTTATTTTTTTAAAAAGGGGAAAAAGAGCTGCAGAAGAAAGAGTCTGTTTTGTTCCCTGCAAATGGTATCAACAAAGGGTTTGTGGTGCTGAAATCACCATCTTCCCAGCTTTCAGGGACAGGAAGACTTTTGTCAGAAAACCAACATTTTTTACACAGTTTTGTCATTTTACTGGGACATAGTCTATTTTTGCTACTTTTTGTTCTTTCAACCTCCTTCCAGTGGTAGAAATGGGTATGAAAGCAATAATGGATCCCGGAAAGCTATACATTTCTGACAAGTAGACAAAATTCAGAATTCAGCAAGGGGTCATTTGTGTAGATCCTTCAAGGTTTTTTTATAGAAACTAACAGTTGATATTAAGAAAAATTGAAAATGAGTTGAAAAAAACAGCCATTTGTGCCAAAGTTTTCACCTGTAACTTCTAAGTATGACAGATGTTTGAAAGCAATATATCGTTACATGTGATGGAGACCAAGGGGAATGCTGGGTAGTAGGAAATTTGTTCCTGTGCGGTGATCCTACAACTTACCCACACAGAAATGTGAGGAAAATGTGACTTTGTAAGTAAATTTGAGGTTTGCGGGGGATTCTGGGTAAGAAAACGCTGGGGGAT
Source organism: Calotriton arnoldi (assembly GCA_963921515.1). Classification (NCBI taxonomy): domain Eukaryota; kingdom Metazoa; phylum Chordata; class Amphibia; order Caudata; family Salamandridae; genus Calotriton; species Calotriton arnoldi. The sequence goes on along the minus strand of CAWUFW010006813.1, from coordinate 1,029,804 downwards.
CCATGCAAGCCTAATCGCCAGCCAAGAGTCAGTACACGCACACCACCATCCACACACACCACCAGCCAAGCGCCATCCACGCACACTGCCAGCCAAGCGCCATCCACACACAGCGCCAGCCAAGCGCCATCCATGCACACAGAAAGCCAAATGCTATCAATGCACACAGTCAACCAAGCAATATCCACACACACCGCCAGCCAAGCGCCACTCACGCACTCCGCCAGCCAAGCACCATCCCCACACACTGCCAGCCAAACAGGGCCGGACTGGGAACAGCAACCAACCCTGGCAGATTGCTGCTCGACAGGCCCTGGCAGGGGGGGCATGCTAGTAAAAAGCACCGCTCCCGCTTTTGTTAGTGGGGCCTGATATTGCAGCACTGCTGCAAAACAAGCTCCCAGTGACAAAACTGCCCACCACGGCCAGAAAACCGGCCCCCACCCCTCCAGCCCACCGGGTAAACATCCAGTGCACACTACGGCCAGTCCGGACCTGCAGCCAAGCACCATCTATACACACAGTCAGCTAGGCTGTGGAATTTGTTTTTGGGAGTGGGGGCATTGGCATGCCCATTTTGGGCAGCCCCACCCCTACGTATAAAAAAACAATCCCTGGTGCCTAGTGGGATTTCTGCCCCCCTAGGGGACAGATCAGGGGCTATTGCCACAAATCAAGTAGCTTTGCTCCTCTTAGCTCCCAAATCTGGCTCCCCGGATGATCCTTGTCCCCCTAAGATTCTACAGATGGCAAATCAGTACATTACCCCCCATCTGTCATCAGTATTTAATCAGATGTTTGTGCGAGGATCATTTCCTAGCATTTGGAAACAGGCCTGTATCCTCCCCCTTATTAAAAAGCAAAACATTGGCATTAGCGATCCTGCTAACTACCGTCCCATTTCGAAACTTCCGCTGCCTGCAAAAATCGTAGAGAAAACAATCATTGTAGAACTATCTAATTTTATTTCGGAAAATCCACTTCTAGACCCCAGTCAGTTTGGGTTTAGAGCTAATCATAGCACTGAGACTGCATTGATAAAAACCACAGAAGAAATATGAATGACATTAGACAGTGGAGGGTCAGCGGCTCTTATTTTGTTGGACCTGTCCGCGGCGTTCGATACGGTGGACCATGGCCTACTGATCCACTGTCTGAACGATATAGGAATTAGAGGAAAGGCTATTACTCTGCTAACATCCTTTCTATCAGGGAGATCCCAAACGGTTCATCTAGGTCAGTTTAAATCCTCACCATTTATTATGCCTTGTGGGGTCCCTCAGGGCTCTTCGCTGAGCCCAACGCTTTTTAATATATATGTCTCTGAACTCGCCCGGCTGATTAGAAGTTTTAACCTGAATCCAACATCCTATGCTGATGACACCCAGTTAGTGATCTCTGCAGTGGATAAAGACGTCAACCATTCTCTAAGACTACATGATTGCATGACTGCCCTGAGCAGCAGGATGAGCAAGCACTGCTTGAAACTGAATTCAAGCAAAACTGAGGTGCTACTGTTTGGTAAGCTCTCTCCACCTTGGTCTCCTGCCTGGTGGCCAGACAACCTGGGCACACTCCCCACTCCAGTGATTAAAGCCAAAAATCTTGGCTTTATCATGGACGAGAAACTTAACTACGAGACCCAGGTGTCTAAGTTTGTGTCCTCCTTCTACACCATTAAAACTTTGAGGAAAATCCTCCCCTTTATTCCCAGAAACACCGGGAAGATGGTTGTGTCCTCGCTAATTCTGTCCAAGCTGGACTACTGTAACGGCTTGTACATGAATCTTCAGGTCAAACTACTTAGGAAGCTTTAGGCGGTACAGAATGCGTCCGCCAGACTGATCCTGGATGTTCCCAAATATCAGCCGATAGCGACAGGCATTCAGGATCTTCACTGGCTCCCGGTGTGCCAGCGAATTAAATTTAAGACACTCTGCTTTGCTCATAAGGCCCTGCACAGAGAAGGTCCAAGATTTCTTTGGAATGCCTTTATTTGGTACTCTCCAAGTAGATCTCTCCAATCTGCCAATGCCAGACTGGCTACCACCGTTACAATCAGGAAAGCGAATTGGGGAGTGTGAGAAGTTGGCCTGGTATATGCTGTTCACTAATTAAAGTGGACACCTTGCACCAGGGCAAATCGACTCTTATGGTAGATAGGTTTAAGACAACCTTTTAAAGAAAGCTATCCTAGTGGTAGCTGTGGAGAGCAGCCTTCAGGCTAAGTCTCGGAGGAATGTAAAGCAGCTTGTTTTACCATATAATCTCTTGAATCACCAAATGAAAAGACACCACACAGGTATATATATCAAATATATATGTATTTATTTCTAAATAACTCTCTACTAATCTCTTTATGAGATTAGAAGACAAACATATGCACAAATCAACGTTTCACAATAAGTTAAGCACAAAATATGGCTGGGGCCCTAGGGGCGTACCAGACCATATACTAAGTAAGAGACTTAGGGACAACGACTTGCAGGGAGACAAGGCCTAGGGCCTTCAGAAGTGCGGGGGCCTCACGAAACCACCCAAGGCAGGTAAGTAAAGGACCCACGGGGGACGCGTGCAGTGTAGATACACAGGCGCGGATCGCCGTTGACTTCAATGGGGCAAGTCGCGGTTGGAAATAAAGAGTTTTAGGATACTTCTATAGAACCTACAAGCAAGTCACTTACAGGGTAAGTCGTTCTAGGGCCCCACAGGAGCACCGTAGTGCTGGAGTTACCTCACCCAGGGAAGCCGGGTGCACAGGTGTCCTTTGGTGTCGGGTCGCGGCGTCGTTTTCAATGGCGAACAAAGAAGACTTGCTGCTTGCGGGAGCTGAAGAAGTGTCCGGTGGAATCCAAGCCTGGATTCTGAAGAAGGATGACCTGAAAGCAGAGGGGACAGTGTTCAAAGTCACTTGGCAGTGACCCGGGGCAAGGAAGATGGATGCCCACCGTCGTCGGTCGCTTCAGGTCGGTTGCGGGTGCCTTGACTCTTCAGCCACGTGGTCCAGGAGGCGTCGACGACGACCAGGAGCTGGATTCGGTGTGTCCCTCGACGTCTGCAGCTGACTGCGGTGTCGGCAACTCGATCGAAGCCAACAAGCCTTGGCAGCCGCAAGTCTTGGGGAGATGAAGAAAAGTCGATGGCGCACACCAGCAAGGTCTGTGGAACTCACCCAGCGAGGGTAAGTCAGGGCAGGCCTGGAGCAACCAGGGGAGCTCTTTGGTTTCTTTAAGAAGTCTTCTGGGGACCCACAAGCCAGCGGGCAAGGGATCGCAAAGACACCTCGGGCGGAATCACTCAACAGGGGCCCACGGTCACTCGGGACGGTGTAGGCCTCTGATCTTCGGAGGGATTCTTGCTGGAGGGCGGGACCACACGTGGTCCAAAGCACAGGTTCGTAAAACGTTGTGAAGGGGTTGCACTCGACAATAGTGCACAGTACCCAGGGGTCGCGGTTCCTCGTTACTCGTGGGGTCCACTTGCCTCAGCTTCACTGGGGACTCACGATGGCCTGGGAAAGGTCAGGAAATCCACTTCCTGGGCTGCAGGGACTTCGGACTCCGGCGGCAGCGGCATAGTTTGCGACCGTCGTTGTCGTTTTTGGTGCCTGCCAAGCAGGGGAGTCACTCCTTGACTCCAAGGGAGATTCTTCTGTCTTCCAAAGGTAGTGGAACGTCGAAGGGCCAGGATTCTTCTGTAGAGTGTCGTCCAGGGGTTATCTGCTTTGCAATGGCAAGGTTCCCCCTCTTATACTAAAAAGAGGGGATGGACTAGCTCTATGACCCCACCTATGGGAGGGTCAAGGGAGGGGGTGGCTACACCCACTTCCCTTTGTCCAGTTTCGCGCCAGAGCAGGGGCAGGTAGCCCCTGAGCTGGTTTGAACTGGCATATGCACAGAGGAGCCTTCTGCTCCCCCAGTGCAGGACTTCAAAGCACTCTAAGAGTGCACCCACCCAGCCCCAATACACTAAACCCTGTCTGGAAGGTGGTTACACCTCCCTGTGACAGGATGCCTATTGTTGGGCTTCCTCCACTGCGAGTTTCGGTCATCAGCAGGAGGGCAGCCCAGTGTCTGTGACTGGTGGCATCCATTTTGTGATGCCAGGGCTCTTTAGGATTCTACCGCGTTTCCACAGCAGGTACATGTCTTATCCCTCTAGAAGGGTGGAATGCTACCCCCGCCGCCAAGATTGGCGGGGGGTAGTATTCCAAGATGTTTGACACCAAACACGACATGTTTTGATGCAGCCATTCCAAAGTTAGCATTTACCGCGAGGATATAATGCACTTAAGAGTATATGGTTTAACCGCATCCACAAACAGCACCAGAGAATGGACTCTGAGAACTGCAGAGGGGCCCTGCTCATGCAGAGGCACCCCCTCACATAGAAGCCAAGCACCCTGCCCTCAGGATTGATAGGGCCTGCCTTAGGGGTGACTGATAGGTTGATATGTGTGTGCAGGAGAGATATAGGAAACCTATATCTCAGTGAGGGGTGCTAGCACCACCTCACCCAGGCTGCAGTAGCAGGCCTGTGGTGTCAGATTTAGACTGCTTCCCAGGGGTGGCATAACACATGCTGCAGCCCCTGGGAGGCCTGTGAAGTACCTATGCCCTTGGCACCTAAGGTACCATATACTAGGGACTCATAAGGCACCACAGTATCCAATCACTAGTGCACCTAGAGTGCACTCCATGTCGTTTAGAGAGAACAGAGAGGCTGGGGCCCTGATTGGCAGGGACCCAGCCAGACTATAGCCAGAAACCAGTGCTAACATCAGAAAAAAAGTGGGGGCAACATAAGAGGCAGATCCTACTCTCCTACACAACCCCCCAAACGTAGGGACACTAAACTAACCTTGACCAGTTGAGTCTTCGTGTTCAAAGTGGAAATACCTTGAGAGTCCATCTGCATTGGCATGTTGGGTCCCAGGCCTATGTTCCACTGTATAGTCCATCCCCTGTAGGGAAATGGACTACCTCAAAAGTTTTGGGTTTTCACCTTTCATCTGCTTTAGCCATAGGAGGGGCTTGTGGTCAGTCTGAACTATGAAGTGAGTACCAAACAAGTATGGCCTCAGCTTCTTCAGGGCCCATACCACAGCAAAGGCCTCCCTCTCTATAGCTGACCAACGTTTCTCTCTAGGGGTCAGCCTTCTGCTAATAAAAGCTACTGGCTGGTCTTGACCTTCATCATTCAGTTGAGACAGTACAGCTCCCACACCCAGCTCAGAAGCATCTGTTTGGACAATGAACTTTTTGGTGTAGTCTGGACTCTGTAAGATGGGGGCAGTGCACATGGCCTGCTTTAGGTCTTCAAATGCCTTTTGACAGCTAGCTGTCCACTGAACCTTTTTTGGCATTTTCTTAGAGGTAAGATCATTCAAGGGGGTCACTATAGATCCATATCCCTTGACAAACCTCCTATAGTACCCAGTCAGGCCTAAGAAGGCTCTCACCTGTGTCTGGGTGGTTGGAGCAACCCATTCCAGTATGGTTTGGATTTTGCTCTGTAAAGGCTGAACCTGGCCTCCACCTACAAGGTGGCCCAGGTACACAACCTGACTCTGCCCTATCTGGCACTTGGTGGCCTTGATAGTGAGGCCTGCTTTCTGCAGGGCCTCCAAAACATTTCTGAGGTGGACCAGGTGATCCTGCCAGGAGGAACTAAAGACAGCAATATCATCTAGATAAGCTGAGCAATAAGTTTCCATCCCTGCCAGAACTTTATTCACCAACCTCTGAAAAGTGGCAGGTGCATTTTTCAATCCAAAGGACATCACCACAAAGTGGTAGTGCCCACCAGGGGTCGAAAATGCTGTTTTTGGCTTTTGCATCATCAGCTAATCTGATTTGCCAGTAGCCAGCTGTTAGGTCAAATGTGCTTAGATACTTGGCTGAGGCCAAAGTATCAATCAGCTCATCTGCCCTTGGTATGGGATAGGCATCAGTCCTAGTGACTGCATTGAGGCCTCTGTAGTCTACACAAAACCTCATTTCTTTCTTACCACCCTGGGTATGAGGCTTGGGTACCAGGACTACTGGGCTAGCCCAAGGGCTATCTGAAGGCTCAATCACGCCTAACTCCAACATTTTCTGGACTTCAGTCCTGATACAGTCCCTGACATGGTCAGGTTGCCTGTAGATTTTATTCTTGACAGGCAGACTGTCCCCAGTGTCCACCTCATGGGTGCACCAGGTAGTCTGACTAGGGGTCAGGCTAAACATATGTCTAAACTGTTGCAGAACTTGTCTGCACTCAGTTTGCTGATGGTCAGTGAGGCTGCTTGCCAAAGCAACACCATCTACTGACCCATCATCAGGGTTCTGAGAGAGCAGGTCAGGGAGAGGGTCACTCTCCTCCTCCTGGTCCTCATCAGTTGCCATGAGCAAGCCCATGTCAGCCCTGTCAACATATGGCTTTAATCTGTTGACATGAAGCACCCTTAGGGGGCTCCTGGGAGTTCCAAGATTCACCAGATAGGTGACTTCTCCCTTCTGTTCAACTATTGTATGGGGGCCACTCCACTTGTCCTGGAGGGCTGCTGGGGCCACAGGCTCCAACACCCACACTTTCTGTCCTGGCTGGTATACAGTCAGCACAGCCTTTTGGTCATGCCAAGCTTTTTGCAATTCTTGGCTGGCCTCCAGGTTTTTGGTTGCTTTTTTCATGTACTCTGCCATCCGGGAGCGGAGACCAAGTACATAGTCCATCACATCTTGTTTGGGGGCTTGAGAGGTAACTCCCAGCCCTCTTTTACCAAACATAGTGGACCTCTCACAGGATGCCCAAACAGAAGCTCAAATGGGCTGTAACCAACCCCCTTCTGTGGAACCTCTCTGTAGGCAAACAACAGGCAAGGAAGAAGAAGGTCCCATTTCCGCCTAAGCTTCTCTGGGAGTCCTTTAATCATTCCTTTCAAGGTTTTGTTGAAGCGTTCAACTAAACCATTGCATTGTGGGTGATAGGGGGTGGTGAACTTATAAGTTACACCACACTCCTTCCACATTGCTTTCAGATATCCTGACATGAAGTTGGTACCTCTGTCAGAAATGACCTCCTTTGGAAAACCCACTCTGGAGAAAACTCCAATGAGGGCTCTTGCCACCACAGGTGCTGTGGTGTTCCTCAGGGAATTGCCTCTGGGTACCTGGTGGCATGATCCACTACCACCAGGATAAATATGTGCCCAGATGCAGTCTGAGGGTCAAGGGGACCAACAATGTCAATCCCTACCCTTTCAAAGGGTACCCCCACCACAGGTAGTGGTATCAGGGGGGCCTTTGTTGTGCCACCTGCCTTACCACTGGCTTGGCAAGTGACACAGGAGCGACAAAACTCCTTTGTGTCCTCTGACATATGTGGCCAATGAAAATGTGGAACAAGCCTGTCCCAGGTCTTGTTTTGGCCCAAGTGTCCTGCCAAAGGGATATCATGTGCTAAGGTCAAGAGGAACCCCCTAAACTTCTGAGGTATTACCAACCTCCTGGTGGCTCCAGGGGCTGGGTCTCTACCCTCAGAATATAGGAGTCCCTCATCCCAATAAACTTTATGGGACCCACTAGCACTCCCAGCAGCCTCAGCAGCAGCCTGCTGTCTGAGGGGTTCAAGAGAGGGGCAGCACTGTTGCTCCTTACTCAGATCTTCCCTAGAAGGGCCCCCCGCCCCAAGAACTCAACCTGGTCAGGTTCAAGTCCCTCTGGGGCAGTTCCTTCTTCAGGTTCTGCTTCACCTCCCTCTGGAAGTGAATCCTTGATCTGAGACAGAGGGAAGGCACTGCCTTAACCCTACTGCTCCTCCTCTTGGGAAGCATCTGGTCCATTGTTCCAGGATCCAGAGCTGGTTCAGTGTCCTGCATTCTTGCTTGGGACCTGGTCACAGCAAATACCTCTGCAGGGATGCCCAACATCTCAGCATGAGTCCATAACTCTACTTCAGACCAGGCTGAAGTCTCTAGATCATTGCCCAATGGACATTCTACAGGGAGGTCTGCACTGACTACAACCTTCTTGAGGCCAGTTACCCCTCCCCAGGAGAAATTCACAACTGCCAGACTATGGTTGGTCTGGACATTGCTTGCATTGGTCACCTGGTACATTTCACCCAGGATGATCTGTCCAGGGTCCACTAGGTCCTCTGCCACCATGGTGACACTAGCACCTGTGTCCCTAAATGCCAAAGCCTGTTTGCCATTTATCAAAGGCTGCTGTTTGTACTTGCCCAGATTACTGGGGCTTACTAGGAAGGACATATCAATGTTTCCCTCACAAATCAGCATTGCCTGAGTGGTCACTCTGACTAGGTCAGAATCCACTTCAGAACCCAGGGTCAACCCTACTACATCCTTATTCTGAGTACCACCTCCACCAGTAGCTGAGCTAGGGGGCACAGTTGCCTTAGGGGCAGGAGTGGTGGTGGTTTGGTCTTTGGACTTGGTACAATCAGAAGTCCAGTGCCCTTTCTGTTTACAGAATTTGCACCAGGGCTTCTTTTGGCCTTTTCCCTTGTTGGACTGTGACTCCCCACCAGATGCAGATTTTTGGGGCCCTTGTGAAGACTTCTGGTCTTTTGACTTATCCCCACCTTTCTCAGAGCCTTTAGGATCTTGCTTCTTAGTGTCACCCCCTTGGTTCTGGGTTTTCTGCCTCACCCTGGTTCTGACCCATTTGTCTGCCTTCTTTCCCAATTCTTGGGGAGAGGTCAGATCAGAGTCCACCAGGTACTGATGCAACAACTGGTTCTGGCAATTATTTAGGATCTGTTCTCTCATCATCAGATTATACAATCCCTTGAAATCAGTAACCCTACTGCCAACCAGCCAACCCTCTAGAGCCTTGGTTGCACAATCAACAAAGTCAGTCCAGTCCTGAGTCTGTGCCTTCTGGGTATCTCTGAACTTCAACCTGTACTGCTCAGTGGTTAAGCCAAACCCATCTATCAGTGCACTCTTCAGGACCTCATAATCATCAGCATCCTCCTCTCTAACAGTGAGGAGCTTGTCTCTTCCTTTATCTGAAAAGGAGAGCCACAAGATTGCTGCCCACTGCTTTTGGGGGACCTGCTGTACTCTACAGGCCCTCTCCATAGCAGTTATCCACTTGTGGATATCATCCCCACTCTGGTAGGGAGGAACAACCTTGCTCAGGTTCCTATGGTCAGGAATATATTCTCTGCCTCTAGGGACACTGTTGCTGCCACCAGGGGGTTCTAACCCCTCTTTTCTAGACGCTCTCTGGATCTCCAGGGCTTCCCTATCCAGTGCCAACTGCTTGGTTCTGAGGGCCACTCTGGCTTCCTCATACTGGAGCAGTTTGCACCTTCTCTCAGAGGAGGTCTCTCTTAAGGAAAAGTATGAGCTCCTCTGCTGGACAAATTCTCTGCCAGAGTGATAAGAGTGGTCAGATTCCCTGGAAGGGGATCTGTGCCTCTCCTCCTCTCTGTCAGTTCTCTTAGGGAGAATTCCTCTGTCCTTTTCAGGCCCCTTGGAGCCTGGCCCTTCAATCACAGAGTCTTGGTCATTCTGATTTTCATCATCTGACCCAGATACTATGACTGACCCACCCACTGATTCAAACCCTTTAGCTCCTAGAGCCAATCTAAGGTCATCTGCTGTCAGCAGATCTATCAGGTAGAGTGTTGAGGGACTCTGTCCTAGTCTCAGGTGTCTGTCAACACACATGGCTCTCAAGTCAGAGAAAGCCATGTCCTTGTACTGAGGCTGAGTGGATCCACTGGGTCCACCCTTTAAGGACATTCTAGTGTTGTGCAGTGTTGTACTACCTACACTAGTTTGTGGCCTACTGATCCTAGCTTGAGCTGTGGAAAGGGTGTGCTATCCCTTCGCACACAGCTCTAAGTTCAGTAGAACTTATTGATACTAAGCTTGACTTTATATGTACCTTGAGTACCTATAATGGTTTTCAGTTAGTAATTCAAATAGAGATTTTCTGGTAAAACAATGGCAAGCTGGAATCCCACACGCTGCCCACCAATGTGAGAAGTTGGCCTGGTATATGCTGTTCACTAATTAAAGTGGACACCTTGCACCAGGGCAAATCGACTCTTATGGTAGATAGGTTTAAGACAACCTTTTAAAGAAAGCTATCCTAGTGGTAGCTGTGGAGAGCAGCCTTCAGGCTAAGTCTCGGAGGAATGTAAAGCAGCTTGTTTTACCATATAATCTCTTGAATCACCAAATGAAAAGACACCACACAGGTATATATATCAAATATATATGTATTTATTTCTAAATAACTCTCTACTAATCTCTTTATGAGATTAGAAGACAAACATATGCACAAATCAACGTTTCACAATAAGTTAAGCACAAAATATGGCTGGGGCCCTAGGGGCGTACCAGACCATATACTAAGTAAGAGACTTAGGGACAACGACTTGCAGGGAGACAAGGCCTAGGGCCTTCAGAAGTGCGGGGGCCTCACGAAACCACCCAAGGCAGGTAAGTAAAGGACCCACGGGGGACGCGTGCAGTGTAGATACACAGGCGCGGATCGCCGTTGACTTCAATGGGGCAAGTCGCGGTTGGAAATAAAGAGTTTTAGGATACTTCTATAGAACCTACAAGCAAGTCACTTACAGGGTAAGTCGTTCTAGGGCCCACACCCACAGGAGCACCGTAGTGCTGGAGTTTCCTCACCCAGGGAAGCCGGGTGCACAGGTGTCCTTTGGTGTCGGGTCGCGGCGTCGTTTTCAATGGCGAACAAAGAAGACTTGCTGCTTGCGGGAGCTGAAGAAGTGTCCGGTGGAATCCAAGCCTGGATTCTGAAGAAGGATGACCTGAAAGCAGAGGGGACAGTGTTCAAAGTCACTTGGCAGTGACCCGGGGCAAGGAAGATGGATGCCCACCGTCGTCGGTCGCTTCAGGTCGGTTGCGGGTGCCTTGACTCTTCAGCCACGTGGTCCAGGAGGTGTCGACGACGACCAGGAGCTGGATTCGGTGTGTCCCTCGACGTCTGCAGCTGACTGCGGTGTCGGCAACTCGATCGGAGCCAACAAGCCTTGGTAGCCGCAAGTCTTCGGGAGATGAAGAAAAGTCGATGGCGCAGACCAGCAAGGTCTGTGGAACTCACCCAGCGAGGGTAAGTCAGGGCAGGCCTGGAGCAACCAGGGGAGCCCTTTGGTTTCTTTAAGAAGTCTTCTGGGGACCCACAAGCCAGTGGGCAAGGGATCGCAAAGACACCTCGGGCGGAATCACTCAACAGGGGTCCACGGTCACTCGGGACGGTGTAGGCCTCTGATCTTCGGAGGGATTCTTGCTGGAGGTCGGGACCACACGTGGTCCAAAGCACAGGTTCGTAGAACGTTGTGAAGGGGTTGCACTCGACAATAGTGCACGGTACCCAGGGGTCGCGGTTCCTCGTTACTCGTGGGGTCCACTTGCCTCAGCTTCGCTGGGGACTCACGATGGCCTGGGAGAGGTCAGGAAATCCACTTTCTCGGCTGCAGGGACTTCGGACTCCGGCGGGAGCGGCGTAGTTTGCGACCGTCGTTGTCGTTTTTGGTGCCTGCCAAGCAGGGGAGTCACTCCTTGACTCCAAGGGAGATTCTTCTGTCTTCCAAAGGTAGTGGAACGTCGAAGGGCCAGGATTCTTCTGTAGAGCGTCGTCCAGGGGTTATCTGCTTTGCAATGGCAAGGTTCCCCTCTTATACTAAAAAGAGGGGATGGACTAGCTCTATGACCCCACCTATGGGAGGGTCAAGGGAGGGGTGGCTACACCCACTTCCCTTTGTCCAGTTTTACGCCAGAGCAGGGGCAGGTAGCCCCTGAGCTGGTTTGAACTGGCATATGCACAGAGGAGCCTTCTGCTCCCCCAGTGCAGGACTTCAAAGCACTCTAAGAGTGCACCCACCCTGCCCCAATACACTAAACCCTGTCTGGAAGGTGGTTACATCTCCCTGTGACAGGATGCCTATTGTTGGGCTTCCTCCACTGCGAGTTTCGGTCATCAGCAGGAGGGCAGCCCAGTGTCTGTGACTGGTGGCATCCATTTTGTGATGCCAGGGCTCTTTAGGATTCTACCGCGTTTCCACAGCAGGTACATGTCTTATCCCTCTAGAAGGGTGGAATGCTACCCCCGCCGCCAAGATTGGCGGGGGGTAGTATTCCAAGATGTTTGACACCAAACACAACATGTTTTGATGCAGCCATTCCAAAGTTAGCATTTACCGCGAGGATATAATGCACTTAAGAGTATATGGTTTAACCGCATCCACAAACAGCACCAGAGAATGGACTCTGAGAACTGCAGAGGGGCCCTGCTCATGCAGAGGCACCCCCTCACATAGAAGCCAAGCACCCTGCCCTCAGGATTGATAGGGCCTGCCTTAGGGGTGACTGATAGGTTGATATGTGTGTGCAGGAGAGATATAGGAAACCTATATCTCAGTGAGGGGTGCTAGCACCACCTCACCCAGGCTGCAGTAGCAGGCCTGTGGTGTCAGATTTAGACTGCTTCCCAGGGGTGGCATAACACATGCTGCAGCCCCTGGGAGGCCTGTGAAGTACCTATGCCCTTGGCACCTAAGGTACCATATACTAGGGACTCATAAGGCACCACAGTATCCAATCACTAGTGCACCTAGAGTGCACTCCATGTCGTTTAGAGAGAACAGAGAGGCTGGGGCCCTGATTGGCAGAGACCCAGCCAGACTATAGCCAGAAACCAGTGCTAACATCAGAAAAAAAGTGGGGGCAACATAAGAGGCAGATCCTACTCTCCTACAGGGAGGTAGGAGTTTCAGCTATAGTACAACCAGGCTGTGGAACTCTCTTCCATTATATCTTAGGACTATACCCATCCTTCTGGTATTCAGAAAAGAACTTAAGTCCTGGCTTTTCAGAAATTAGCTACACCTCAGCACAGTATGTTCATGATCCAAAAAGTGCTAAGACACCTACGGGTATACGCGCGCTATACAAGTTTTAATAACATAACATAACACCTGCCTCCGGGGGCGGTCAGAAAGACTGTGGAATTTTTTTTGGGGGGTGGGGTTCTTGGCATGCCCATTTTGGGCAGCCCCCACCCCTATATACATACAAAAAATCCCTGGTGCCTTGTGTGCTTTCAGCCCCCCCCCCCCAGGGGGGCAGAAAGAATGGAATTCTGCTGGGGGGGAATTGGCATGCCCATCTTGAAAATGATTTGAAAGACAGAAACACCAACAATGTTGCCTGACTGGATAAATATTATGTGCATTTGGTTAAACCCCTTTTAATTATCAAGTGTCTTGCAATTGTCTATCACTGTATTTTTTGTCCTTTTGTCCAACTATAATCGTGATCTATGTTTTAATAGGTCATGTTAGGTGCTTTTTGTTCTCATTGGTATAATCTATAGTAACTTATGTAAATAAATGGAAATTGATATTTTTGAGAAAACAAAATATTTTCTGGTCCAATTGTTTCATTGATCATCTCCATCTTTTAGCTTAAAGCAACCAGTACTTTTAGAATTGTCCTTACATCTCTTAAGTGCTGTACCTTGTAGTACTACCATCTAATGGAGTACATGAGGGCGTCTCCGCATACTTCATTTTCTGGCTAAAACTGGTTTGCGAGCCTAGTGAGGACTGTTTACGTTTCCTCTTTTTAGGATTTTGGCTAGACAGCGCATGTGCTGCATCGAAGAGACATGTTGTTTTCAATATGTGGGCTTCAGCCTGACCATAGGCTTCCCATTTGCTGTTTCCATCATCACTCTCATATTCTTTCTCCCCATTTGTCCATGGCAGGCATGCATCATGTCTCTTTCTGTGTTTAGCCTTCCCTGAGAGCATGGACCAATTACAACTATCCATCCACTGCTCCCATTTTAGAAAGTTTTAGGAACTACTTTTTTCTTTTTTTTAGCACTTCACAGGAGCACTCATGTTTTCACTCGCTCCAAGCTCAATTTCTGTAAGCAGGCCTGTAAATCTTGTTCTTATTTCATTGCATTTGCTGTGCATTCAAAGACCAAGATCAACTGTCAGACCCTGTTTTCGGAGGGTGCCTGAATTACGTTTCTTTCTCTGACTTCAAAGTGAGAGGATTTTTTTGGTTAATGTCTTGGTGTTGCTTGCCCTTCCTCCAACCCTGTCCTCCCACTTAGCTGATTGACTTGTCCCCCCACCCCCTCCCTCATCACTGCTTGCCCCCTCCTTGCTTGTTTTTAAAGCACTTCGACTGCTACATATAAATTAATGTGTCTTCACTTAAAATGCGCAAAGATATAGCCTTAATGTTCTTTTTCCTTCCTTATGCATAATCCTGGGAGGCAGGGCTTGTTTAAGTGTTTTTTGTTGTTGCTGCGAGTGGTTCTCGTTTTGGGCTACTTTCCAAGGGAAGTTGGGCTTGTTTTGAATTATAGAAGAGGCAGCGCTGTTAATGCTTGTTTCGGATTTGCACCTAGCAATACTGCACAGGCCTAACGGTGCTGTCTGCCTCAATGAGCTTCCTCCAGATGCTCCTGGAAAACTTTGGTTATCCTTAAAATCAAATCGGGACTGCCAGGTGAGTATTCCTTGTTCTGACTTGTCTCTCCCCCGCAGCATCCATCCGGCCAAAAGGTATCAGGTCTATACTTGTGGCACTAGCACTTCATTACCTGTCTTCCCCTGTGCTCCTCCCTGTGCTGCAACTGCCACCTGTTGCCTTCGTCACGGACAGTCGCAGTGTCCACCAGACCATTCTATCCGATAGGCAGCTGGGTTTGTGATTAATGTCCTTTCAGTTTACATGGCAGGTTAGGTTAGGCGTTAAACTACTACCTCCTGTAATTGCCTTTTGAAATGCATAAAGAAATAAAGGGTCATTGACGGCCTTGTTTGGGGAGCTACAAGTATTTGTTAGTAAAAATGATCTCTGCTGTTTTAACCCATTCAAGCATGAAGTCATCTGGCCTATTTACATTTGTTGGAATTTGGACTGTTGTAGCCACAGCCCACTACTAGGTAAGCATAGCTGCCAAGTTTTCAGTTCGCTTATGCGTGGCATTTCTATATTTACAGTGTGCTTATATATTTTGTATTACAGTGTGATTATGTGTGACATTTCAGTGCTCTGAGTGTGACACTAGGAGTGACACTATATCAAGAAATAAAAATGTATGTAATTTGATGTAAAAAGGTTCTGTTGGGACATTATCCCATTTTAATCATTGTAATAACTTTCTGAGTAGGGAGAGGAGCTTGCCAAGGTTATGAGGGTTACCTTTGAATCAGGAAGCTGTCACCTCAGACATAGACCTGCTTCAAGCGGACACCTGGTGAAGAGTTATGTGAACCCTAAGGTGAGTTGGAACCTTTGCACATAGCAGGTTTTTATTTTATGTGTGGAATCTTTGCAATGTCATAATCCTTTGCATGTTTTGCATTCTCCATAGGACATGAGGTGCAATAGCTAGTGCCTTTGTTCATGCTCTTGATACGTGTGAATGTGGACTTATGTAGCTCATGAAAGTTTTATCAATTTCTATATCTTCCTCACCTGATTACGCAGCTGAGAAAACCAAAGGCAATTTTTTGTGATACAAAGTATGATATTTCGACGAGAATTGTGACCATGCTATGTTTTATGATCAAAGATCAATTTATGCAAATTAAAGCACCAGTGGCAGTAAGATATCTAGGTTTAGTGAAATGCAATGACAGCCATAATTGTCTGTTTCAGCAGGTTTTAGTCAAGTGATGGTTGCAGGTATTCCCACACTTAACCTACCTACAGTTTAATAGGCACCATTTCCAGAAAGATATATGAAAAGTAGCTTTCTCTGGCAGCTTGTTTTCATATATCTTTCTGGAAAGATGTCTTCCAAGGGCGCTTGTTTACTTTTCTCACTGTGACTTCAAAGTGAGAGGATTCACATGACAATCTTGCTGGATACCGGGGGTAGGAAAGAGTTTTTTTCTAGCACACAACAACATTTAATTGAACGCTGTAAATATTTCAGAATATATCAGAATTAGGAACACAAATGAAGCAAATTTTTTGTAATTTCTGACGTGCATTGGAAACAAATACTTTAAAGATCAAAACAAATCATTACACTACGTGATTCAATTTCCACACATTTTCGACTGTGCACTGTATAGTTTTATTAGTAAAACTGTATGTCTGTGCAAATGTAATGGTCACATCAATTGAAAATGTGTTGTCTGTAATGGCAGTGCGCTACCACACCATGAATACTCAACTCTACGCCACTCCACACTATTCTGCACCACCCCACTGCACTCTACTCTACACCACTCCACGCCACTACACTCTGAACTCCACTATACACCATTGCACTCTACACAACTTCATGCTTCACCTCTCTACTCTACCCTGTACCACTCTACTCTATGCCAATACACTCTTCTCTTCTCCACTCTACTCTACACCACTCAAGTCTAGGCCATTCCAATCTACTCTGCACAACTCCACTGTACTCTACGGCACTCTGCAACACTGCACTCTACGCCACTGCACTCTATGCCAATACACTCTAGGCCAATGCACTTTACTCTGTAACACTCAACTCTATGCTCCTGCACTCTACGCCAATCCACTTTACGCCACTCTAATCTACTCTGCACCACTGCACTCTATGCCACTGCACTCTACACCACTTTACTCTATGCCATTACACTTTATGCCACTGTATACAACTGCATTCTACCCTGCACCACTCCCCTCTACGCCACTTCGCTGTACTCTGTAACAATCTACTATATGCCACTGCTCTCTACACAACTCTACTTCACTCTGCGCCGCTCCACACTACGCCACTCTACTCTTAACCACTACACTCTACACAACTGCACGCTGTCACTGCATTCTATGCCACTACACTCTA
Organism: Calotriton arnoldi; assembly: GCA_963921515.1. Classification (NCBI taxonomy): domain Eukaryota; kingdom Metazoa; phylum Chordata; class Amphibia; order Caudata; family Salamandridae; genus Calotriton; species Calotriton arnoldi. The sequence goes on along the minus strand of CAWUFW010006813.1, from coordinate 1,012,960 downwards.
CTCTGCATCACTGTACTCTATGCCGCTCTACTTCACACCACTGTACTCTGACACTCTACTCTGCAACACTGCACTCTCCGCCACTGAACTCTACACCAATCTTCTCTGCACTACTCCACTCTATGCCACTCTACGCCACTTCACTCTACTCTGAAACAATCTACTCTACACCACTGCACTTTATGCCACTCTACTCTTCTCTATGCCACTGCACTCTACGCCACTCTACTTTTTATATCACAAATTATCTGCTGATATCACAATTTGTGATATCAGATAATTTGTGATATAAAATATTTTTTTGTGTATTATTTTGTGTTTGTTTTTGCATGGATTTCTTGTGATAATGTTTACTTTATACCATTAGGCGATAAGTAGGAATGTAATGTTCGCCCTCAGGTGATTTATAATAATTTTCAAATGTACCAAGATTGATAACACTGTGTTTTAGAAAGCTATGCAGGGCCGTATTATAAAGTAATGAGACTAGATATCGACCTAACATGATTTTATAAAATTTTGGGGATTTAATGGGATTTTATATTACTTTGTATACACTCCTAAACGGAGTATATATATAAAAGATTTTTCATATACTGAGGATTCATTAAATACAATAAAAAGAGACATTTCTCAATCATACAGGTTCCAGTGCATTGATAGTACTGTGGATGATAAATGCATATGGTTTTCTTTACAAAAAGAGTAATATACAGAGCGAGTTTCACAAAAGGGATCCATTATTGTTTCTACTCCACTCAATGCCACTCTACGCGACTATACTCTACTCTCTGCACCACTCTATGATACTCTGCACCACTCTATGCCACTTCACTCTATGCCACTAGACTCTACTCTGCACTCTACGCCACTGCACTTTATGCCACTGAACTCTAATCTGCGCCACTGCTCTCTGCATCACTCAACTCTACGCCACTCTACTCTGCACTACTCTACGCCACTGCACTCAACACCACTCTGCCCCACTCCACTCTGCCCCACTCCACTCTGTCTCACTCCACTGTACTATGCACCACTCTAATCTATGTCACTGCATTCTATGACGCACTGTACGCCGTTGAATTCAACACCACTGCACTCTACACCACTATACCCTGCAACACTTTACGCCAATGCACTCTACACCAGTCAACTATACTCTATGCCACTCCAGTGTATGCCACTCTACGAGACTCCACACTATGTCACTCCAAATCACAACACTTTCTGCCGCTCCACTCTACAACACTCTACCCCACTCATCGCCATTACACTCTATGCCACTCCATGCCCCTCTCCTCTACGCCACTAACTTTTAGCCATGCTAAACAACAGCCGTTGTTCAACATGGCTAAGATACATTTGCAAAGCCAATAGCTCTTGCATGGGTAAGACCTATCAACTTTGCCACTTCTGTGGGCATCGTCTCACCGTTCATAGACAAGAACAGGAAGCAGCTCTTTCTCCCTCTAGTCTCTACCAGTACAGGCTGTTTACTGTCTTGCGCCCTGTTGTGATTGTTCAGCACCGCATGAGTGATGCAGTCTGGAGCTTTAAGAAACTGTAGCCGCCATATTGGCCACCCCGCCTTCGCACTGATTTTGGAGATATCATACAAAGGAAGGAATTCCGCCAAGAATACAATAAAAAAATCTTTTCACATGCATCTAAACGTCTGCAGCACATTTCTGGTTTCAATTTCCAGATGCTGCGATCAATAACTTTTCAGAGGCTGGGCATTTTTATGCATTGTTCATTTTTTGTCTTCCACCTCTCAAATGTACCTGAACCTCAAACCCGTATCGGGCACTCAAGATAAAGCATATAAACAGTCACCTTGAATTTGAAAGATAAAGACTGCCGTGGAAAGCAACTTTTGAGCTTAATAGAGTTCAAACTTCCCCTAGTCAGGGTCTGTGCAGAAATTGTAAAGCAGAAACAGTTGGATTATCATGAAAATAGCATCTTTGCAGGCAAACATAGAGAAGAGATTTGCTAAATTCCTTCTCGCCTTACTTCTACAAATCAATTCCAATTTTTACTAGATTCAAGAATTCTGATGAGGAATAGAAAGTGAAAACATTACAGATGATTTAACATTGTTTCAACCTGGTGACTTCCAAGGCATGAATACAATTACGTTCTGCAGTTTGCCCAATAAAAAAACACACAAGCAAGTTGCCCAGAACCAACTTTGTGACTTGAAATTGCCAGAGTCCAGGATGCAAATGATTTAACCCACATGAAATCTAACAGAATCTTCCCAAAAACAAGAGAAAGGGCCTTGGAAGTGCTAGGGCATCTGACTTTCTGGCTACCAGATCTCTGCTTAAAAAAAAAAGGCGGAAGAGAAATTTCTGAGACTAGCCCTCATGAATATCGCACTTTTGTGCTACACAAATAGCTCATATTTGGGCTGGGGAAGAAGATCATTCTTCCTGCTTAGGTGATCAATTCCATGTATGGGGACAGACCATCTAATGTATATAATTTTCATGCTAAACTCATGCAAAGGCAAAGGAATCTGGCTGTGATGGAGAACGGGAGCAAGAGATGGGTAGAGGATCCGAGCATCCAACTGTCTCTTTATTTCTCGTTGTGTTATTATCGCTCTTTCTCTTTCCACCCCTTGTCTGTCTCTCTCACATACAAACACACACATGCACCTATGCACCCCGTCCCAGCATTCTCTGTAAGAAGGTATTTTCTAAAAGCTTACACGGTTTGGGAAAATTGTACAAAGAAATTACTAAAAGGATGTAGCCTTACGGCTAGAGCGTCGACCTCGAATCTGGGGAACCGGGTTCAAGTCTCGGCAGGGACGCTCAACATCCTGTGATTCTGGGCAAATCACTTAATCTCCCCGTGCCTAACAAAAATGAATGTGTCTATCTGTAAAGAAACTGGTGCTCATGTAAAGCGCTCTGATATCTTCGGGTCAATTTCGCGCTATATAAAACTCTAAAAAAAAACATATAATTGTGAAAATTACAATGGCTGCAAACAAAACAGAGAATGGGGTGTGGATCCAACGGCCTGTGACAAGAGTTAATCTGCAGGTACATGAACAATGAAAACGCAGGGAAAAGTTCAAAAGCTGATCGAATTACCCTAAAGGGAAGTTAAGGTTTAGGTATTTGGGGGCATATTAACAACGAGGCGATAAGCAATTATCGCCGCTTTAGCGTCCGTTTTCGGACGGAAAGCGGCGATAATTCTATCGCCTAATCAGCAAGGTCACGCTATCGCGTGAATCCTTGCACTATCGCCCTTTCCCCAACGCCCATCCTTGCATCTCTAATGAGATGCAAAGTGGGCGTTACTGGCGTACCCCGGATGGGCTACGTTGCAAATATCGCCGATGTTCAAATCGCGATATTTACAAGGCAGCCCACAGGATTATAGCAGACGTTAGATTTCGGTGAAAACGGCCGTTTTCGCCAAAATCTAACGTCTGCTATAATCCTGACTTACCTATGTTAGGCATAGGAGGTGGATTCTGCTGATACGACCACAGGGTCGTATCAGCAGAGTTATCGCCCTTTGCAGGGAACATCGCTGGAAAACCAGCGATGTTCCCTGCAAAGGGGCGATAACCTCGCTATCTCTGGAATTTTATCGCCCTGGAGTAACGCGTTGTTAATAACGCGCTACCAGGGCGATAAATGCCAGAGATAGCCTGCGATAATATCATTATCGCTAAGCACGGCCAGCGATAATTATCGCTGGCCGTTGTTAATATGCCCCTTGATAACTCCATAAGGTGCTGCTACCCAAAGCTTCCATGTATAAGAATGCCTTAATCTTGGAAAAACTGGAGTAAATCACGAAGACAGGGGCGTACCTATCAATAGTGCAGTATGTGTGGTGGCACCAAGGCGCTGTGGCATAAGAAGCCCTCTGCACCCCAATTACAGTAGCATTTTTTAAAACTAATCCTGGGAGGGAGTGGTTTGGCCATTTTCATTGACTGCATAAGGCCTCAGGGCATCTTTGCTGAAGGAAGTCAAAAATACTCGCAGAAAAATCTGTTTGATTTGTCTCCCTGCACCATCTGAAAATAAATGTATTAAAAACAGAAACAAGACGACTCCCCCTTTCTCAGTCAGAAACACTAGATCTGAAGTCGCCCCTTCCTCATTTCGAGCAATATTGATTTCTGAGCCGGTTATGAAAGAGAAACTGCCATCACAGAATGTACACATAAAGGGGGATATTCTCAAGAACGTGTGATAATTATCGCAGAATTAGCTTAACGCAACTTTGCACATCGCAGTCCATCGCGGGAAAATAACACCGTGTTAACGTTATATTCTCAACCCGGCGGCACCATGCGATAGTCTCACGATAACGCGCCAAATGACGGCGTTAAAATTAACGTGATGCCGAAAAAATGCGAAACACGAACGCGAAAAAAGTTGTGATGCCCCAAATCGCGATACAAAAATCAGCGATAACCAGCGACAGGCCTGCAATTCCCATGCGTCATGCGGGAAAATGCACCATAAAAGCAGAAATGGATGCACCCGGACCGAGTGCAGAGTACAATGCGAACCCCACAAGCCCCACAGATGACCAGCTACAAGAACCTCGGGGTCGGGGAAGGCCAAGGAGAAGAGGAAGAGGAAGATGCGGTTCAGTCCGAGTCAGATCTGGATGACATGGAGAAAATGGTGGCCACAGTCATCAGTCGGGATACGGTGCCAGGAGTGGTGGATCCGGACACTGCTCAACATGACCTGACACAACATCAACAGGGTGAGTATGGACCAGAGACTGGGGGGACGGGGGGAGATGGGCACAATGGCACACATGCACAATTAAGTAGAGCACACTGCACACCCACAATGACTCTGGATCATGTCCCTGATCTCCTTGGCATACTGCAGCACACATAGAAACAGCAAGTAGGCCCCCGTCGACAATGTGCCCGGAGGGGGCCCTCCCCACACATCACTAATCTCACAACAAACCCATATACATGTGCTGAACCCAGCAAAGCTGCGGGTCCGTGAGCCACACTGACAATGCAAGTGACACTGCATGACGATTAGCATGGCTGCAGTCCAATTATCATGACATGGTGCACGCCACGACACTGAGGTGACTGAGTGTGGACCACATCCGAGAAAGGAGCAGGTCACACTCTGACACATCCACGTGCACAAACAACCCCTGACGTCAACAACACATCTGCGGACAAACCATGCCCAAGAGTCACAACTCGACCAAGAGCCCAATTTACCCAAGTCCGCAACATCTCAGCACTGTAGAAGCACAGAAGTCAAAGGCACACCGCCTGAAAGGGATAAGGGGCAGCCAAATCAGAGCTGCAGGGGCGACTCACCCACAATGCAGCACACACACATAAGAATAAGAGCACCTCAACATTGACAACAATGTGGTACAAACTGCAACACTTTCACAACAGAACACTGGACACAACTGGTGCCGCATGTGTGTACAAAATGGCCAATCACATCTGGCATAGCAGGAAACTGTGAGATGACAATGTACGAGTACAACCTCACATCCGTGATGTAGTACAAATGTCCACTGTCCCGCATCAAATAGGCATCCCCTCACAAATAGTCACATGGTACATTGTCATGCAGTCTGTATGTAAACTCCGCCAATGCATCAACATACATGGAACACACTGTGAAACTGCATCTCCCCTTTACATTGCAGAGGGACAATCATCACCTCCTGCAGAGCAGACCCTACTTCACGTCGGCGATGATGGAGACGACCCCCAGGACATCGACTACGATGAACTCCAATGGTTCATGGACAACCTCCGCACCCCACCTCCAGTAGCAGGGCAGCCCAGCACCATCGAGGTGATCCCACCCCCTGCACAGACCACACAGCAGGAAACACCCACCACCACGTCTGGCTCCCAGCACCTCACCAAGGAACATATGGCGTTCCAACGCCGTGTGTTAGACTGCCAGAAGGAGCTGCCTGAAAAGGTGCGGGTGGGGTTCGACCTCATGGCAGCCAAACTAGATGCCATACGTGGGTGTCTAAGTCCCATCAGGGACCACTTACACTCCCTAACGGACACCCACAGTCCGCCCCATGCCCTCCAACAATCCATGGCTGGCGTCGCTGGAGTCATGACTCGGAGACAACAACAACTGTCTAGTCAGAGTGGCTACAGCGATGTCATCCGTGATTTGGGAAACATGAGGAGGGTCATGGAGAACATGGAGCGGATGCAGGCGCAAAGAATGGCTACCACGGCTGCACACGAGAAAGCTGTAGATGGGATCTTCCATGCCCTGCAGATCCTCATCATGGGAGTGATGCCACAAGACATTGCGCAGATGAATGCTGCTGCTACTTCTACATCCACATCTCCGGCCCCTGATGTGTCAGTGTCACACAGTGCTGCAAACCAAACACCACCACCCACATGTGAGGCACATGAAACGTCAGAGGACGAAGATGAGGATGAATCTGCCTCAGTGGTAAGGAGGAAGCAGTAGCATTCATCTCCGCCATATGGCTTGTTTCTGCTTGGGTCTGCCCTCTGCATCATGCCCTGGAATAACACCTTCCACTGTCCCCCGACACACTCTGCGACACTAACCTTGGACCTCGACATGGACTGCCATATTTTGTATGCTCAACAATGACACAGCAATCAGCCTGCGGACTGGACTCTTCCCCTTCCGAGTAACTTGTCAATCCCTAAAGGACTCTGGCTGGCCCTCCATGGGGCAACATTGTAAAGTGTTGTCTGCATGGCCCAGTACTAAGACAGCTTCAACACTCCACTGAACGTGAATAATGCATTCTAATACACACAGATGTGTCATGTCTATGATTAATCAAGTATGAAAGCATGGACGAATGTAGGGGCAGTGATTCCTCCTTACGTCCATGTAGCTCATGTTGTGTAACTTGAGTCACAGGGTGCCTCCCTGCATCATGGTGGTACATATTTGACCCCAAAAGAAGCCCTGTTGTCAATTGTAGGAACCATTGACAGCCTATATGTAATGATTTGGGACACATGTGAAACGCTGATGAGTGGGATTCCGTACTATCTCTGACACACAGAAATGGCATTTCGAATACGTGACACCCTAAACAGCCTCTCTGTACAGAGGTGACACACCCACCATCTATTTCCAATTTATGAGATTGTTAGCACTACATGTTGCACTTACACTTGTCAGAGTGATGTGCTTGTACAGAGGAGTAACATGCACACAGGGAATGTGTGTTGTAATGAATTAATTTGCACATGCTGTGCCTGTGGTCATTTTGTACTGTCCCATGATTGCTAAGGACTGTGACAATGTGACGTGCTCATGTGAAGAAATTGTCAATGATGGTGTTCCTATGGGCTATTCCTGCGGCTGCTGCAGTGGGGTGTGGTCCACCTGCCTCATCTTCCTCATCATCGTCCAGTGCATCTGGCACTTGTAGCCATGGGGCATTGGTGCGTACACATATGTTGTGCAACACACAACATGCAACGATCATCTTGCACACGATGCCTGGGCTTTACAGGAGCCTTCCACCTGTGATGTCCAGGCACCTGAAACGTGACTTCAACACGCCAAATGTGCGTTCCACGATGCCCCTGGTGCGTTTGTGGGCCGCATTGTGCTGCCTCTGGGCCTGTGTGTTTCGGGGCTCGGAGGGGTGTCATCATCCAAGGGCAGAGTGCATATCCTTGATCACCTGTGACAGTGCAGAGAGACATGAGTCAACAGTTGGTTCTGCATGATGTGTTGCAGGCTCACTAGTTCATTGGTGTGTGATATGTGTGTCTTAGTGATTCCTGTTTGACAGGTACTGCTTGTAGCAAATGAGCGGCATCAATGTGTATTACTTAGCCTCACTGCTGCTCCTTCCTCCCCCGAGCCTATTTGCTAGTGTGCGCAGCACGGTTGCATCACTTGCACTCCTACGGCACACCATTGTCATGCCTGTCTGCCCATGTCCACAAGCCTGACAACGACACTGTGATGTTGTGCGTTGAAGGTGGGCGGCCACGTGTGTGTAGGCCTACGGTAAGGATAGGATGGACACAGATGTAGAGTTCATGGCTGGCTGAACTCACAATGCGGTTGAGGGTAGACCTTTGGCCTATGCTGCGGTAATAGCGACACACACAACAGTTGGCATGTATGATCCCGGACCCCAAGCGGGCTTGCGCTCCTTCATTTATCCCTTCGGCCGAACCCGCACTCCGGGGGCATGCTACATCGCAATATTGTCCTTTGCGGGACGGGTGACGCCGACACTACAACAGAGACACACGCATTAGTTACTTCCTAGGCAAGGCCAACACTTAGCAACGCCCAGAGCCCCGGGCTGATTATCCACACCCCTACACTGGACTGTCGTACGCAAGCCCACTCCGCTTACGCTTACAGGGGGATACGACACAGCTACATGTCCCAGGTCTTCCCCACTGCCTGAGGTGACATGGGTGCGTCCGCTGTACACAGCACAATGTAATGTGGTAGGGCCCGGGGCCCTCATGCATACATAATGACCACACAGACACACTTAGATAGTTTGTGGAACTGGCTACAGGCACATGCGCCCGGACCCTTTTATTGCCAGGGTCACATGTCCAGTGATGCCTGTGCTGGATGAGTGTGGGGTGAGTGTAAGCCAGCCCTCAGGGAGTGGTTGGTGCTGGCAACAACTACAACAGTGATCAGACAATCAGAAGTTCAAAGTTCAAACAGCAAGGGTCCACGACTTGAGCTGCACAGAGTTAGTGGCCCCGGATGCACTGCGGCCGGCACAGGCACACCGCCACGGGACGGTGACTTGCGGTGCACTGAGGTAGGGCCACGGGAGCTGAGCGGGTCCTCGTCGATGTCGAAGGTGAATGTCGCGGAGTGTTTCGGGGGACAGTGGAAGGTGTTCTTCCAGGGCATGATGCAGAGGGCAGAACCAAGCAGAAACAGGCAATATGGAGGAGATGAATGTTACAGACTCATTTTTAACACCAAGTCAGTATCAGCTACATGATGATGAAGACAACCCCCAGGCCATAGACTCAGACGCCACCAAAGTTCAACCAGAGAGTGTCCCTGAATTTTGGGGCACAGAGTTAGTGGCACCAGAGCTGAAAGGGGATGCAGTCTGCGATGAGGCCTGTACAATGGTATAAACTCTGCCATGAAAAAATCAAGACTCAGTTCCAAATGTGTGACCTACTTGACCGCAGTGTAGGCCGGAGGCAGCGGTCAGCAGGGGCCCACAGCCACGTGTCGTTGGCTTGCGATGCATAGAGTTAGTGGCACCAGAGCAGTTGTTGGTGGTGTTCGATCACCTCCATAACGATGATCCTTTTTTCCTCCTGACTGAACCGCGTCTTCCTCTTACTCCTCTCCTTGTGTACAATGATGTGAACTTGGCCATTGAATAATCAAGACTCAGTTCCAAATGTGTGACCTACTTGACCGCAGTGTAGGCCGGAGGCAGCGGTCAGCAGGGGCCCACAGCCACGTGTCGTTGGCTTGCGATGCATAGAGTTAGTGGCACCAGAGCAGTTGTTGGTGGTGTTCGATCACCTCCATAACGATGATCCTTTTTTCCTCCGGACTGAACCGCGTCTTCCTCTTACTCCTCTCCTTGCGTACAATGATGTGAACTCGGCCATTGAATAATCAAGACTCAGTTCCAAATGTGTGACCTACTTCACCGCAGTGTAGGCCGAAGGCAGTAGTCATCAAGGGCCCACAGACACGTGTCGTTGGCTTGTGATGCACAGAGTTGGTGGCACCAGATCGAAGGGAGTACAGTGATATAAATGCTGCCATTAACATATGAACTCGGCCATCATGAAATCAAGACTCAGTTCCAAATGTGTGACCTACTGGACCGCAGTGTAGGCCGGAGGCAGTGGTGGAGTACGTCAACGAGAAAGGAGTGCTGGGGGTCTGTGTCGTGGAGGCCGTGATGGTCTGATCAGGCTGCCAAGGTCGCAGGCCTCGGGCTTGGAGCTTGCACCGGCACATGGTGGGCCCTCTTTGACACACGCCGGTGTCGGCAGGTGAGCAGTGAGGCCTGGTTGTGCAGGGGCGGCCAAGACGGGTCTGGGGACCAGCGGCCTGGGGTGCAGCAGGCGCACAGGATCGCAGGCACCGCCGCTCACGGCGTCGGCCTCATAGCGGGCTGAGAGGCGCCGCCCTGGCAGAGACGTTGGCCATTCCGGAAGAGAACCACGCCCAGAGCAACAGGCTTTTTATTCACACCCCTACGCTGGCCTGGCGTACGCCGGGCCAGCCCACTCCGCTCACGCATACAGGGGGGGATGTAACAAGCTACATTTCTGCGATCTTCCCCACTGCCTGGGGTGACATGGTTGCGTCCACTGTCCACTACACTCCAAACACCAGCAGTATATGTCAACATGGACATGTCTGTGGTCTGCATACTGCAGTCTGGCCAGCACATCCACGCCACACTTGGCATTGTGTACATTCTCATTCATGGGTCACTTGCCTCCTTCGCACATGCCTGGTTCCCACCTCTCCCCACATTCTGCTATTGTGTGGCTGAGGTGCCATGCCGTTGATGGCTTGTGTAGATGGCTAGCCCAGGTTACCACAGTAAGTTGTGCTGTCGTGTCTGGTAGGTGGGCATGTTGTTTGGCATGTTGTATGTGAGTTTGTAACATGTGCATTCCCAGAGTCGTGAGTTGCATGACTGTGTAGTTGAGGTGTGTGGTGTGTTCATTTGGTACTTACCAACGAGCAATGCATTCCCATAGGTGCCAGCCTCAAAGCGCTGGTTGATGATGGACTGTCGGAAGATGAAGGAATCATGCACACTGCCTGGGTAGTTGGCGACGACATTGGTGAAGAGTTCCAGGTGGTCCACTATTGCCTGCACATTGATGGAATGGGTGTGCTTCCTGTTGCGGTAATTGTGTGCAGTGGCGGCAGAGGGCACGAGGAGTACATGTGTGCAGTCGATTGCCCCCAACACGTGCGGGAAGCCAGCTATGGCGTAGAAGCCTTGCTTGGTCTCCAGCTGTTCCTGCGCAGTGTGTGGGAAGTAAAGGTGATGGGGTACCAAGCTGATGATGGCATCAAAGACAAGTGTGAGGAACTTGGATAGGGCTGGCTGTGAGACTCCTCCGACTCTGGCAGTTGTTGGTTGGAAGGTACCAGAGGCCAACAGGTGCAGCACAGCCAGCAGCTTTGTCTGCGGAGGGATGTTGGTTGTCCGCTGTGTTGGTACCGTCAGCCTGTGGGCAATGATGGTCAGGATGCGGAGGATGGTTGTCCTTTTGAGCCTGTAGTGGGCAATGACATCCTCTGGTGTTAAGTCTGAGAGGCTGGTGCGTTTTGTGAAGGTCCGCTGTCTTTGTCTGCGTTGCCTCTGTGGTAGTCCAGGGGGGGGGGGGCAGGGGTGGTCCGGGGGGGGGTGGCGGGCCTGGGTGTGGTGGCGGTGGGTTTTGTGGCCCTCTTGGGGCTCCGAGCTGCATGATCAGTAGCTCCATGGCATCTGTTGTTCTTCAGGTGTGGCTCTGGTCTGGGCTCCCTTTTGTGGTGCAGGTTGTCGTCCGACTTAACACCAGGTACGAGCAGGTGTTAAATCCCTGCTGCTAACGCGCCTTATCGCCTGTTTTGGGATCTTATCGCCGATCTGGCTGGTCGTAGAGAATATTGCGAAGTGGTGTTTTCGTGGCTTTTTGCACAGGAACGCCTACTCTGCATCTCATTAGCGTTAGTTGCCGGTGTCATCCGTGGCAATCTTTTTTGCGGCTGCTATCGCAGGAAAACTGGCTATATCGGCTGTTAGCATCAGCTTGTGAATAGGGCGATAAATCTATCGCCACTTTGGCTGCGATAAAGTGCTGCTAACTCGGCGATAAGTCCTTGAGAATATGCCCCAAAGTGTGTTGCTTAATCGAGGTGTTTGCAGGTGTGCTCAGGGGTTTAACACAAGCCTCTGCAACCCCTGAGGGCCCATCAAGCCTTGACGGGGGCCTCCATTCAGCCCAACTCCAATGAATAGCTGTGAGATATGGGAGACTCAGGGCCCCTCTTCATATCCTATAAGGAGCCCCATTATTTTACGCTACGTCACTGGGTGTTCTTTTGTGCACTATATGATTGAGACGAATGCGCCAAACACTCCACATTGTGCTAAAACAGAAGGACAAGGTTAGGCACAGAGAAAAATTAGATTTTATGACATAAACCTGCACTTTGTGTAATTTGAAAGAATTGTTATTTTCTAAAGAGGTCCATCTATCCTAGGTGCCTTCCCTGTCCTGTACCGCGTATGCTGTTTTGTTAAAATCAATCAAAAACCCGTCTCTCTTTATGGAGGCGCACGCCACAGATAAATCATTGGAGCTTTCACTCATGATTGGGGAAACTGTAATCTAACAAACTACTGGGGAGCTCCAAACATTTGGCAGGTACTGTATATCAAATTCTGATTTTTACTAAAGAACGATAGACATTAGGTCCATAAATTACATTTTATGTGAAGCAATATTTAAAAGCAGCACAGTCATTTCACTTCCTTCCTTTCTCTACAGGGCACCACTTTCGTATTCATTTTAGGTTTCTTCAATAGATACAGTCTAGAAAATGGAAATATGAAATGTATGTCATACCGGAAACGTGCCTTTTAAGTGCAGAGTTTTGTGAGACTCAAGTATAGAGGGTTCATGTTTTTAAGGTTATTCTGTACCGTAATAGGCTACAAGCTCTTCTCTACACGAGTGTGTCAATGTGCTGTTTACGAGCTGGTTTGGTAGGATAGCTATGTTTCCCCTCAAATTAACAGGTTTGTAGTAATGATAGCTAAATGCCATGGAAATATTTCCATGACTCCCTTTGGTGTGCCCAACATGGGCAACCTCTTTTCCAGACATATCTAGAGTTAGTTTATGAGATTTCACCCCACACCAAGCCTTGGAAGTAATAACTGGCCCTCTGTATGCAGGCAATGTCAATTAAAATGCAGTCCCTAAAGAGGCCATTCCCAGAAATCCCTCGGAGGTGGGAACTTTCCTCCAGCCTAGCTAATAGGTAGTTTGGCAGTGTCCTGCCTCCCAAAACAAGGACTTAGACATATAAGACGATTGTTTCATACAGCTCTGAATCATTTTCAAAGTCAAGACTGAAGGTCATGCTTATGCTGACCTTGTCTGTTTGGAACTCTCAGCCAGCCCAAGGAGTCCCGACTCGTGGATCCAGTACTTTGTAGCCCTCTGTACCCATCACCAGTGACTAGAGGAGGCCTGCTTCAAGAACCTAAATCTACAAGTGCAAATAAGCGGATTGGTAACTCCTCTCTGTATTAGATCCAATCCAATGATTTATTAGTTTGTTCTTCTTAGACACTGCTACTTTACTGGATGTCCAGCCAACAGTTCCCTTGCTAGATATCTACATCAAGAGATCTATGTGGTCTAGTTCAGGCCACTGTGCATGTGGGTTTGCACCCACAGCTGTCAATCAGACTGAATTCTGTCATCACCTAGTCTTGCAAAACTTCTCCCAAGTGAGGAGCGAATGACAGAACCTCTAGGGCCTCCAGGTCATGAGTTATTTCCACTTTGAGGGACCAACACCCTCTGACTCTAAAAAAGGAGAACGTGTTATCTTTCAGACTACAGGAATTCACTTTCACAAACTCTGTGACACTATCCGTTAGCTTTATAGGTTACTGTCACAATATATTGTTAAATGCTGCTGTGATTTGTTTTTTCTTGTCTTGTTTGTGGTGTTTGCAATGCGTTGGATCCTGACCAGAATAGATTTGTAAACCCAATACAAAATAACTCAGTTTTAGTGGGAGGATTGTGATTTTTTTAATGTTTAGTAACTGCTTGCAACCAGTCCATGTTTATAAACATTGCATGACTCATTCCATCCTTGTAACTGCGTTTCTGTTGTGCTATGTTTCTTGTTTTTTAGGAGAGGTTTGAAATTGACAATGATTTAGTGATCGCAAGCAGTGTATATTGTTCATTTTTTTTAATTTTTTATAAACATTTTTATTGGCATTTTCGTTAATTAAGTACATCCCATCAGTATTGGCGACAGTGACATAAGAAGATATATCACATACATTTCACACCTTAACATGAGGCCGATTAACATCGTGGTTGAAAGCCTCCCGGATAGTCCCAGAATTGATGATATTTTTTTTAGGAGCAAGTGGTGAGGCAATATCAGCATTCATGTAAGGCAGTCTACGTTGTGTGTAGGGATGTGAGGCGTGCTCTTCCTGTTAGCACTATGTCGTAAGGGTTGTTTTGTGCCACTAGTAATATGAACTTAAACAAACCCGGGAGGTAGAACTGGGGTACACTGTGTCTTATATTACTCCCTTTGGTGGTAGCCGCCTGAATGTTGCAGTATGATATGGTGGCTAGTTAGGCATGTGCAGGTGAGGGGGGGGGGATTTCGGAGTCACATATGTGGTAGTGTAGCTATGGCCCGCTCGCATTTGCCCGTTGTAACTCGCCGAGCATCTGGCCCCTCTGAGAGTTACCCTGAGTTGCCGCAGGGGTCGTGTGTGCCCTAGGAGAACTGGTAGTTGGAGACCCCAGCGCCGTCAGTGTTTCCTGTATAAAGGAATGGAGTATCATGGCCCATGGCATAGAGATCGGATGCTTACGGGTTCCCTTAACCTCCTCTGTACGGAGCACTTCCTCTTCTGCTGTGCACCACTTCTTGACTGCTACCACCTATGCCGCTAGAGGGGACCTTCCGGTGCTTTCCAATGCATGGTTATGCATCGTTTAGCCAGTAGGAGGACCAAGGACGCAAAGCGCATTTCCACTTTCATGGTTTTGCGGCGTTTGCAGACTCCAAGAGCGCTAGCCTCCCATGTGTATAGGTCTGGGATTCCCGTGACTATCCTGAGAGTGGTGTGAACCGTGTCCCAGTAATTGCGGAGCGTCGGACAATCCCATAACATGTGTTGGAATGAGGCATTGGGCTCTGGACATCTAGGACAGGTGAAGGAGCCATCGGGGAAGTACTTCTGTAGTTTTTCGGGAGTAAGGTATGCCCGGTGCAGAATGTGCAGCTGTATGTTCTTAAAGGTATAGTTACGGGACACTTTTTTGGGGAATTCTAAGGCGCAAGTCCATTCCTTATCATGAAGCGGCCTACGAAAGTCTGTTTCCCATTTCTCCCGGAGGGGTGCAAGGGTGGGTTGCTTAAGGGTCCGTATGGCTTTATATATCCAAGTGACTAAGTGGCGCCCGGGGCCCATCCGCAGTAACTCGTGAAGTACCGGGTGCGTGGGAGGTTCGGTATCTATTGTATGCCACAATTTGCGGCAGTCTCCCATAAGCTGCCTATATAAGAGAAATTGTCCTCTAGGAAGGTCGAATTCTTCCATGAGTGTCTCGAAGGTTTGTAGCTGTCCGTTGAGGTATAGTGTACCCACTTCCGTCAATGAATGTTCAGTCCATGTGTGGAGTATCCGCTCTGTGTAGTGTGCCCGACCCTTGGGAAACCCCACCAGTGGCAGGAGAGGGGAGTACAGGGGTGTCACGCGGTCCATTCTGTGGATGCGCGTCAGGCAGGCGTGTGCTGTCATCACCTGGAGTGGTTTGGTCTGGGGTGGCGTCGCCCCTGGCAGTAGTAGTCGGTTGATTGGCCCGGCTGTTGTGAACAGTTCCCTCTGTGCCCGGCCCGCTGTCCAACGCGATACCCATTGCAGTTGGGCGGCTAGAAAGTATGCCTCAAAGGATGGGGCAGCTAGTCCCCCCTGATCGAGGGGCAGCTGCAGCTTGGCGAGGGTAATGCGCCTGCGTCCGGATCCCCATATGAGGGTCCCAAGGAGGGTGTCAAGCTCTCTAAAAAAGGAGCGTGGGGGACCACCGGAAGATTAGAGAAGTAATATAGTAGCCGCGGAACGAGGATCATTTTAGCGACTGCTATTTTCCCCGTGACAGCCAGTGGGAGATCTTTCCAAAAATGTATGGAGGATCTGATGCCAGCCATCGCCCTGCGGTAATTGCCCTCGTAGATGTCCTGAGGCGTGTGATATAGCCGGACTCCCAGGTATCGAACCGCCTGGGGGCTCCAGGAGATGTTGACTGTACCCAGTCTTATTGGGTAGTGGGGTACGGCTTGTGCCAGGGGATATATAGTCGATTTGGACCAATTTACCTTAAGCCCTGCTACCTCCACAAAGTCTTGCAATATGCGCAATATAGGGGAGAGGTCCGCCGTAATATCGCGGACATAGATGACCACATCATCCGCGTACAACGATACCACATGAGTGGAGTCAGCAATTGGGATTCCCCAACGCTCACCCGCAGTGTGAAGGTGAATTGCCAGAGGTTCCATCGCCATGGCGAAGAGTAGGGGGGAGAGTGGGCACCCCTGCCGAGTGCCTCGACGTACCGGGAATGAGGCCGATATGAGGGGCCCCAGCCGCGCTCTGGAGGTGGGCTTGCAGTATATTAGCTTGGTGTATGCCCGAAGGCGAGGCCCCACTCCCATGTGCTGCAGGACCTGAAGTAAATACGTCACAAGAGGGTGTCAAATGCTTTCTCCAGGTCCAAGACCAGGCACGCCGCTCGGGGAAAGCGGTCTCGTATCTGATCCTGGACATGAAACAGTCGCCGTATATTATAGGAGGTGTTCCTGCCTGGCACGAACCCATTCTGGTCCGGGTGGATCAACTTTGGGAGGACCGTGGCATATCTATCCGCCAGGATCTTCCCGTAGATTTTATAGTCCGCGGGCAACAGGGCTATGGGCCGATATGAGCCCAGTTGGTAGGGATCCCTATCCGGTTTGAGGAGAGACACTATAACTGATTCGCACATGGACTGTGGTAGGGCGCCGTCATCGAGGGCCGCTTGAAATTGAGTCACCAATTGGGGTACCAGTTGGGGCGCAAAGGTGCGATAAAATTCCAGTGGGAGGCCGTCCAATCCGGGGGCCTTACAAGTGGCCAACGCCTGCATTGCCTGTCTGATTTCAGTCACCCCTATGGGCTCGTCTAGGTCCTGTCGATCGTTGCGATCTATACGAGGCAGCCGGTGTCGACTCAGGAATTGAGTAAGGACATCCGCTTGCACTGGTGCGGGGCTTGTGTATAGTTGTGTATAATGCCTCCGGAAGGCCTCCAGGATGGAGACTTGCGAGTGGAGGAAAGTGTCTGGGCCACTGCGGATGTTCGTGATCGGTGGGAGGGTCGAGTCTTGTTTTACTAACCAGGCCAGCAGTGCGCCGGCCTGTCTCCCTCTTTGTGTGCCCGGGCAGCGTATGCCGCAAAATTATATCAGCGTAGGCTCGCTAGTGCCGCCGCGTATGCAGTTTTGGCGTCAGCGATTTGAGCCGGAGTGGCTTTGTCTGGGTTTGTTCCTCGCGTGAGGGCGGCCAGTGCCTGCTCTTTAGTCTGGATGTCGCGTTCAAGGACCTGGCGGACCCCTGTGATGTGTTGAATGCATGTGCCCCGTATGACAACTTTAAAGGCATCCCATTCCCTTGTGCGAGTGGTGGCCGTACCCGCGTTCTCCTGGAAGTAGTTTCGTATGTGCTCCGCCTGAGCCTGTTTAAAAACCGGGTCATCCAGACAGTCCCTAGGGAGGCGCCACGTGGGGACAGGGGGCCGGGGCGGGTGCCACTGGAGCGTGATTGTGTGGGCGTCGTGGTCCGACAGGACCCTGCCTAGGTAGTCTGAGTCAGAAATGGTAGGCAAGACAGAGGGAGAGCAGAGGAAGCTGTCCAAGCGTACCCTGAGATCATGTGGCACCGAGTGAAATGAGTAGAGCCTGGTGGTGGGGTTCCTGGAGCGCCAAGCATCCGTTAGGGACCAGTGTGCTGCCCATGCTGCGAAACTTTTTGCCTGCGTTGTAGTGGGGGATGCTGGGTGGGGGGAATAGGATCTATCCAGTGTTGTGTTTTGTACGCAGTTGTAATCCCCTCCCAGTATCCAGGGGATTTGTGTATGTGAGCTCAAGGGCAGGGAGAGCGTGTCCCAAAATTTACTTTGGTCCGCGTTGGGTGCATATATACTCCCCAGCAGCACAGGTTGGCCGTCCAGCAGACCCTGCAGTAGGGCATAGCGTCCGTCTGGATCTATGATTCTGGACTGCTCCTGAAATGGGACGCCAGGCCGCACCCATATAAGGGTACCTCGGGCACAGGCCGAATATGTAGTGGCACAAAGGATTCCCCGCCACCGCTTGCGCAGTTTAGTTACTTCCCCTGTGGTGAGGTGCATCTCCTGCAGGACCGCGATCTGTGCATGGTGGCGCTTGATGTACGCGTACACTGAGTATCGCTTGCGCACGGTGTCCATGCCTCGCACGTTCAGTGTGAGGATAGTGGTGGTGCCTTTATGTGCCATTGGTATGCGTGTAGGTCAAAGGGGGAGGAAAGGGTGCTCGGGCTCTCCCATAAGCCTCGAGTCTCAGTGTTCCCCCCGGGTGCCTGCGCTGCCTGGATGTCAATGCTACTTTTCGGCGGTGTGGAGGTAGCGACACAGTGTAATGTAAGTGGGTGCAGTGGAAGGGGACAACTAGGGTGGGGAAAAACCAGCCCCAATGCTGGGGACATATCGTCAACGGCGATACGTCCAAACTAGCTCTTGCTTGGTTTGAGAGCATGAACATTCTGTGGGGGTGGCGGCGCGTGCCCGCGACGTATCTCATCGTGTGGGCTATGCATGCTACCGATGGTCGCCAGCTAGCCTATGTTGTTCTGTGAGGGTGAACTGGTGTCAGTAGTTCGTGTGGTCTCTTGTCCGATAGGAACTGTGTGTTCCGCTAGCCGGAGGAAGCAGCCCCCCTCCCTGTACCTTTAAGGTAAACCACAGGTCCAGTTAAATCAGATCATCAGCAGTTCGCGGGGTGACCGATGGAAGGGCCCCTGAGTCCACTCCGGACTGCGTCTCCTCGCTGTCCTCCTCCCCCTCTGAAGAAAAGAGGTGTGGAGCTCGCTCAATGTCCGTTGCGGGGGAGGTGGGCCGGAGGATCGCTGCCGCCTTTAAAGCTCTGCGTCGCTCCTGAACAATTTGTACCAGGTCGGGCGATCCCAGAGAGCGCGAGAGCGACTTGGTGCCTCCTTGCTGGTTGTGGTGTTGTGAGCGGCGTCTTCTGGGGCCTGATGTCCACGTGTGCTGATCTCGAGTGCTCACCGTGTTGTGGCCTGTGGAACAGTTCTGGTCTGCCCAATCATGTGCCTCCTCCGCGGATGCAAAGAATTGAGTGGTGCCATCGTGTATGATTTTTAGGCGGGCTGGGAACAACAGGGAGTACTGTATATGTTCTGCCCGCAGGCGTCGTTTCACCTCCAGGAAGGATGACCGCTGTTTTTGGACGGCCCGGGAGTAGTCTGGGAAAAGCATGACGACTTTGTCCTCAACTCGGATCGGACGAGCCTGACGGGCCGCTCTCAGGACCGCATCGCGGTCTCGGAAATGAAGAAATTTCACCAACATTGGACGCGGCGGGGCACCCGGTAGGGGTCGGCGCGCCGGGACGCGGTGAGCCCTTTCAATGGAGAAGAACGCTGTCCGGTCTGCATCAGGGGTGAAGGATTTTGTCCAAGCCTCCATGTATCCCACTGCGTCAGTCCCTTCAATTACTTCGGGCAGGCCAAGAACTCGTACGTTACAACGTCTCGACCGTCCCTCCAGGTCGTCGATGCGCTCTTCCATGGTGGACACGCGGCCTAGTAGGGTTTGTAGCGAGTCCTGGTGTGTCTGCACTGAAGGCTGTATGGAGGAAACTATTTTCTCAGTGTCCGAGACCTTTTCAGCCAGTTTGCGGTGGTCATCACAGAGGAGGCTGATGTCTGTAGTTAGGGTGCCCAACTGCTGCTCCATGGACACCCTAGAGTGTTCAATTGCTGCCAGCACTTTGTCCAATTTCTCGGAGAGGGAGTGATCCGTCACTGCTGTGGCGTCTTTTGAGGAGGCAGGCTGACTGCTGGTGGAAGCGTCCGAGACGGCCCCCTGTGTCGCCGCCGCTACCTTGGGTTTCCCCATTATGTCAGCTGCGGTGCCGCGCGTGGGGCAGGTGGTGGTGCTAGATTAGTGCTGCTGTCTCTGCGGGCGACACGTCTCCCCGCGGCCTGGCCAAGCGTGTTCAGGTGCGGTCAATGCCTCTTGTGTCCCAGATAGGTGAGATAAGATGAGATGAAGGGGACCCAGTATCAGAGTCCCGAGAGGGGGGGAGTCTCAGTTCCGCAGGGCCGGAGAGGCACTTTGGGCAAGTCGCATCCATCCCAGCTGGGCTGCCCCCACAGGTCCGCCGCGCTCACTCCAGTCGGCCCCCCCCAGCAGCAGTCACGTTCCCTGCACTCGCTATGCCACTGCGTTATTGCTGCCCCGCGCCGATGGCGCGCACATGAGGTTGGAGCAGGGGGGGGGAACTCCCCAATCCGGCCCACCGTAGGCTTGTGGGGGCGCTGCCGCGCTCAGGTTGTCCCTTCTATGGGCCGTCACTTGGTGTGTGCATCGGCTGTGTTCAGAGCACTCGAGCCGGCAGACGCCATGTTGGGGTCAGGCAGGCCTCCTCTGCAGCTTTTAGTGGGATCTGTGCCGTGATGTGGGCCCCTCTGGCCCTCTGCCACAAGTATGGAGCTGATGTTTCTAAGCGGCACGTGCTGAGAGTTAGTCCATGCCCCCAGTGCCGGGGAGCAGTATATCGCTGCACTGCACCGGATCAGTAGCAGTGTAGAGGCGCCATTTTAGGGTCAGGCAGGCCGTTACTTTCGGCGGGAGCCCAGGTGCCGGCAAAGCCCTCTCCGCCCCCACGACTGAAGCGGGGAACCCACTAGGCCTCACCTGCCTGTGTGCGTTGCTGGCGATGTCACTGGATGCGAGCCGTGGAAGCGCCCCGCCAGATCCGACCCCCGGGGCGACTCACGAGGCCAACCTCACCGGTGCCGGCGCGTTCCGGCGACCCCCACCTGCCGGGCCGCCACCAGCGTCTCCGGGCCCGCCTTTGGCTCCCGCAGGGTTCAGGTAGGGAGTTTCGGTTGTTGGCGCACTGCGGGCTCTTATGTTGCGGGCGGCAGAGGGTCAGTCACTTAAGTGCACGCCCTTAGCTCCGGCGTCGTGGCACTTTACTTCTGGGTCTATGACCCCACTCTCGCTGTCGCTCTTCACCACTCCCCGCCTGGAGGGTCTGCGGGGTGTCGCGGGTCCGCCTCAGGGCTTCCCAGAGTCCGCGCCGGGATCAAGTAGTTAGGCGGAGGCCCGCAGGAGGGGTAGGCGCCATCTTGCCTTCTGTGCCGCTCCTCCATTTTAAAAAGTCTGTTTTTTGCCACTGCAAGCGATCGATCTCACTTTGGTGGGCAGCGCTGGGTGCCCCTTACATTCCGGTGCCGTTGAGTGTGCATAAGGTCCAGCTGGACTTCGCGTGGATAGGCGAGGTGAAAGCCCGTTCACGGAGCCTCAGCAGATCGCGGCCGCCGTGGTAGCCAGCTTGGCCATGCCCCCCAGTGTATATTGTTCATTGGCAGGGGCCCAGGCTTTGTTACTGTATCATGCTGTAGAACTATTTGGTTATGCTTGAGCCCTATTTAATATTTAATCCCAGGTATTACAATGTAGTATTCTCACAACTATGGTCGGATATTTGCATCTTTGTTTCAACTGTGATAATTCTGTTGTACTTTACTGATCTCACCATACACCAACTTGACTGCTCATTCACTTCTACTTGGAAAGTTAGGGAAGCTTGGGAGACCTGCTTTCAGTGACAGAATGAGTTCAAAGTGTCCTTGTTAAAGGGTAATAAAAGCATTGTCATCTTTGTTATTCCTTGGTTGGTTATTCCAACAACTGAAAGGGTAAGGAAAAAAGCGTTAGAGTTACATTTTCAGCACAAGCTAAATCAACAAGCATTTGCAATGCAATCGGTGTCGCTTTGGGACCTTATAAGTATTTAGTGATGCAGTGATACAACTCCAGAGGGTAGATAGGGGTAGGTAGAGGATAGAGGGCATCTTCCCAGGCTTTTCAGGAGATAAGGAGAGGAACTGGCTCCAAAAGGTCAAGATATTCACTGTATATCAGATTTCCTCTATACAAGGCACTTTCAGCCAAGATCACAGGGTGGTTGAGGACATTCTACACAACCCAGCAAGGGGCAGTGATAGCTGAGGGGCTATAGCAGTCAGAAACCGGCTGGCAAAAAGCAGATGTAAATTCTCCCAGCCCAACCTATGCCTGCATAACTCTGGGGCAGGGTCTCATGGACAGTGTGCATCAACGGTGTCACGTACACAGGAGGATGGCAAAGATGACAACAAGAACCTGGACACAAACCTCCACATTGTGAGGAACTCACTGTCCTCGAGAGGACATCATTTACCCTGTGGCACACAGCTAACAAGTTACATACCACAAACAACAGAACACAAGGCCCAGCTATGGAGGGGACTAGATGGATTTTACATGGAACTGACATACACACCGTTTCTCTACCAGGGCTACAGACAAAAAGGTCAATGATGCTGGGTCCATGATCAAGTATTGCCAGCATTCAGTTACCACATAGCCTTGTGGGGTGATGGGGGGAGGGGAGTAGCCCCATCGACTATAATTAGGGCCGTAGACTTTGAAACAGCCCTTAAACAACAAAACACACTAAATGGAACACCTCCAGTGACTCACTGTTTGGCAACCAAATTGGATGACAACACAGAGGAGGACAGAAAAAAAAATCAAATAGGGGCAGGCCAGGAGAGCAGTGTAGCCATACCAGCCAAACTGTGTACCCACCACTCATCCCTACACATGAATCCACCACTAGGCCCATTATAAAAACTCACCACCGACTACTGAACATGAAATATTAATTATCTTCCAGTACTTAAGTTCAGTATCTGGTGACCTCATAAACACACTATACACTTGCATTCCCATCTCTCAGCAAATAAATACTAACACATGCCCTCGAACCCACCACTCAGCCCTAGTGATGAACTCAGCGCTACACCCCATACATAAATTTACCTTTCACTACCATACTTGGACCCACCCACTTCTGTATATGGCTTTACCACTCACCCCTGTATGTGGATTCAGCAAAGAACCTGTATATGAGGCACCAAATTGTAATTTAATTTTCTTTTTAATGGTAAAGACAGATTTGTATTCACAATTCTGAAAAGGCCACCTTTAGGAAGTTAGCAGATAAAGTCTAGTGTTGCACTCAGCTAATAAACTAGTAATCAAGTGTAACCAAAAGTAGACCACTTAAGTGAATTTTGTGTGCACTCTGTGAGGGGGCTTCACCCACGTCCCCGTTTCAAAAACAAAGAGAGTACCTAGAACAATTGCTCCAGACACAGTGTGCACTACAGGTTCCCAAATTTGGGATAAACAATAATACAACAATGAATCAATATATCTAAATCATATATTAGTATCTTGACCAAGCATGCAAAATGATTGTCCATTTGCATAAAATCATATATGATGTAACACACGTAGACGATGTCTTCCATCAGATTATTTTAATGCCAAGGATGTACTCGATATCACATAATTTCAGAATAATCAGCTAGTCTTGTCATTCTTCATAGACTGGCTGAAAGAAGACTCCCATTGCATTTCAGGCTGTCAAAATGCCCTTCGTCAGGGGTATCTCTAAAGAGAAACATATGTAAAGTGCTTAATGTTATGGACAATATAACTCAAAGTGTAAGCAAAGTGGCTAACCAACCTCATATCAAGAGGGACATTCATCAATATAAAACAATGCCACCAACCATCAAAGAAAAGAGATTGAGGGATATATGAAAGAAAGTCATGTAATCCTTAGTGTAAGTGTGAGAAAAGTAAAGAAACGTGAAAAAAAGTCAGTGAAACTAAATGTGAAGAAGATCGAATCATGCAAATGCCAGTAAAATAGTAATCCACCTAATGGGAAAAAAGTTGAGAAAATGAAAAAACTATACACCCGTGAGACAGGTGTGATAACAAAGGGTGCTTCAAAACTACCTGAATGGTAGTCGATCACTACTGCTGAGCAAAGTTGATAACCAAAGATGACACTAGTTATAATCCAAGTCTGTACCTATGAATAAATGAAAGAATAGATCTAAGTTAAGAGAACCTATGCCCACCAGTGCTGTGCCACCTCACAAACCAATGCATTAAACCAATGCGCACTGTTGATAATTAAGTTGAAGATCCAACCATCAACTAGTCGACCGAATGAAAAAAAGAAGCAGAACGCCACATCATTCTAAGCCCAGAATGTAAAAATCTATCCATGTCAACAATAAATAGTTTAAAGCGAGCGCGTCTTACTTGTAAGTCGTCCCAGTCTGCCAGACAAAAATCTGCGAAACAGTGTGCGGCGTGAATCACAAGGTCCCGGAAGCAAGATTATAAAAAGGCAAAAGTGAAAAAAGACTCGACGGAGAGAGGCGAAAGTGAAAAAGGACTACGCAGGAGGAAAGGAAAAAAAGACCCCGTGGGTAATCTGATCATTCAGATAGTGAAGTGTGGTAAAAAGGGTGTAGTGAAAAATATAGCACAGCAAAATGAGAAACCAAGAAGTGAAAAAATGCAAGAAAATGTGCAAATTTATGATGGTTGTTAAGTGATAATAGAAAAACTGATTAACCAGACAAAATGAAACAATGAATGATGAAAGTTATATGCTAGAATAAAACACCAAGTATTGGATGTAATGTTCACAATGCGGTGTGCATATTGCAAACAAAAATCTTTTGAAAATGTTTTTTGAAGATGAAAAATCCAATACATACATAAACAAGACAAATAGAACTTGAACACAATAATTACTGAATTGTCAGCAACGTCAATGCAAAAAAAGTATTCCCCAATTAAAGAAAGCATGACAGTTCCAACTTGTCGTTCATGCCCTTGGGGCTGAGAGTGTCCAGAAACCGTATCCAATAAATCTCGCGTTGCAGTAAAAGCTTAGTCAAATCTCTAGCTGATATATGTTTGACTAGTTCTAAGATAGTAAAATGCATTTGGGCTATGGTATGTTTAGACTCTACCCAATGAGTTGCCAAAGGTGAACTCAAAGCCCTGGTTCAGATGCGGCTAATGTGTTCAGTTATTCTGGTTCTGATCTGCCTCTCTCTTTTTCCACATAAAAAAGCCAACACGGGCACTTGATGGCATAGATGACGCAATGTGTGTTGCAATCTGCTGTGTATCTAAGTGCAATCTATTTGCCTGTTCAAGGATGCCAAATTGTGTTCCCTACCAGTACATTATTGCAATGTTTGCAATTATAACATTTCATCATTCCTTTGTGTATCTCCGCTGTTTTCTTTGTGTCTTTGGACAATAACTCTTTTAAATTTCGTGGTCTTTTATAAGCAAATAAAGGTGGATTGCCAAATATTCCTTTGAAATCCGATTCAGTCTGTAGAAGATCCCAGCTCTTAAGAATGATGTTTTTCATGGTCGCGGACTTTGTGGAAAATGTGGAGACGAACACTTCTCTAGTTGCTTCAGCTTTTGGTTGCTTCAATAGTAAAGTTTCCCTTGGACTTGTTTGAACTCTTTGTTCGGTAAAGAAAAACAATGGTCCTAGACTTATTATTCACAGTTGAGTTGTAGAATGTTCATCTTTGAAAAACACATAAGAAATGCAATTTTAATTGGCATGTAGCCATGAATGCATATATAATTCGTCCAAGAACATGTGTATGCGCACTCTTCAATAAGAAAAAAGGCACCCAAACAAAATTTCAATAACAGAGACAAATTTATTTCTATTTTATCTCATTCAAGTATTTGCAAAGTAGACAGAATCATTATGTTCAGTAGTCCGATAGGAAAGGTTGCTCCGAGAAGGAGGGAAAAGGGGGGGGGGTTGTGATTTGGTGCTCATGTGTGGGATAAATGAAGTTGGAGAAAGAAAAGATCAAGAAAAACATCCAAGGGATAAACAATTCAAATTATTCATACAACAACAAGAAACTGGCTGTAGTTTACAATAGGGCCAGTCTCCCTTATTGGAGCCTGCCCCTTTGTAGAAAATATTACAAATGATTAAATGTTGCTTCGTAACGTGATGCACAGAGAAACATCATCTGTGGTTGGGGCAGAAATGGGTTGATACTGGGTGCAGGCTCACTGGGGGAAAGAATCTCGACGTTTCGACCCTGACGCAAAGAGGGTAATTTACATCCTCTGCTAAGGGTCTTCCTCAGGACAAGGGGAGGGGGGGAGACAACCTATATTGAGAATTGTCTGTTCACTGCCCCCAAACGGTGGGTAGTCCGCACATGAGTCGCGGTATGACAATCGATTATTTAATCAGGACTGTGGGTGGCTTTTCACTTCGCCTTATCTCCACAAGGGGATATCTCACCCCGAGTCACACCGCACTTGATTTGCGGTGTGACATCCTTTAATTATTCAGGGCTGCACGGGAATCATCACAGCGCTGTCTCTCCACAAGGGGAATCATCACCCTGAGTCTCTCTCAAACATGGAAGTGTCGGCAGACGTCGTCCGTGTCTCGCGTAGAATGACACAGACAACGTCTCCGGACACTTCCATGTTTGAGAGAGACTCAGGGTGATGATTCCCCTTGTGGAGAGACAGCGCTGTGATGATTCCCATGCAGCCCTGAATAATTAAAGGATGTCACACCGCAAATCAAGTGCGGCGTGACTCGGGGTGAGATATCCCCTTGTGGAGATAAGGCGAAGTGAAAAGCCACCCACAGTCCTGATTAAATAATCGATTGTCATACCGCGACTCATGTGCGGACTACCCACTGTTTGGGGGCAGTGAACAGACAATTCTCAATATAGGTTGTCTCCCCCCTCCCCTTGTCCTGAGGAAGACCCGTAGCAGAGGATGTAAATTACCCTCTTTGCGTCAGGGTCGAAACGTCGACATTCTTTCCCCCAGTGAGCCTGCACCTGGTATCAACCCTTTTCTGCCCCAACCACAGATGATGTTTCTCTGTGCATCACGTTACGAAACAACATTTAATCATTTGTAATCTTTTCTACAAAGGGGCAGGCTCCAATAACGGAAACTAGCCCTATTGTAAACTACAGCCAGTTTCTTGTTGTTGTATGAATAATTTGAATTGTTTATCCCTTGGATGTTTTTCTTGATCTTTTCTTTCTCCAACCTCATTTATCCCACACATGAGCACCAAATCACAACCCCCCACCCCCTCTTTTCCCTCCTTCTCGGAGCAACCTTTCCTATCGGACTACTGAACATAATGATTCTGTCTACTTTGCAAATACTTGAATGAGATAAAATAGAAATAAATTTGTCTCTGTTATTGAAATTTTGTTTGGGTGCCTTTTTTCTTATTGAAGAGTGCGCATACACATGTTCTTGGATGAACTATATATGCATTCATGACTATATGCCAATTAAAATTGCATTTCTTATGTGTTTTTCAAAAGATGAACATTCTACAACTCAACTGTGAATAATAAGTCTAGGACCATTGTTTTTCTTTACCGATCGATATCCAGGTCCTTGGACAGTTTACTGGGTTACCCCATTTCCTATAATGGTGACCTCTTTGTTCAGCGAGATCTATCACATCCTGCGGATAGCCACGTTGAAAAAATTTCTGTTTGTACGCATTTATGGTGGAGAGAAATTGATCGTTCCTGGATATGATATGTATAATCCGAGTGAACTGAGAAAACGGTAAGTGTTTTTTAAGAGTGGGAGGATGAAAACTGCTGTACAAGAGGGAGTTATTTCTGTCTGTTGGTTTCTTAAACACTGCGTTGTCGATCTTTGAACTATTGATCATGATCTCAACATCCAAATATGTGATGCTCTGGCTCTTGATCCTTTGTGTGAACTGTATTTTAGGATTTTTCGTATTGAGGTCTAACAAAAGATTTTACAGTTCCAGTTTGTCACCTTGCCAAATGAGAAATATATCGCTGATTGTTGGACTTGGTCCTTTTTGCAGGGTAATCCCTGAACTTTTTGCCTTCCTCCTGTACTTTTTCTGACCTGTTTTTGTTGGTTTTCTGACTCTGGGCACTTTACCACTGCTGATCAGTGCTAAAGTGCATATGCTCTCTGTTATAAATTGATGTATGGATTAGTGACTCCATGTTTGGCCTATTTGATTCACTGTCAGACCCTAGTACAGTGCACTGTTTGTGCCCAGGGCCTGTGAAGCAAATGCTGCTGGTGGGATTGCAGCACTGGTTGTGCCACCCACAAGAGCAGCTTGGAAAGTGTGTCTCAGGCCTTACATTGCAGAGCCTGTGTGCAGTCTGGTACTGCCATGTCGACTTGGTAAGTGCACCCACTTACCAGTCCCCAAACCTTCCCTTTCCTGCATATTAGTCACCCCTAAGGTAGGCCCTAGCGCAGGGTGCATTGTATGTGTAAGGTAGGACATGCCCTGGTGTGTGTGGCATGTCCTGATAGTGAATTACAGCCAATTTCGTTTTTCACTATTGCAAGGCTACCTGTTCCCATAGGCCAGAATGGGCAGTTTGATTATAACATCTTATAATCCTAACTGACCCAGGGAACATGGTAGGTAAACGAATTTAGTATGCCTGAACTCAGAATGATAAAATACATCTGTTAGTGAAGTTGGTTTTAACATTTTGTGTTTGAAAATACCACTTTTAGAAAGTAGGTATTTTCTTGCCTAACCATCCAGCCTGCCTCTGCTAGCTTGTGTATTGTATGTCTGGGTTTGTGAGTGACAGGGGCTGGGGGACTCCAGGAGACAGGGTGAGTCAGCACTAGGCTGAATAGACCTATCTGCATGAGGAGTTGTGGGAGGAGTAGCACCTGGGCCTGAATAGGGCTGTGCCTGCCTTCCACAATGCTGGTTCCACCTCCTGTGGTGCGTCTGATGTCCCTGCCCCACACTGACAAAGGAAGAAGTTGTGCCCTGGCAGAATGCACCCAGAACTGGTTTGAACTAAGTACAGGACCCTCTGCCTTCAGAGGACAAAGGATGTATGGGTATAAATACTGGGGCCCAGACCCCAAGACTTTAGATCACTTCTGGGAAACAAGAAGAACCTTTGCTGAGGAGAGGAACCAGAGAAACTGAAGGAGGAGACTATCCCTATGCTGTGGGCTGTTTGAGGGATTGGCCTGCGGTGGTTACCTGAGTGCCAAAGAAAGGAGAAAGGAACTTTGTGCTTACTTTCATCATCTTGCAGAAAATCTCCAAGGGCTTGAAGATTGAGCTTGCCTCCTGCTGAAGTCTCAGGGATACAAGACTTCACCAACCAGCTCCCCTGAATTCCCTTGCTGGGAATTTGAAGTGGCTACTGTTGTGTTGGGCCTTTTGAGAGACTGCCTGTCGCTGGGAGCTGGAAGCGCGACTCACGAAGAAGAAGCGTGTCGCCGCTAATGCAGTTGTCATCGCATCACCGGGAAAGCGTGCCGCCGCTGCCGCTGTCGCCATCGCATCACCCAAGCGCCTCGCATCACCGGAGAAGAGTGTCGCCATCGCAGCAGACGCCGTCACATCATCAGAGAAGCGTTTCGCAGGGCCTGTCGTGGCTGAGATGATTCACTGAGTCGCCGCACGGCCGTCGGGCGTGCACGCATCGCCCCTTCGTTGTCCCATCGAGAAGAAGACGCTATTTTGTTTCATTGCACTGGGTCGTCATCGCATCGAGGTGCTGCTGGTCGCATCGCCACAGAAACGCAGTAAGAAACCGACGCATCACCTCCCCACGCGGTGAAGAACCGACGCATCACCTCCTCTCCGGTAAGGAACCGACGCGTCACCGTCCCCTACGCAGCAGTAGGGAACCGACGCATCACCTCCCCGGAGCAAGGAACCGACGCATCACCGTTCTTGCGTGTAAGGAACCGACGCATCACCTTCCCTGCAACTCATTTGTTTGTATCGCGTTACGCATCCAAAGGTACATTGAGCGTAGAGTGTCGCATTTATCACCTGCATTTGAACTGAACTATTTTCTACCATTGACAGTCATATTTTTCATAGTGTATTGTGGATTTTTGTCGTTTTGGGTCTTGTGTTAAGTCTATATAAAAATACTTATTTTTATAATACTACCTGTGTGGTGTCCATCTGTAGTGTTGTCACTGTGTTACTGTATGTGTTCACAAATGCTTTACATACTGCCTCTGAGATAAGCCTGCCTGCTCGTGCCAAGCTACCAAGGGGGTGAGCAGGGGTTATTTTAGTAGTATATCCCCCTTACCCTGACTAGAAGCAAGGGTCCCTATTTGGACAAAGGTACCTACCTCTGCCATCTAGAGACCCCCAGTTCTAACACTGATATACTGGCGGTACATGATGGTCTTGTATCTCCAGCTATCGGTATTCAAAATGTACTCAGTCTCGAACTTTGAGGTAGCCATTCGAACTTTGTCTCCACACCTGTGGGGTGATTGCTGCTGGTGGGAGGAGTCCTTTGCCTTCCTGGACGTTTGGGCATCGGTAACTCGAGCGCTGACTTGACGCTGCGTGGGGAACCGGGAAATCGCAAGCGCCTTGCTGAGGGACTACAACTCCCATACTCCCTAGTGCAAGGAGCGCTTACAAAACATCAACGCCGGCCCACGGCACGGGACGCGCCCGGGCCACACCCGGGCAAAGCCCGGGCCAAGGGCGGGCCTGTCCATGCCCGGAGGAGGAGGAGACTGGACTGGGCCTACTCTCTGACACCTGTGAATCAGCACCACACGAACATACTCATCAAGGCACATTATTGTAGGTTTCCCTGTTTGTGTGTCCTCCTTGTCTCCTATACTTATCAAATCTATGAGTTATGGCTAAAAGGAAGGCCCGTACTGAACAGATGGGGAGGTTATGATAGGGACACTAGATCCTTTTTTAACGAGGGCAGAGTCGATCTTGACTCACGAGATCGAAATAACTGAGAGATGCCTTTCCCTGGACTCCTTGATTACCCAGAAGCGCTCCTCGCTTGGTGGTAAATCGGGGGGCAGTGCCCCGCTAACCCCTCTATTAGCATCACCGCCTACCTCTTTAGTACCGCCCGTATTATCTCTAGCTCCGGTTGTTTTGGTTGCCCCCCCCCCCCTGTCGATCTCATAACTAGATCGAAGTCATCAACAAAGGGTCGGGCTCCAACAGCCGTACTTGACACGAACAGCGAGCCTCCAGAGAAACGAAGAAGGGGTGGTGGTCTGGTAAAGCAGCTGTCCCAGCCTAAAAAACATAGAGGAAAGGAAGGACCTGAAAGAATTGAACTTGGCCCAAATTCTACCTTATCTCCTGTGGCAACTGGGGACTCTGCTGCTTTGTTTCCCCAAGGAGGGGGCGAGGACTTCTGGAAAAGACTAGAGACACTAGTTACAGTATTGTTGAACCCGTTGCAAGTCCAATTATCGATAATTGAGGAGCGACTGTCACATATTGAGGGTCTGGTGAGACCATCTCCCCACCAATCCACAGGGCCTCCGCCATGCTTATGTAGTGGAACTCCTGCTGGGGCCCAATCAACCTATGTGGGAGGGGTGGGACCTATGATTCCCAATACAAAAGAGGGGAATATGATTAAGGCCACCAATATGAGCAGCTTGTCATTAGCAGCGCAAGCTGATCCTCAAATGCCACTAGTTCACCCAGTACACCACTACCAACTGCATGGCAGAGATAAGACTCCCTCATTGCACTCTCTCACTGCCACGAATGACCTAGGCAAAAATACTTGTCTAAACTTACAGGAACATGGCGGGAGGCCCTCTCGTCCTAACCAACATAGACTGCTGAGGGAGACACCCATTAAAGCTCACCAGTCCCTGTACCTCCCTCGGGCCTCAGACCCCTTTGTGCTGATCCTGGCTAATTTTCCAACTCTAAGGGAGGATCAGAAGGAAAACACCATCCAATTGATGGACAAATCCCTTTATTGGTTGTCTTGTCAGGTTCCTAGCAGGGGTAAGGGGGCTGTCCCACTTGCCAATCAAATTATCATGGCTAGAAGGGTGGAGTGGTTAGGCTCGACAAATAAAACAATGGACGGGGATTGTGTGATTGTGAATTTCAACAATCACTACACTCCAAGAGCTGTCCTCGACCATCTATGTAGGGATCCTCCTAGGGGCACACAGATAAGAGCATTATCTTATGGGTTCTTTTTTAGGTACCCTTTGACATTGGCAAATGAATTTAGACCACGTCGGGGTGGGGGACAAATGGTAACCACTGTAACAATTGAGAAGGGTAACACAGGGGTAACCCTTGAGAATAGATTTGCCCCTTTTAGTGACCTGGAACAATGTGATTGACTGAAACCACCGGTAGATCAAGTCCCAGGCGTAGTAATAGCAAATTCTCTTGAACCCTATGAACCCCCTGGAAATATTGCTAACGGGAAGGGGCCAAACAAAATATTGAAGATATCGTGGAATCCCGCAGGAGTTACAAATAAGTTGAAGAACCTGAATTGGCTAAAAGAGTGGGAAGGGCAATACATCACCTGCTTTCAAGAGACATGGGCAACTGAGCCCATTTTTATAAATGGCTACCGCTCATTTCAAACAAAGGCTGTACCTTCAGCGTCGGGGAGGGCCAAGGGGGGACTCCTAACATTAATTCCCAATACGGCGGAAATGCAAGTAAAGAAGTTTGAGGCTGTAAGCCAGTATTTCCACCTTCTTATTTTAGAACTGGGAAAGGAAGGGATCTGGCTCCTAATCAACTACTATAATAATAATTTTGGATCAAACATGCATTTAGTAGTTGAGGAAGTAAACAGGGCAACCGACAAGACCTGTAATGAGATAGGAAAAAATAAATCCCCATGTATCATCTCGGTGGGCGATTTTAACGTCCACCCTTGTAAGTTTAGTCAACACCGAATTTGTGGCTTAGTAGATCTGCCGGGATATCCAATGTATCATTTTCTACACAATAAATACGGTTGCACTTTAAATAGGCTTCTTTTCACCAGAGATATGACCTTAATCAGTAATTCAAATGGTTTGAAGGATCCCCCACAGAAAACTTTCTCTCGAGAACCTTATGAATCAACTATTGATTATATAATGATCTCTAATTCCCTTACTGGTAGGGTCACGGACCTGGCTGTTCGGTTCACGCCCTTAAGTGATCATGCAAGATTAATGTGTGGGGTACTCTTACCATCTGGGAAGAAGAAAGAGTGCCAGACAATTCGATCACCCATACTGGCCAGGATAAATGGCTATCAGTTAAAGTAGACTCAAATAGATAAACACAAATTGGTACCGGAGGTGATATGCAAATCGCAACAAAGTATTATTAACTGTCTAGACCAAGAATTATCATCAGTAGACTTAGTCTCCTCCTTTGAAGATCTCTTAATTCAAATAAAAAAGGCACTTACCCGCCAGAAGCCATCTAATTCTGGGAAAACTAAAGGCTGGTTTGATACTCCATGCACCCAAGCAAGGAAGGCTCTTTATAAAGCATTAAATAACCAACCTAGAAACAGGACTGAAATTTCTTTAGCCCGGAAGAAGTACAAAGAAGTAAGAAAGAAAAGGGAAAGATTGTTGAGGGAAGAAACATGGGCCAAGCTTTAGCAGGCTTCCAAAAATGGTAATAGTAGACAGTTTTGGGAACTAATTAACTCACCTGATTTCAAACCCAAGGGAGAGCCCTCTCTGGATACCAATGTGGGTGAAGAAGATTTGGTGGCCCACTTTGTGAGTATTTTTTCTCCCAATACTCTATCTGCTAGACCCGTTCCCATCATTTATCCTACTGACCAAGAAAGGTTATCTTTCTCGCTTGGAGAGGTAAGGGATGGGCTGGTAGCCTGTTCCCGAAGGAAAGCACCAGTCCCAGACGGGGTCCCGATAGACTTTTTCAGGACAATCTAGATCTTTGGGTACCCTTACTAACCAATGTTTTTAACAACATAGCCCGGGTAGGCCAACCAGTGTCCTGGAAATCTAGTATAATTGTTCCTACATATAAGAAGGGTGATAGGGGAGCCCTAAGAATTATAGGCCAATGTCTCTCCTAGATACTACTGCAAAATTAATGGGTCGACTCCTCCTATCAAGGCTGGAGTTAAAGGTAAAGGAGAAGAACATCTTAATGCAATCTCAGTATGGGTTCCAGCGAGGAAAAGGCACTGTTGATCAGTGTCTGAACCTCTCCTTGATTGTGGATAAATATACCAGAGCAAAGGGTCGTAAACTCTATCTTGCATTTATGGATCTTTCGCAAGCATTTGATTGTGTTTCCCACTCCAAGCTCTGGTACATAATGGAGGAGATGGGCTGTGAACCTGTGGTCATCAACTTTATACGCCAGTTATATTCAGACGCTACTGCATCTGTGCGTCATGGGAAAAAAGGGGAATGTACCCGCCCTTTTAAGATCTTAAGGGGGGTAAGGCAGGGCAGTGTCCTGGCTCCCTTCTTTTTCTTGATCTATATGAACAGAGTAGAAAAGGCGCTTGTGACTACAACCTTGGATGTCCCTCTAGTTGACTCCCTCCCATTGCCCATCCTGGCTTATGCTGATGATGCAGTACTGATCGCGCGCACAGTGCAAGGTCTCCAGACACTCATCTCAGCCTATACGTCCTTCATGGCTTCACTGGAACTTCAAGTCAATCAAACTAAATCCTTCGTAATTGCAGCAGGGGCAGGAAAACGTGATAAAACACCTAGTTTTCACATGGATTCGGGGAAAATTGAGATAGTGGATTCCTTCCCTTACTTGGGGGTCCTTCTTGATAAAAATCAGACGTGGCAACAATTGGTGGAGGGAAGAGCGCTGGGACTTGAGAGAAGTTTAAAGGTGATTAAGGCCTTTTCCTAGAAACTGGGTTCAAAGCCAATAAACCCCATCAAGAAGATTTATCAGGCCAAAGCGAAGTCTGCGGCAATCTATGGGGCAGGGGTTTGGGGGACGGCCCCTATTGATTCCCTTCAAGTTATTGAAAATAAGTTCTTCAAGTCCTTGGTGTCCCTACCCCAATCCTACTCGAACTATATTTTACACATTGAGTTGGATCTACCATATATATCCGACTCAATTAAGTTGGCCCCAATTCCCCTTTGGCGCTCCATTTGGAGGCGGGATACTCTGATTTTAACTCAAAACATTATTAGAGACTGCCTAAATTGGAGAACTGTGGTAAAATTAGATGGCTAACTTATGTAGAGCGGGAACTGACATTAATGGGACAAGTAGAATTATTTAAAGACCCACTATCTTGTAAAAGAATATCCAGGGGAAAACTGGTGGATATTTTCACCAAGAGGGCCCAATATTTTAGAGCTGAGAGGAACTATACCAAACAGTCGGTTCTTGCCTATCAACTAGTCCCTACCCTGGTAGAGGGTATATACTCATATTTAGTGGATATTCCGTTCCCACAACACAAGTTTATTTTAACTCGCTTTCTCCTGAACCTTCTTCCACTAATGTTGGGTTTCCGTAAAAGAGATTTAAACACTCTGATTTATCACACTGCCCTTGTGATGGGAAGTCACCTCAGTCTGACCTTCATTTAATGTTTTTTTGTGGTCTCTATAAAAAATAACAAATGGAATATATTGTTCCGATTTTAAAGCGGTGCAACTTGAGACAGTGTCGGGTAGCATTATATTTTTTAAAGTCATTGCCCGATCCCTTAGTTTGCTATGCAGTGGCACGCTACTGGTGGGCGTGCATGGGCAAGAGGAAACAGCTGGACCTGGATCCTAGATGATGAACTTACTTTTTTAGTTAATTTGTATTTTAACCAAAATTTACATGATTTTATGTATTTGATATCGTCCATTTTGGGACATTCAAGTTGTATACTGTTTTGAGACCTGAATGAGGATGAATTTGGAAATGATTTGCTGTACATTTTATTGGGTTTGACTAAATTGTTTTTATGTACTTTTATGACATTAATTGTAAAGATCGAATAAAGTTTATAAAGTTAAAAAAAAGTAAAGTACTCAGTCTCAAATTTCAACATAAACATATTAGCATAACTGGGGGCCCCAGAAAAGCCCATAGAATATCCAGTAACTTGAAGATAATAGCTTTGTTTCCATGAAAAATAGCTGTGATAGAGACAAAAGTGGAGAAGTTCGAGTAGGAATAACTTATTGGCTTGCATCTCGCTCTCATTAAGGAGTGACTATTCAATAGCCTCTAATTCTTCAGTGTGTGGGATAGACGTGTAAAGAGCTACCACATCAATGATGCATAGCCAAACTGGTTGGTTGTTTGTGAGTTTTACATTCATAAGTAGTTGCAATAAATGAGTTGTGTCTTGTAGATAAGATGCGCTTGCTTGTACCAGTGGTTGAAGAAAAAAAATCCAGATACTGCCCCAGTGGTTCATGAATTGACCCACACCCGGACACAATAGGTCTAAACGTGGGGTCAGTTAGATTTTTCTGAATCTTTGGTAGCATATACAACAACGGCTGCCTAGGGAGTTCAGTATACAGAAACCGTTTCGTCTTATCACTGATCCATTCCATCTCAATAGCTCGAGTAAGTATAGCCATCAGTGTCTCCAAAAAGGTTGCTGTTGGGTCTTGTGGCAATGGTAAGTATGTTGATTTGTTAGCTAAATGTTCTTCCACCTTTCTTTCATAAAGGTTCCGGTCCATCGCTACCAATGCGCCCCCCTTTGTCTGCTGGTGAAAATGACAGTGATTGATTATTCTGTACGTCTTTCAAAGCAGCTTTTTCTTGTCTGGACAGATTTGTGTGTTTTTTCACAAAAGTTGCCAATTTCTGCAAGTCTTTCTTCACCAAAGTTTCAAAGGTGTCAATCATCTTATGAGAAACCGGGGACACAAAAGTACTCTTGGGTTTAAACTCTCGATATCTGGGTTCTTCCTTTTGAACTTGGGTAGACTCTAGAGTTTCAAAAAAATATCTAAGTCTCAGTTTTCTAGTGAATTTGTACAGTGCTTTTTCTGTATCAAGAGTGTTTGTGTGGAATGTGGGAACAAATGATGTTCCTTTTTCTAAAACAGACAATTGAGATGAAGATAAGACGGTGGAAGAAATATTAATCACTAGTGTTTCTTGGTTTGTCGCCTTGTGGATGTGCCGGTTTTTGCTGAATCGATGGCCTCTGCTGGTTTTGCTGCGTCGATATTCGGTCCTGTGGGCTGTAACGGTGGATTGTTTGCTGCCGGACTTGTCTCTAAAAAAGACACCTTGGGGGTAGTAGAATCACCAGAAGCAGTATTAGATGGGTCTGGTTGAGCGAAGTCAACCAGTGTCGGCCAGTTCGGCTGAGTTTCACTAATGGATGTAATGCTCTGTTCCGAGGAATTGGTATTCTGCTTCCTGAAACCTCTTTTTTGAGCATAAACATCGGCCCATGTATAGACCTCATCTAATTTATAGTCTATTGTATCTCTTTTGAATTTGCGGATCTTGTGTTCATGAATCTCTTTGGCATATGCGTCCAATTTATTGTTGATGTCTGTTAAGGTAGTATCCCAAATGTTGGGTTTCATGCAATGCTCTAATAGATCCTTTAGTTTCCTGATTTCCTCCTCAAGGCCTAGCAAAACCTGAGAGAGCTCTTCAATGATAAGTAATATAAGGTCTAGCAAGCATTTATTCAAGATGGCATACCACTTATCCATGAATTTCTTGGTGAGTTTGAACGTCATGGGTTTTATGGCCAATCTAAGACCCCTGGGTATCCTGCTAGTTTTGTGATACTGAACCAAAGTGGTAGGATGTAATCTTTGGTTAAACTCTCTCCGCATCAAATATTCCAATTGCCTTATCTGTTGGGAGACTGATCCTGTGGATGTATTGAATGTCCTCACAAGAGATTGAGGGATACATGAAAGAAAGTCATGTAATCCTTAGTGTAAGTGTGAGAAAAGTAAAGAAACGTGCAAAAAGTCAGTGAAACTTCATGTGAAGAAGATCGAATCATGCAAACGCTAGTAAAATAGTATTCCACGTGATGGGAAAAAGTTGAGAATATGAAAAAAACTATACGCCCGTGAGACAGGTGTGATAACAAAGGGTGCTTCAAAACTACCTGAATGGTAGTCGATCACTACTGCTGAGCAAAGTCGATAACCAACAATGACACTAGTTATAATCCAAGTCTGTACCTATGAATAAATGAAAGAATAGATCTAAGTTAAGAAAACCTATGCCCACCAGTCCTGTGCCACCTCACAAACCAATGCATTAAACCTTACCGAAAATCTTTGCAAGTGCAATGCGCACTGTTGATAATTAAGTCGAAGATCCAACCATCAACTAGTCGACCAAAAGAATAAAAGAAGCAGAACGCCACTGGCTTAGTTAATTAATTTCGCATCCACTAGTTGTCTAGTCACTAGTCGCTAGGAGACAATAGACAACTAGTTACTAGTTGTCTATTGGCATCCGGGTCTGTTCCAAGGGTACCCATTAATGTATTGAGCATATTATCTAGGGTGGCTAATTCTGTGTGTAGTTCCCTAGTGATCCCAATTGAGTTGCTTATACAGTGCCCGCGTACCACCACCTTGAACGCCTCCCATTCAGCCAAAGAAGACGACGCCAAGCCCTGATTGTGTTCAAAGTAGTCAGTAATGAGCGAATGAAGGGAATCCCTGTAAAAGGGATCGTCAAGCGTTATCTGCTGAGTCACCACATCAGGATAATAGGTCTGTTATCTGTGGGCCTAAACCCCAGCAGGAGGGGCTGTGGTCAGAATGGGTACCTCCGAGGTACTCAGTAAAGGTGGCATAGTGACTCAACCTCTCTGAGCAGAGGAACTTGTCCAGCCAGATATGAAGTGTGTAAATGGGCAAGAAGTAGGAGTAGTCGCACGAGGACCCATGTTGGGTGTGCCAGAGGTCTGTTAGTCCCCAGTGTTGCATCCAGTCTCAAAAGCCAGCCGCTACCTTATGAACTGTGGCACCTGACAAGGGGGGGGGTGGAGTGGTCTAATACCATGTCCACTACACAGTTAAAATCACCTCCCAGTAACAGAACACCACCCAGTGTTTGTCCCGGTGGTGCCAAAAGGGAGTGACAAAATACCACCTGATCCTGATTAGGGGCATAAATGCATCCCAATGTGATCTCTTTCCCTAGTTATCTACCTCTCACTATTACAAAGCGGCCCTCCTTGATTATAAGTGAGTGTAAACACTCAAAAGTGGTCCCGGCTCTAAGACATATCAGTGTGCCTCTCGCATACGCAGAGAATGATGTGGTGAATAATTGGGCAGCCATCTGCAGCATAGTCGCTCCACCTACACCCGAGTAAGATGCGTCTCTTGGAGCATGGCAATTTGCACTTCCCTGCATCTAAGGTAATGGTGTATATTAATCCAAAGTCTTTACAACCTGGAAATAACAACATTAGTAAGGCATCCAATTATAATGCAAGTCTGCTCATGAACCACAACAGGAGGTCGCTTTTTGGCTGAAGAACAGCCTGATTTCAACCAGAAAGTAAAACTTACTTTTCTCTGTGACAGACTACCTGCTATTGCCCAGGCATTTGCGGCCTACCATCAAAACTTATACGCAGCACGCCCACACCCTCCAGAGGAGCACTGCCATCCCCTTATTGGGGATATCCCCCTACCAGCTATTGTTTCCTCTTTAGCACTCAACCTAGACCTGTCGCTCTCTGTAGAGGAGATAGAGCAAGAAATAACTAATTTCCACCTGGGGAGGACTCCAGGCCCCGATGGGTTCCCCATCAAGTTTTTTAAACAATACCGGGATCTTTTATCCCCACATTTACTGGCCCTTTACACTGCTGTCTTAAAGTGCAGTTCCTTGCCCCCAGATCTTGACATTGCCACCATTGTGGTCCTACCCAAAGCTGGGCAGTCGGTGGATCGATGCTCATCATACCATCTGATCTCCCTCATCAGTGCTGATATCAAGATCTTTGCAAAGATGTTGGTGACCAGGATTGGTCGCACCCTCAAATATCTGGTGCACCCAGACCAGTGTGGCTTCA
Source organism: Calotriton arnoldi (assembly GCA_963921515.1). Lineage (NCBI taxonomy): Eukaryota > Metazoa > Chordata > Amphibia > Caudata > Salamandridae > Calotriton > Calotriton arnoldi. The sequence continues at coordinate 973,088 of CAWUFW010006813.1, read as the reverse complement.
TGCCCAACAGAAGCACCCATCACTGTATTCAAAGGGTGCAACAGGCTCTCTCCCGAGCACCTCACATAGGATGAGAGCTGGCTGACCTCTGGATTGACTTTCAAAAGGCCTTCAATACGGTATCTTGGTCCTTCCTCGAAGCGGTACTTCAGCATGTGGATTTTGGCCCTGTCTTCTGTAAGCCGGTGAAATTGTTGTATAATACCCCTTCCTCGTACGTCCGGGCTAATGGGATCCTCTCTCCACCATTACCGAGTCGTAGCGGCAAGCGTCAGGGATCCCCCGTCCCCGCTGCTCTTTGCTCTTGTTATAGAGCTGCTGGGCTGTCTGATACGCTGCGATGCACAGGTTCGGGCTGGGGGGAAGTGTGAAAGACAGCATTGCCTTATATGTGGATGATGTCCTGCTTTTTCTCAGTGACCCTCAGACATCGGGCTCTAGGGGCCTTGAGATCCCTCACCCATACGCAGAGGTGTCAGGCTTATGGGTGAACGCTGACAAATCTGTCCTGGTTTCAGTTAATGGTGATGCGATGGGGCGACACTGGTGTCTAGATATTCTTGTTAGACAACATTCCTTCATGTATCTTGGGGTCCATATTTCTTTTCTTCTGGACCTGGCCTGGTCTCTTCTCTCCAACTGACATTTGACCGCAATTTGCATAGGTGGAGCCATCTCCTATATAACCCAATGGGATGCATTCCTTTATTTAAAATGATGAGCCTACCTCGAGACATGTATGTCCTGGAAAACTATCCCTATGTGATTCCCCATGCATGGTTCTGCTCCCTTACTTCGAACTTAAGCTCTTCCATTTGGATGGGTGGGCGCCACCGCGTGGCCTTAGCATCAGTCCAGAAACCACCATTTGATAGAGGTCTTGGTTTTCCTGATCTTTATGCCTATTATCTTGCTGCTCACTTGGTCCCGGTGAATTAATGGTTTTTTGGGTGATAGAATGACCCTGCATACCGTCTTGAACGGCACCATCTGGGGTTCAATGAACTACTGTATCTACTTTACGGCTCCCCTTTGTCCTCCACAGTTCCGTCCAGCACTCAGTGACAGTGCTCTGCTGGAGAGCGACCTTAAGCCTCACCCGCTGGATGCAGCGCCTCACAGACATGACGCCCTTGTGGCGGGGCACCTAGCTGGACCAAAGACTGGCCTTACAGGGTTCTCTCAATGAAACCGCATTGGCATTACCTATTTGTATGATGTTCATAGAGGGGGGCTCCTAATGTCCTTTCAAGACCTGCAAGACCAATACATATTATCACGTACGCAATTCTTTCGTTACTTACAGTTGCGTCATGCTGTCTTAATCCATCTCTTACAACGAAGTTGCATCTCCTAGTTAGGAGATGTCCCCCTGTGCACAGCTGCGAATCCCAACGTGGGTGAAAGTTTAAAACAGAAGTACTTATTCCAAATTAAATAAGTTGAAAGTTGATGTTTTATTCACATCTATCGATAAAGTTATGTATCTTCAAAAAGTCTGTATTTGATAGACTATTCCATTAGAACATGTACGTATTGTTACATCTATCCCGATGCATTTCGGGCAACAATGTACCCTTCGTCAGGGAAAAACATCTGAAAATAAGAACAGAAAAAACAGCGCTTACAAGAAGAGATCACCCAAGATGGATGAATAATACTGTCATGTACTTAGCCAAAACGAACGTTGTATCCCACATGCGTAACACACCAAAAGGGTGAAAAAATAATGATTGAAAATGACGTGCAATGGTGAGGTGCCCTCGTGATATAGTAAAAGATATAACAATAAACTGTGACGCGTTTTAAAGCGGATGTCCACAAGTTGTGATCAGCGAATTTTAGAACCCAAAAGCGACGAGAAACATAGAACACACTGTTAAGTGAAGCGCGTAGAAGTAACAACATACATTGACAAGAAAGTCAAGTGAATCCCGGCGTGCACAGCTAAAAATGGAGTAAATGCGAAAATCTTACGAGCCAGTGGTTTGTGAATTCTCGCTGTCCCCCTAAATGGACAACGAACAAAAGTAGGTAAAAGTGACTAGCGGCATAAGAATCAAATGTGACAAGTACTTACAGTGGAGCATAGGTTAATCACAACTCATTACGAAGAGAGTATGCGGCGTGTACTCTGAGCCGAACAGTGTGTGAATTAAGTGCACAACGTATAAGCGTAAACGGAAGTCATGTGACCCAAACGTGCGTAGTGTACGTTGGTTGATGATCGTACTAAAACGAGTGCCATCTTGAAGTGGATTCTAATCAAAATAATAAAGTGCTGCACTGCTGTGTGATGAGTGAACAGGGTGAAGACGGTGTAAAGGACGATAAAAAACATGCAGAAAATAAAAATGAAAAGTGTCAGTGAAAGATAAAAACAACCATATAAATAAAATAGTAAAAAACATGTACAGCATGAGGCACAAAAATGAATGACATGGTGAACTACAGTTTATAAGTAACACAGGAATTCCATCCGGTCATTTAATCCATTTGGTTGCATCGAGTTCAGAAAGCGGATCCAATGATTCTCTCTCTGCAGTAATCTGTTGTTGTTATCAACGCCTTCTTTTTTATTGACCACTTCTAGAACCAAGAATTTTAATTGGCTAATGTTGTGAAGTTTGTCCAGGTAATGTGTAGGCTGGGGGTCGTGTAACTAGTTAGCATTAGCCAATTAAAATTCTTGGTTCTAGAAGTGGTCGATAAAAAAGAAGGCGTTGATAACAACAACAGATTACTGCAGAGAGAGAATCATTGGATCCGCTTTCTGAACACGATGCAACCGAATGGATTAAATGACCGGATGGAATTCCTGTGTTACTTATAAACTGTAGTTCACCATGCCATTCATTTTTGTGCCTCATGCTGTACATGTTTTTTACTATTTTATTTATATGGTTATTTTTATCTTTCACGGACACTTTTCATTTTTATTTTCTGCATGTTTTTTATCGTCCTTTACCCCGTCTTCACCCTGTTCACTCATCACACAGCAGTGCAGCACTTTATTATTTTGATTAGAATCCACTTCAAGATGGCACTCGTTTTAGTACGATCATCAACCAACGTACACTACGCACGTTTGGGTCACATGACTTCCGTTTACGCTTATACGTTGTGCACTTGATTCACACAGTTGTGATTAACCTATGCTCCACTGTAAGTACTTGTCACATTTGCTTCTTATGTGTGCCGGCTACGCCGCTAGTCACTTTTACCTACTTTCGTTCGTTGTCCATTTAGGGGGACAGCGAGAATTCACAAACGACTGGCTCGTAAGATTTTCGCATTTACTCAATTTTTAGCTGTGCACGCCGGGATTCACTTGACTTTCTTGTCAATGCATGTTGTTACTTCTACGCGCTTCACTTAACAGTGTGTTCTATGTTTCTCGTCGCTTTTGGGTTCTAAAATTCGCTGATCACAACTTGTGGACATCTGCTTTAAAACGCGTCACAGTTTATTGTTATATCTTTTATTATATCACGAGGGCACCTCACCATTGCACGTCGTTTTCAATCATTATTTTTTCACCCTTTTGGTGTGTTACGCATGTGGGATACAACGTTCGTTTTGGCTAAGTACATGACAGTATTATTCATCCATCTTGGGTGATCTCTTCTTGTAAGCACTGTTTTTTCTGTTCTTATTTTCAGATGTTTTTCCCTGACGAAGGGCACATTGTTGCCCGAAATGCATCGGGATAGATGTAACAATACGTACATGTTCTAATGGAATAGTCTATCAAATACAGACTTTTTGAAGATACATAACTTTATCGATAGATGTGAATAAAACATCAACTTTCAACTTATTTAATTTGGAATAAGTACTTCTGTTTTAAACTTTCACCCACGTTGGGATTCGCAGTTGTGCACAGGGGGACATCTCCTAACTAGGAGATGCAACTTCGTTGTTTCATACATCACGCACTTTGAGGATTAGAGAGTGAATCCCCAGTAGCACGCTACACTGGTACAACCTTGGAACACCTAGGTAGTGCGTGTCTTATCCCTTTTGTTAATCCATCTCTTGGCAGACACGCAAATACCTGAATACAGCCCTCTTGAAGTGAAACTCCTGACAGGCCATCTGGGCAAAGGTGCGAACTCGTGATCTATCATTCCCTAATGATCAATGCCCCAGATCTCTTTCTGCAACTCCGCCATAAATGGGAGGGTTGGGAAATTAGAATTGGATGACGAGGACTAGAGGGATGCCTGTCCGACCCAGAGGGACCTAGCTATTTCTTCGAGGTTGCGGATGGTCCAGGTCACCTATCTCCATGCCACATACTTATCCACACAGCAACTGCAGTGGATGGGCGAGAAGGGGCCTACTGCCTGTGTACAATACCCGCGTCTGACATCTTTTTGGTGTTAAAAAAACAAGAGATTTCTGATGTCCTAGGTCACCACATTGAGTTGGATCCCTGGGAGATATTGCTGGGGTTATTGGAGGGGACCGGAGAATCCTGTGCGGCAAGAATATTTATTGGGGTGGCATTCTTGGTGACCAAAAGAGACATTGCTCGCTGCTGGAGGCGCCCTCTTGAGGTGTGGCGGAAGGGCACCAATTGGTGTGCATGCCAAGATCAACTAATTTACGAAGCCCGTGGTTGCTCTCGGAAATAGGAGAAAATATGGGGAGGTGTGTACCCCATAATGGACTGCCTTTGTAAAGCTGCAACGTGGTTGAAAGACTGTTGGTGCTCAATGCCTGAATCCAGTCAGATGATGTTTATTGATTGTACTTATATGTGGATGATACTGTGCACTCCTTAACTTAATAAAATGTGGTTATTCAATTTTTTTACTTTTCTACATTCCCGCAAATCACTCTCCTTCCCTGCCCTCTGGAGTAAAGGCAGAGATAGCCAAGCGTCAGACAGGTCACTGGCAATAAAACTACACCAAAACTTGTAAATTAACTCTGTAGTTGGTGGACAGCAGGATAGGCTCCACGTCCCTTTGGGTGCCGGTGCCACTGCACCAGGTGCACCACTGATGTGCATATCTAATTTACTGCGTGTCACAGAGTCCAGGTGATGCAACCTTCAGTTTGAGAAGTTGGCCGAATACACAGCTCTATCGGTAGCTGCTGGATTCTATGCTTTGCAAGTATTTAAAAGTATTTAAATTCGAGGAGAAAATGAAGCCATTAGTAGCCGCCAAGTTAAAGCAATGTTTTCGGTCATTTGTAGATTTTTCAGCTATGTGCTCTGCACCTAATTTCCCAGCGTACTTACAAGTGGAGTCTGACCACTCGGCTGCTGAGGCAAACATCGTCTATTCAAAGTACCTCATGTTAGGGATAGAAAAAGGGTTAGCAAAAACTCCTTCATTAAAATTCTCTATCAGTTCTTGACTACCAAAAACGTAAAAAGTTTGCTAGCTATTTTCCGAGCACTTGTTAACCATAGAGGATATACTAGCAGAATAAACATCAAGACATTTCTCTAACAGCTGTAATTTTCCAGTGCAAGCGACTCCTCCGCCCATAGAAGCTGCTTCTACAATGTGCAGCCATACATATTAACTTCAGCAAAGGAAGTCTGATGAAAATGAAAGATTCATGAAATACGAGATTTACATATAACGGGCTTCTTGAATCAAGGCGATGTCTGGAATACATTACAGGTATTACGGAGACCAAGGGACGATTCTGAAAGTATCATTTGGAAAGGTATTTAAATATGCCTTTTGCCTCCTCCTGCCATTTCAACACCATCAGAATGGAAGTGGTGATCTGGAATTTCATGAGTTTCGAGTTCGTGACGCGGACAGTGTCATCTATATTAAATAAATGGAATAATGTTATAGTTTATCAAGCAGCGGCAAGAACTCTCTATATGCTGTCTGCAGAGGTTCTTTTCTTTTAGAAGTGCTTGGGCAGCTGAGTACTCATCTGAGGGGAAGAGAGTACTGGCAATTTGGTAATTTATATATATGAGGGCCGATACGAAGTCCATCGTAATTTCTGCTGGTTTAATTCAATATCACTAACACAATAGCGAGCTTAGCAAACATGCCGATGGAGGATAGATACTGAGTAGAAGGTTGTTGGGCGAACCATACAGTGAATATGTCTTTTCACATTGGCTGGGTTTTAAACATATTCATTTAAAGTGGTAAAGGATATTGGCTCTTCTGAAAGCTCCAGACCTGGCAGCCTGATTACGCGCCGAAACCAGTCGACTGATATACAATAGGATAATGGTCATATTTTACATTTTATTTAGCCATCACACACTGGGTTAATATATTTGGACTTCCTAGTGGAATGGTGCGTTTTCAGCATTTTTAGCAGTTTTTAGTTTATCACAGGCTGATACACAATTTGTTGTTTTAATTTTTAAGTTGGTTCTGGGCCTATATTTCAGTGGACCACCAGACCATAAGTGTGCCCTTAAAGCATTTTGCCAACACATTAAAACACCAGAAAAATCGCAGTAGTTACAAAAACTTCGCCTACTCCATTGTTGAAGTGCGATCTGGATGATGTCTCGGATATTCTAAGGCCCACCATAAGGTCCGTGGGCGAAATCAGCCTTATGAAGGTTTCAGATTCCAGCCCATGCAAGATATTCGAGGGATCTGGTGAAATTGGGGATAACGGTAGATGCACATGACTGGGACATCATGAAGTGGCTAATTCTGAAACTGTACAAGGCAAAATCCTGCAAGCTGAACTTAGCACAAGAGATAAGCAATAAAATCCCAAACACCCAATGAAGCCTTGTGTAAATGCAACCTTCAAGGGTACGACAACACCTGTATTCTGTTGCTTGGGAGCATTAAAAAGCAATCCTAAGAGGACAGTCTTAGTGCACTGTGTAAGATCCATCACAGTACAGGACTTTGTAGTCCAAATACAGCATGCCACAAGAGTCATCAACAGACTGCCATTTGGCAACAACCAGCACTTGCAACAGAGACAGCAGTTGGGGCCGATTCACAAAGGTAAACTTACATTTTTGTGTACATTAACTGTTTTTTTGGTATTCACAAACGATTTAATAGTAACTTTACGACTGCAGAGTCTCCGCAGTTGTAAAGTTACAATTACATTGTTTGTTTGTTGTTAGACCTGGCACCATTGGCGTGGGTCTCCCTTCCATTTTTTTGCCTTTACCTCCTGTGTTTTGCTGTGTGTTGGACTCCATTTTTGCTGGTATAGATGCTTTGGGCACTTTGCCACTGCTGTTCTGTGCCAAAGTGCAAGTGCTCCCTTTGTAAAGTATTGTTATGGATTAGTGATTCCATGATTGGCTTATTTGCTTTACTTCTCAGAACCTAGTACAGTGCCCTATGTGTGCCCAGGGCCTGTGTAAATCAAATGCTGCTGGTGGGCTGCAGCACTGATAGTGCCACCCACAGAAGCAGCTGGTAAAATGTGACTCACGCCTGCCATTGCAGAGCCTGTGTGCAGTCTGGGACTGCCATGTCGACTTGGCAAGTGCACACACTTGCCAGTCCCTAAACCTTCCCTTTTCTACATGTTAGTCACCCCTAAGGTAGGCCCAAGATACCCCTGTGGGCAGGGTGCATTGTATTTGAAAGGTAGGACATGCCCTGATGTGTGTGGCATGTCCTAATAGTGAAATACTGCCAATTTTGTTTTTCACTATTGCAAGGCTATCTGTTCCCATAGGCCAGAATAGTGAGTTTGTTTATAACATCTTATAAACATAACTGACCCTAGGAACAAGATAGAAAAGTAAAGTTTAGTATACCTGAACTCAGAATGTTAAAATACATCTTTTAGTGAGGGTGATTTTTACATTCTGTGTTTAAAAATACCACTTTTAGAAAGTAGGTATTTTCTTGCCTAACCATCCAGTGTGCCTCTGCTAGGGTTGTGTATTGCATGTCTGGCTTTTGGATGACAGGGGCTGGAGAAGGGCAGTGGCTCCAGAAGTCTGATGACTCAGGGCTGGGCTGAATAGACCTGGGCTGCATTTAGAGTAGGGGGAGGATATTTCCTTTTCAGCTGAATAGGCCTGGTCTGCCTTCAACAATGCTGTCTCCACCTCCTGCCAGGAAGTTGCACCAGTGAGGACAGAACTGGTTTTGGCTGGGTACAGATACTCTCTGCCTTCAGAGAACAAAGGATTTTGGTGTATAAAAAGAGGGGCCCAGACCCCAGACTTTTAGATCACTTCTGGGAAATCAAGAGGAACCTTTGCCAAGGAGAAGAGCCGGATAAGCTGAGGAGGAATATTGCCCCTGTGCTGTTTGCTGTTTGGGGTTGGCCTGCAGTGGCTACTTGCTGCCAAGGAAAGGAGAAAAGGACTTTGCTGTTTGCTTTGCCACCTGCTTGAAGAAGAAGATCTCCAAGGGCTTGAAACTGAGCTTGCCTCCTCTTCTGAAGTCTCAGGAACACAAAGACTTCATCCCTTCTGCCTCTCTGCATCTGGAACTGCTGTTTCAGCTGCTACAGAAGGAAATTGCAACACCGACGCCGGCGAGCGACGCCGTAACCTGCATCGAAGCCGTGGGCACAGCTCGTGAAGAGCACGACGCACCGCCCCGACTTGCACCGTAGGCCCGACGCCTGCTGGCGCCGTGCCGCATTGACTCCGAAGCCGTCATCGAGGCCGCTGCCATTACCGGAGTCGAGGACACCGCTCGTGACGTGCATGACGCACCGTCCCGACTCGCACCGCAGCCCCGACTTCATCGACGCCGGTGCTTCATCAACGCGGAGCCAATTCTTGACGTGGGTGACTCCCGAATCCATCGACATCGCACCGTCGTAAGGAACCGACGCCTCGCCGCCATTCGTGATGTCACCTCCCCGACACAGTAAGGAACCGACGTCTCACCTCACCTGCGCTGCAGTAAGAAACAGAGGAATCACCTCCCCTGTGGTCATAAGGAACCGACGCCGCAGGCGCCAACAAAGCATCACCTCCACGACACACCGTGCACCGTCTTTGTTTTCATCAATTCCAGTTACTGTTCTTTGTAGGTCTGCTTGACTCCGGGCCCGACGCCGTGCACCTCGCGGTCGGCGCAGTACTTTGGGATTTTCATCTGTCACAACGTCGTAATAACTCCAGGTGGAGTTATTTGTTACTAGGAACTTTATTTAAGTGAATAACCTATTTTTAAGTATATTTCCGATACTGTATTGTGGATTTTTGTCGTTTGTTCTTATTTTGAGTTTAGATAAAGATTACTTATTTTTCTAAACTGGCGTGGTGTCCATTTGTAGTGTTTTCACTGTGTTACTGTATGTGTTGGCAAATGCTTTACACACTGCCTCTGAGATAAGCCTTTCTGCTTGTGCCAAGCTACCAAGGGGGTGAGCAGGGGTTATTTAGGAGTGTATCCCCCTTACCCTGACTAGAAGCAAGGGTCCCTATTTGGACAAAGGTACCTACCTCTGCCAACTAGAGACCCCCATTTCTAACATTGGTGGTCAGCGGTGAGGATCCTGGACTTGCATTTGTGATTTACATACAGTGGTTGGTGTACACTACTAGTGAGTGCAGACCATTACGCAACCACATACATTTTGGAAGAGTTTTTCCTTGGAATTTTTTGCATCTTGAGAACTACCAATTTTCACCATGAGTAAACCAGCATCCATTGCATCTGTGGATATTGAATTTGAAGAGGAGAGGGTTTATACCTGCACTGTGCCACAACTTAAAACCATCTGCAAAAGATTTAAAATCTCTGTGAGAGGCCTCACCAGGAAGGAGGAGTTCCAAAAGGCACTGAGGGCCTGGTTGGAAGCAAGGAATGCCAGTGGGCAGACAGAGGAACCTATGGTGGAGGGGGAGAATTAAGAAGGGCAGCAGGATGGGCTAGTGGGCCTAACTGGGGGGGGGAGTGTGTCTTCAAGAGGTATGTCTCCAGAGGAGTTGGAGGACAGGGAGAAAAGCAGAGTGCATGAAATGGAGCTTGCTAAGCTCAAGCTGGGGAGCCAGGGTGACTTAGAGAATAAGAGGTTGGAGTTGGAGATCAAGAAATTGGCCATGGAGGAAAAGAAGATGCTTTTAGCGCATGAGAGAGTGTTGAGGGAGCAGGAGCTGAAAGCGAAAAGCCTAGAGATCACTCCCTCTGGTGGCAGCACACCATCAGTGCCTGGGGAAGGAAAAGTATACATTCCTAAAGATGTGATCAAAGATTTCATGAAGCATGAGGACATTGGGCAGTGGTTTAAGGCCTATGAGATAGCCATGTTGTCCCACCGGGTCCCTGAGAGAGATTGGGGATCGGGGTTGTGGGGCTGCTTCATAGGTGAAGGGAGGGAAACCTTACTAGCTTTGCCCACTGAGAATCAGATGTCCTATGCCCCCATGAAGGAAGCCTTGATAGCCAGGTATGGGTTGACCCCAGAGCTTTATAGGCAGAAATGTGGGAACTGAAAGAAGCTGGAGTCAAGTACTTGGGGGGAGTATGTATCTTACTTTTGCAGAGCACTGGATGGATGGGTAAAGGGTAGCCAGATAACTGACTTGCATGGGCTCTATGATTTGGTTGCATGGGAGCACTTGTCCAGTAGTTGTTTTCCAGAGCTACGCCAGCACCTGATTAATAGTAAGCTGACTGATCCCAGGAAGCTTGCTGTGGAGGCGGACCGCTGGGTCAGTACCAGGGTCCACAAAGGTCTTGTGGGAGACTCCGCCAAGGGTGGGCAGGGTCCCCAGCAGAAGAGTGGGGGGGACAAAGGTAAACAAAAGAAGTTCCAAAAAGGACCCCAAAGTAATCCTCAAGGGAACCAAGGTAAGGGTTCCCAGCCTCCGACTGAAAAGAAACCATGGGTCCCGCCAGGTAAGCCTGTGCAGAAGGGTCCCAAGACCTGTTTTAGTTGTGGTCAGGTAGGCCACTTCCGGGGGATCCTAAGTGTCCCAAACCGGTTACCATCGCACCCACTGGTGCACCGCCCCGGGAACTGGCTAGTGTAGCTTTGGGGAAGGAGTCGGGTGCCCAAGGTGGGTGGGATCCTGCAGAGATGTCCCTGGTCTCTTTAGGAGACAGTGAGATGGTCCCCAGGACTCATCTGCCTGATAACACTAAGAAGTACAGGCAGTGGGTGACCATCAATGGCCATAGTGTAGAGGCTCTGAGAGACACCGGAGCCAGTGTGACAGCTGTCAGTTGTCGGCTGGTGTCTGAAGAGCAGGTGGTCCCCAACACATTCTACCCAGTAGTTGCCGCTGACAATAAAGAGTGCCTCTGCAAAGTGGCACAGGTTCCCTTTTAGTGGGGGGTCCCAGATACCTGGAGAGTAGCTGTGAGGCCAGCCATGACTGTTGACTGTCTGCTAGGCAATGATTTGGAGAGCTCCCCTTGGGCGAAGGTGGAGTGAAGGTCTCATTTGGAGATGTTGGGTCTGCCTGAGTGGGCAATGGCAGCCGGTAAGGGCATTCAAGAGGACCTGGAGCCTGAAAGAGTGGCCCAGGTGCCTGCCAGGAAGAGAAGAGGCAGGGGACGCAGGAAACCGGCCCCCAAAGTTCCCACGGTCCAGGAGGAGGTAGACACTGAGGGGGATGCCCTGGAGCCTACAGGGGAACAAGTGGCTGAACTGGGGGACCTGCCTGAGCTGACCCATTGGCAGCAAGAAGGAGGACCCACCAGGGAGGAGTTCTGCCAGGAGCAGCAGACGTGCCCTTCTCGCATTGGTTTGCGGCAGCAGGCTGCAAACCAGGCAGCAGGTGATCAGTCCGGATAACATTGGATATACTGGGAGAATGGTCTCCTGTATAGCGAGCCTAAGGTTGCTGAGCCTGGGTCAGCCCGTGTGCTGGTGGTACCCCAGCGCTTCAGGGCCTTCCTACTGGATCTGGCTCATGATGTGCCTTTGGCAGGGCATTTGGGGCAAGACAAGACCTTTGAAAGGCTTGTCACCCACTTTTACTGGCCCCAAATGCGCAAGCATTCTGATGCTCACTGTAGGTCTTGCCAGACTTGCCAGGCAAGTGGTAAGAGTGGGAGGAAGTGTAAGGCTCCTCTCCAACCTTTCCCTGTGGTCAGCACCCCCTTTGAGAGGGTGGGCATTGACATTGTGGGGCCTCTGGATCCCAAAACAGCCATGGGCAACAGGTTTATCCTGGTCTTGGTGGACCATGCCACCCGGTACCCGGAAGCCATCCCTTTCCGGACTGTGATGGCCCCCGTGGTGGGTCGTGCGTTGATGGGGATTTTCTCCCGTGTGGGGTTCCCCAGAGAGGTGGTGTCCGACCATGGTACCAACTTCATATCGAAGTATACGAAGTCCCTGTGACAGGCGTGCGGTGTAACTTATAAGTTCACCACTCCTTAGCATCCCCAAGGTAATGGGCTGGTTGAGAGATTCAACCGGATCCTGAAAGGCATGATTATGGGTCTTGGTGAACCCGAGGCGTAAGTGGGACGTCCTCTTACCATGCCTGCTGTTTGCTTACAGAGAGGTGCCCCAGAAGTCCTTAGGGTACAGTCCCTTTGAGCTGCTGTACGGCCCTCCTGCAAGAGGACCTCTGAGTCTGGTGAAAGAAGGCTGGGAGAAAGCTCCCAGTAAACCTCCTCAGGATGTATATAGCTACATGCTGGCCTTCAGAAACCAGACTAAGCGCTTCAGGCAGCTCGCTCAGGCGAACCTGGAAGCCAGCCAGGAGGAAATGAAATGCTGGTATGATCAGAATGCCACTCTGATCGAGTTTAAGCCTGGACAAAAGGTTTGGGTCATGGCCCCAGTGGAGCCTTGCACTCCAGGATAAGTGGACCGGACCATTTGAGGTGGTGGAGCACAAGAGCAACGTCACCTACTTGGTGGACTTGCAGTCTCCTAGGAACCCTTTGTGGGTTCTGCATGTGAACCGCCTGAAGCCCCACTTGGAGAGTTCCGAAGTGGGCATGCTCCTAGCAACAGATGCTGGGATGGAAGAGGAGGCTGAGCCTCTTCCTGACCTCCAGTCTGCAAAGGAGCAAGATGGGTCAGTGGACGGTGTGAACCTCTCTACCGCCCTGACCCCTGAGCAGCAGAGTGACTGTCGCCAACTGTTGGGACAGTTTTCTGACCTGTTCTCCCTGACCCCCGGTGTCACTCAGTGGTGCGTCCATGATGTGGACACTGGGGACAGTCCTCCAGTAAAACATAAAATTTACAGAGTGACTGATAGGGTCAGAGCTTGCATCAAGGAGGAGGTCTCCAAGATGTTAGCGCTAGGGGTGATTGAGCCCTCAGACAGCCCTTGGGCCAGCCCAGTGGTCTTGGTCCCGAAGGCTGCCGCACCCGGTGCCACACCAGAACTCCGGTTCTGTGTGGACTACCGAGGGCTCAATTCAGTCACCAGGACTGACGCGCACCCCATCCCCAGAGCTGATGAGCTCATCGATCAGTTGGGGGCTGCCAGGTAACTCAGTATGTTTGACTTAACGTCTGGGTACTGGCAGATCGCCTTGACTGATGGGGCAAGAGAGAGGTCAGCATTCTCCACACCTGATGGGCACTACCAATTCCGGGTGATGCCCTTTGGGATGAAGAATGCCCCTGCCACCTTTCAGAGGTTGGTCTACCAGGTGTTGGTTGGGCTGGAGGATTTCAGTGCCGCCTACCTGGACGACATTGCAGTGTTCAGTGCCACTTGGGAGGAACATCTGCACCACCTCTGCGAAGTGTTGAAGGCGCTGCGGAGGGCAGGCCTCACGATCAAGGCAAGCAAGTGCCAGATCGGGCAGGGTTCAGTGGTGTACTTGGGACACCAGGTAGGGAGCAGCCAGGTGGCGCCCATACAGCTAAAGATTGATACCATTCTGGCTTGGGAACCCCCCAAGACTCAGACAGAGGTGAAAGCCTTTTTAGGACTCACAGGGTATTACAGGAGATTTGTCAAGGGGTATGGCACCATTGTTGCCCCCTTTACAGAGCTGACTTCCAGGACGCAGCCCAGGAAAGTGAACTGGACTGATGCCTGCCAGAAGGCTTTTGATGCCCTGAAATCTGCCATGTGCACAGCGCCCATGCTTAGTGCACCCAACTTCTCAATAGAATTCATTGTGCAGAGAGATGCTTCAGAGCATGGTGTGGGGGCTGTGCTCTCACAGCTAAATGAGGAGGGCCTAGACCAACCTGTAGCCTTCATTAGTAGGAGGTTACTTCCACGGCAACAGAGGTGGAGTGCGATTGAGTGTGAGGCATTTGCTGTGGTCTGGGCGCTGAAGAAGCTGAGACCATACTTGTTTGGGACTCACTTCCAGGTTCAGATAGACCACAGGCCCCTCAGATGGTTGATGCAAATGAGGGGTGAGAATCCAAAGCTGTTGAGGTGGTCCATTTCCCTACAGGGGATGGACTTTATGGTGGAACACCGCCCTGGTACAGAACACGTCAATGCTGATGGTCTGTACAGATTTTTCCGCCTTAGTGAAGAGAACTCCCAAGAGGGTGGGTAGTTCTCCCCACATTTCAGCTGGAGGGGACACGTTTTAGACCTGGCACCATTGGCGTGGGTCTCCCTTCCATTTTTTTGCCTTTACCTCCTGTATTTTGCTGTGTGTTGGACTCCATTTTTGCTGGTCTAGATGCTTTGGGCACTTTGCCACTGCTGTTCAGTGCCAAAGTGCAAGTGCTCCCTTTGTAAAGTAATGTTATGGATTAGTGATTCCATGATTGGCTTATTTGGTTTACTAGTCAGACCCTAGTACAGTGCACTATGTGTGCCCAGGGCCTGTAAATCAAATGCTGCTGGTGGGCTGCAGCACTGATTGTGCCACCCACAGAAGCAGCTGGTAAAATGTGACTCAGGCCTGCCATTGCAGAGCCTGTGTGCAGTCTGGGACTGCCATGTCGACTTGGCAAGTGCACACACTTGCCAGTCCCTAAACCTTCCCTTTTCTACATGTTAGTCACCCCTAAGGTAGGCCCAAGGTACCCCTGTGGGCAGGGTGCATTGTATGTGAAAGGTAGGACATGCCCTGATGTGTGTGGCATGTCCTGATAGTGAAATACTGCCAATTTTGTTTTTCACTATTGCAAGGCTATCTGTTCCCATAGGCCAGAATGGGGAGTTTGTTTATAACATCTTATAAACATAACTGACCCTAGGAACAAGATGGAAAAGTAAAGTTTAGTATACCTGAACTCAGAATGTTAAAATACATCTTTTAGTGAGGGTGATTTTTACATTCTGTGTTTGAAAATACCACTTTTAGAAAGTAGGTATTTTCTTGCCTAACCATCCAGTATGACTCTGCTATGGTTGTGTATTGCATGTCTGGCTTTTGGATGACAGGGGCTGGAGAAGGGCAGTGGCTTCAGAAGTCTGATGAGTCAGGGCTGTGCTGAATAGACCTGGGCTGCATTTAGAGTAGGGGGAGGAGATTTCCTTTTCACCTGAATAGGCCTGGTCTGCCTTCAACAATGCTGACTCCACCTCCTGCCAGGAAGTTGCACCAGTGAGTACACAACTGGTTTTGGCTGGGTACAGACACTGTCTGCCTTCAGAGAACAAGGGATTTTGGTGTATAAAAAGAGGGGCTTCTGGGAAATCAAGAGGAACCTTTGCCAAGGAGAAGAGCCGGATAAGCTGAGGAGGAATACTGCCCCTGTGCTGTTTGCTGTTTGGGGTTGGCCTGCAGTGGCTACTTGCTGCCAAGGAAAGGAGAAAAGGACTTTGCTGTTTGCTTTGCCACCTGCTTGAAGAAGAAGATCTCCAAGGGCTTGAAACTGAGCTTACCTCCTGTTCTGAAATCTCAGGAACACAAAGACTTCATCCCTTCTGCCTTTCTGCATCTGGAACTGCTGTTTCAGCTGCTACAGAAGGAAATTGCAACACTGACGCCAGCAAGCGACGCCGTAACCTGCATCGAAGCCGTGGGCACCGCTCGTGAAGAGCACGACGCACCGCCCCGACTTGCACCGTAGGCCCGACGCCTGCTGACGCCATGCCGCATCGACTCCAAATTAAAGTAAAAATTGGTTCTGTTGGGGTTTACAATTACTTAAAGTAAGTAGCAACAGCTTACTTATAACACGTATCAACGATTTGAAAAAGAAGAATATATAACACACACCGAAATAATGATTCAATAATGTATTCAGAAAAAATCAGATAATCATGGCTGTCGCAATTTACAATTTCAATTGCAATATGAAATACGTGACTGTGGTGAAAAAAGTGACATGTGGTGGTTGGTGATAAAGACAGTACACTATATACAGAAACAATTTGAGCGTGCAATAAAAGAAGGGAAGAAATATTTTTTCTCGTATGTCCTTATTATTTAACACATATGCTTCAAGATCCTAATGACAAATAAGACTGTGATCATGAGCGTTGTGTAGACATATGCAGTACGACGACGTTTCGACCCTGTTAATTGCGCACAATTGAGATGCGTCAAGGTGGGTCTTCTTCAAGGCAGGGGGGGGGGAATTGACAGCCAAAAGGTAGATTTCTATGGTAACTCCGCAAATTATCAATGGTGGGTTTAAGAATAAACCACATGCATCTCAACCAGCCGGTTGGAGCCTCAGAATTAGTCAGTAAATGACTTCCACCCGTCAGTTGGAGTCTTAATTTTTAGCCAGTCCAGTGATTTTCATGATCTGGCAAAGAAACGTCCATCCGTCAGTGGCTTCACAGTCTTATTTGTCATTAGGATCTTGAAGCATATGTGTTAAATAATAAGGACATACGAGAAAAAATATTTCTTCCCTTCTTTTATTGCACGCTCAAATTGTTTCTGTATATAGTGTACTGTCTTTATCACCAACCACCACATGTCACTTTTTTCACCACAGTCACGTATTTCATATTGCAATTGAAATTGTATATTGCGACAGCCATGATTATCTGATTTTTTCTGAATACATTATTGAATCATTATTTCGGTGTGTGTTATATATTCTTCTTTTTCAAATCGTTGATACATGTTATAAGTAAGCTGTTGCTACTTACTTTAAGTAATTGTAAACCCCAACAGAACCAATTTTTACTTTAATACGCATACCCAGGTTCTGAGGGACACTGGGTTCCCCATTACGTTTACCATTGCATCGACTCCGAAGTCGTCATCGAGGCCGCTGCCTGCACCGGAGCCGAGGACACCGCTCGTGACGTGCACGACGCACCGGCCCGACTCGCACCGCAGCCCCCACTTCATCGACACCGGTGCTTCATCAACGTGGAGCCGATTCTCGACGTGGGTGACTCCAGAATCCATCAACATTACACCGTCGTAAGGAACTGACGCCTCGCCGCCATTCGTGACGTCACCTCTGATGGAGCAGGGTAAATAAAATAATTTGTACCCCCCCCCTGGAAAATTAGTGAGCTTTAACAAATTAACGATACTAATTGTTTGATGGAGCATGAGATAATCAACAAATGCACCTTTAGTAAGCACTACATAAGGGTAACCCGCAATTTGTGCAAAATCTAAATTATTTACAATTGTGAAGTCGATAACACTAATATTGTGATTTGCGTACTAATTAGACTAAAATCGCATGATTTATGCTATGTAGTAGATTTGTATTGTGGCAAAGAATGCAGATGGTAAGTAAAATAGCTTTAAATGTCGCTTCTGCTAGGTAACACCTAACATGGGTCTTTAGAATGGCGGGTGGTAAACAGAAAGGCTTATTTTCTTTGTTTTAATTTTGGTTGTGTTTGTTCTTATGATAGTTCGTACGGGCCTGTTAGGCCATGCTGCGAAAATGGCTGCCGAGACAGATGAGGTCACGTGAAAAGTCAAAGATGGCCTCTAAGCGGAAGAAATAGAGGAGCTGAACCACGTGGGTATGGCCCGTGCACGGAGTGAGAGATGTCAAGGTCGCATTGACCTGCCATAAGGAGGGTGCCAAAAAAGACTCAGCACGCATTCGTGGGAATGAAAGAGAAAGTACTGAGCGACAATGGACTAACTCAATTGTGACCATCGGGTTTGCAACAAAATGAATGGACAAATTGGACTGCTTTTACCCAAAGGTCATGAGAATCATTGTACTCTTAACTGTCCCCAAAACCAGTTTGAACAAGGAAGGCGATGAGGTGATTGTCACCATCCCTCAAATGGACCAATTAGCGTGATTCTTGCCCCTAAGGATTGCAACATTTTGTGTAGTAAGCTAGAAGTAGGGTATAAGAGGGACTACTCTTATGTGGGAGGGGTTGCTTCTATAGGCTGCTTCTTTGGGTTGCCTTTTTGCTGCTGCTGTGGCCGTTGCTACTGATGCTACTGCTGCCGTTGGTATTTCTTGCCATACCATTTTTCTACTTTCCATTTTTTTCACCTCAAATATTACGAGAGGACTTTGTCATTTTTGGATTTCGAACTTGACTGGGGAAGGAACGAGACCGTTGCGGGAAATCTGTACGGGAGGTCCGGTCGAGGAGGCCTTTAGCAGGGACAGTCAGTCAGTTTGGGAGTCTATTCTGTGATCTACGGTTTTTCTTCTTTTTGGTGAATCATTCCTAACTGCATCTAAATAGGTAATGCATAATTTCAATTCTTTATTAGAACTTTTCATATAAATGTTATTAATGTATTAAAGTGATTAATAAACTAAGAATCTCACCCGTGCAATTGAGAAATAAGATAAAATGTCATTCTAATTAAAATGAGTCTGTGGTTCTTTAGTTCATCGATAAGTTTAAAGTTTAACAGGTTTTAAAGTGATTGAGCTGGTCTTAATCACCATCAACTTATTCTACTAGTTGGTCCATCGACCAAAGAGCGGAATACCTTGGTGTTTGGAACCGACAGGATCAAAAGCTAATGTATATGATGTCTGAGGTATTATTCTGTCTGATTTAACAAGGTATCCCGTTCCTCCAGCAACACATTTCTCCTAGGTGTGTAATCCAGCTCTCCTACGCCGTCGTCCCCCGCACCAGAAAGACCAGATCGGGAGGCCGCTCCTTCTCCTTCCTCTCGGCCAAAGCATGGAATGCCCTTCCGCTCCACCTCAGACAGACAACATCACTCCCCATCTTCGCAAGAAACCTCAAAACCTGGCTCTTCGACAGACCCCCTCCTTGATGGATGGAACCTGCACCCCCCCCACCCATAGCGCCTTGAGACCCTTACGGGTGAGTAGTCGCACTTTAACAAACCCCTGATTGATTGATTATGGGCCCCACCATCATATGGTTTAATAGATGTGAATGATTTACCTGGATTCGTGTCCTGAGGAGAAATTTATATTATCCACGCTGGATCAGATTTCTTGGTAGCAGAGTTATGGTTACTATAGATTAGTTTGGTGATTATTGATTATTGATTTATTGATTATTCATGTCTAACACTTTGTGTCGAATTATATTATGTTACATGTAAGTCGAAACTTTGAAGCTTCCGGGAAGTAGGAAGTGGACACGTGTGGCAAGAGAAGTCACACGGAATTGTGCATTGTCTGATTTTTCAAAATTGGTGATAACACAAGATTGTGTTATGATAGGGATTTCATGTATAAAAACGCGTATGAGTGAAATAGCAACAGGTTTTCTTGTGAAACTCTGGCCTTAATTCTCAGGAGCAGTGTAGTCTCCACATGTGTTTTATCCCCAGAGAAACGGGTTTACCCCTTGCTTGAGAGAAGGGTAAGGTAGAGAGAAGTGCTACACTTATCGAACGAAACAGTATTCTTGCAAGATAGAGCAAACTATTTCTTTTGTTTAGCGAAAACAGACAATGGTAATGTGTTTTACGTTGTAACTAATAAAATTCAGTCGAGAAAAGAAGGTAAGAAAACTGCCGATAATTATTGTAAAGGAGGGGTCAGAAAAGACAGGAGTAGTACTGACGTCAACAAAGACCGCTCTGGTATTGGCCAGTTGTGGGAAAACGAAGAGCTTCCTGATTGATGCGTTGGTGTGAAGACGCGCTGGTATTGGCCAGTTGGGAGTGATGTAGAGTTTTCGGATTGGTGCGTTGGTGTGAGACGCGCTGGGATAGGTCCGAATAGCCAAACAGTAGAAGGAACAGAGTAGTGAAGAATTTTTGTGAGTTTGTTGGAGAGAAAGAATCGTGCAATATGGCTTATTATGAGTATGGTAGAGAGAAACCGTCATGGATGGCAAAGATTAAAAACTTTTTCAAGAAGGACAAAAAGGTAGTGACTCAGGAAGGAGAAGTACTTCCTCCGCCGAAAACGCCAGCTTCTCATATGATGTTGAAATAT
This sequence comes from Calotriton arnoldi, assembly GCA_963921515.1. Taxonomy (NCBI): domain Eukaryota; kingdom Metazoa; phylum Chordata; class Amphibia; order Caudata; family Salamandridae; genus Calotriton; species Calotriton arnoldi. Next base: position 952,961 of record CAWUFW010006813.1, on the reverse strand, counting down.
GGTTATCATACTTGCATTTGGTTGGAAAATTGGACAAAATATACTCAGAACGATGGAGTATTGGCGTTTCCTGAAAACTGTTCGTTTAGCACAGCTGTACTTCGAAATTTGAGAGAGAAAATGATGAAACTTGAACCGAGACCTAGACCAACACAGTTTGAAGCGTTAGGTGAATGGGAAGATGAGATGTATGAAAGAGAAAGACACAGAGGTGCAAAGAATTATAGTTTAGTTCATGGAAGAGTATGGGGAGTGAATCATGAAGACAGGATGAGACGATGGAGGTATGCTAATATGACGGATGGTTTGTTTCCTGTCAGAACAGTTGAAGAAGTTACAGGGAGAAAATGTACAGAGAAAAAGAAACATGCAGTAACAGAGAGGTATGGGTATGGAGGTAGCGACACAGAAGATGAGTTGCTGGAAGACATTTTAAATAGAAAACCACCTCCATATCAACAGAATTCTGCGGTGGTGACTCCAAATGCACCACCAATGGAAACTGTGAGAAATCAAAGCCCTGAACGAAATTATGAAATAAATAGGTCTTATGAAAAATCAGAAACTCCACAGAATGCGAAGCCTGATAGTGGTAATACAGCTGAATTAGCAAGAACCACAAGAGAATTGACTGAGAAAATAAGAGAATTAACTATGAACATGGAAGCCGTGACTGTGCCAGTGACAATAGGACCAGGAATACTGGTATTTGAAAACCAAAGAATAGATTAGCATTCCTTGACAATTCCAATGAACTCGAATATGCAAACAATGAGAGAAGGGATAATTCCAGAAACTAGAGAGACAAGAGATCTGGTTGGCTCATATAGATCGAATCCACCTACAAATTTGACGGTTAATGAGAGTCAGATAAATAGGATTCCTAAGGGAACCGAGTCAGCAACTGAGACCCCAGAGAGAAGTACAAATTGGATAGAAATAAATAGTACCCCTGTGGGTCCGACTCCAGAAGAATTAAATGAGTGGATGAGGAATTTACAGAAGAAAGATGCAGAACCGCAACCGTTGGATGTAATCAGACTAAAGATAGACATGGAAGAGTTAATTCTAGGGACTATTGGTACAGATAGATTGAAATCCTATCAAGATGACAAACTCATGTTCATGTGTAAGAGTGTTACTTGGAGAGCTAGGAATTTGCATGAAAAATTGGAAGAAACAGCAAATGAACTAGGAGTAGAATTTGGAAAAATCAGAGGATTGCAGAAACCGTATAGGGTAGACTTTAGCGAAAAGGATATAGAAAATCTGAACACATCAGGACGATTAACCCAGATAAAGGAACTGATTGTGTTATTGAGAAAATGGGGAGATGTGGACAGATGGAGGAGCAGGTGGATAAGAAGAAAGGAGGGAACGACCGATAAAGCATCATTGGCTTTTCCGGTAATGGAAAAGGAACCAATAGCACTGGAATATCCGATGAGGGAAACTCCAGGAGGTAGCTATGTACACGTTCCATGGTCCAGACAAGATATATTGTCATTTACAAATGACTTCCCAAGATTGAGAGAGAAACCTGTAGAATGGTATAGACAGGTGGAAAGATTTGTCAAAGTTTCAAAGGTGTTGTGGGAAGATCTGGATGGATTGTTTGAAATTGTAGTGCCAGCAGATTTATGGACAGAATGTAAGATTATAATTGATTGGCCGAAGGAAGAATATCCAAGAGATGCAAAAACTGGAGCCCCAGGTCCAGAAGTGATGAGAAAGTATGAACAAGCTGTCACGTTTTTGAAAAATAAGATTCCACCGAAAGAAACAGATTGGGTAAAGATTGATAGAACAACTCAGGAAAGTAAGGAATCTGTACATGCCTATTATGAAAGGTTGCTTTTGGTTTTCAAACAGTATAGTGGTTATGAGACTTTGAGTGAAAAGGACATGAGTCATTTCGTATATAGATTTGTATATGGATTGAAGCCTGAAATAAGTTAAATGATTAAGCAGCATATGTTGTGTTGGCAGAATAGCACTGTAGATGAGGTACTAAGGTATGCAAAATATTGTAGTGATGACATCGAGTGTAGACAGCGTAAACTAAAAGAAAAAGCGATGTGGCCACAAGTAAAAGTTGCAGAAAAACAAGAGGCTCAAATGAATAATCAGTCTGGTGATGCAGGACAGACTAAATCCAAACCGAATATAGGTAAGGGAAAAGGTCAAATGAGTATAGACGAGGCTAAAAAGAAATGGCCATGCCATAATAGCGGAAAGTTAGGGCATTGGAGAAACGAGTGTAAATTTCCTCCAAAAGCTAATACGGAAAATCAACCATTAAATCCACAGGTGCAGAATGCGGTGAGTTACCAACAGCTGCAACAACCGCAGGTAGTTACTCAACAGAGTCAGGTGCCACAACCACCTCTTCCAAAGAGTGTAAACCCCCAGAGATGCAGTGCAGAGGCAGGATTCTACGGAGGAGAGCAGGTAACAAAATTGCCGCGCGCAGCTGCAGTGTCGCAGTATTGGTTACGGCAGGATGGAAATGAATCGGATGAAAGTTTATGACGGTGCCTAGGAGAGGAAGAAGAGTGCGTGCTTGGCGCAACTCTAGAGGTAGATATGTCAGGTCCATTTGTGGATGGAGAAGTGAATGGTGTAAATGTTACATTCCTTGTGGACACTGGAGCTACCCGTTCTACTGTTAGATCAGTGGAAATTCCAAACCTTCCTCTCTCAGGAGAATATATCCAAGTTGTAGGTGTTTCAAACCAACAGATCAAAGCGCCTCTTACCAAACCAGTAGAGGTGAAAGTTGGACCATTCAAAGAGATGCATCGGTTTGTGGTATGTGATTGCAGTCCTGTAAATTTGCTAGGACGCGATCTGCTTTGTAAAATGAATTGTACCATCTATTGTACCCCGGATGGTATTGCTTTCCAGACACCAGATGAAGATGTCCTGTATAAAATGGCAATGGCAGAACTAGAACCAGGAGTAAATGACATGTTTCCTGTGTTTGATGCAGAGAAAATCCCAATTGAATTGGAAGGAATAGTCAGATCTGATGTATGGGATTTCACAGGCGAAGATATTGGGTTAATGAGAGGAGTAGACCCTGTAAACATTACTGTAAGAGAGGGAACAAATTTCCCAAATACTCCACAGTACAAATTAACGCCAGAAATTATTGAAGGAATAACACCTGTAGTTAATAAAATGATCGAACAAGGAATTTTGAAAGAATTAATGAGTAGCCCATGTAATTCACCTATAATGGGATTGAAAAAGCCGATTGGGACATATAGAATAGTGCAGGATTTGAGGTAGGTAAATAAAATTGTTATTCCTTGTTGTCCAATTGTGCCAAACCCCGCAGTAATACTGTATCAGATTCCACATGATGCAGAATGGTACACAGTTATTGATTTGTGCCATGCATTTTTCTCTATTCCGTTACACCCAGACAGCCAGCCATTATTTGCGTTCCGGTTCGGAGAGCGTATTTTGGCATGGTGCCGAATTCCTCAAGGGTATACAGAAAGTCCCTCAATCTTTACTCAGATCCTAAAGAAATCATTGGAAGATTTAAAAATGCCTGAAAAATCTGCGATGGTCCAATATATTGATGACCTATTAGTGGCATCAAAGACCAAAGAAGCATGTGTTACGGACACAATTGCTTTACTGAATCATTTGGCAGAAGGAGGGCACAAAGTGTCCCCGTCGAAACTGCAATTTTGTCAACAGGAGGTACAATACCTAGGTCACAAGATTGAGAAAGGGATGCGAAAGGTAACGACAGAAAGGATAAGGATTATCTGAGGAATGAGAGCCCCGATGACACAGAGAGAGGTGAGACTGTTCCTTGGGATGGTTGGTTATTGTCGACAGTGGATAAGTGGATTTTCATTAATTGCAAAACCTTTACAACGATTGACAAAAAGAGATGTCAGAGATCCGATTGAGTTGAATGAGGAGGAGATGAAGGCTTTCAAAGAACTGAAAACAAAGTTGTGTGAGGCACCAGCATTGGGAATGCCTGATTATGAAAAGGAATTTGAGCTGTATTGTAGTGAAAGAGATGGATGTGCACTTTCAGTGTTAGTGCAAAGGCATGGAAAAATGAAAAGACCAATTTCTTATTTTTCAGCTGTTTTAGACCCCGTAGCAAAGGCATTGCCTGGATGTCTGAAAGCAGTAGCTGCTACTTGTGTGAGTCTGGAACAGAGTGAAGGCATTGTGATGGGATATCCACTGAGAGTATATGTTCCACACTCTGTTGAAATTTTTCTGACTAGAACCAAAACCCAATTCATGACACATAGTCGGCTGACTAGGTACGAGAAAGTGATTTTGAGTGCAGACAATGTAACCATTGATAGATGCACAAGTGTGAATCCTTCAACTTCACTGCCAGATGAAGAAAATGTAGGAGTCAAAGATGAAGTTGATCATAAGTGTCTGGATGTGCTTGAATTTTGCACAAAGCCTCGCCCAGATATTAAAGATGAGCCCTTAAAAGAATCAGATTATGTGATGTTTGTGGACGGGTCATGTCTGAGAACGAGTGAAGGAGTTTTAAGTGCTGCGTATGCTGTGTGTACAGTAGCAGCTATAATGGAAGCATCTTGTTTAAGAGGGATACGTTCAGCCCAAGTGGCTGAGCTGATTGCTCTGATTCAGGCATGCAAATTGGGAAAGAACATCCGAATTACGGTGATCACAGATAGCCAGTATGGCTTCGGAGTGGTCCACGATTTTGGACAGATCTGGTCCCAGAGAGGTTTCTTGACGTCTGCAGGAACTCCTATTTGGAACGGTGAGTTTGTGAAGAAATTGCTTGAGGCGATACAGCTGCCTAAACAGATTGCAGTGGTGAAGTGCGCTGCACACAAAAATGGAACTGACTATATTACAGTGGGAAATCAATACGCAGATGAAATAGCTCAATATTGTGCCAGAAATATGGTCTCGCTGAATAGGAGGAGAGAAAAAGAGAATGTTTCATGTCCCTTGCTGTTTACTAACATGGTCGAAACCTGGGATGAGGTAAGGCAATTGCAGGAAGAAGCAAATGAAGAGGAGAAAGATGGTTGGATAAAAGCAGGTTGCAGACAAAGAGAAGAAGATGACGTTTGGGTTTATAGAGATGAAAGACCAGTTATGCCTGATAGCATGATTTCTAATATGGCACGGATGTACCATGGACAAGCTCACATTGGTAGGGATGCCATGATCAGACTTTTCAGACAGACTTGGTACAACCCAAAATTTAGAGCTATAGCTGAGAGTCTCTGTCAAAGATGTCTTACATGCCAACAGATAAATCCAGGAAGGAAAACAGTAGTGAGTTTGGGAACAATAGGACGTGAAGGAGGTCCTTTTACCAGAATGCAATTAGATTTTATTGAAATGCCCCCGAGCAATAGATTGAAATATGTCCTTGTGGTCGTTTGTTTGTTTTCTCGTTGGGTGGAAGCCTATCCGACAAGGAGGAATGATGGAGTTACTGTGGCTAAACTCCTACTGAGAGAATTCATTCCGAGATATGGTTTTCCAGTAACGATCGAAACAGATAGAGGAACACATTTCCAAAATGAACTAATCCAGTTGATATGTGAAGCACTTGACATACAACAGAAATTGCACTGTGCCTACAGACCAGAGGCTTCTGGAGTGGTAGAGCAAGTAAATGGAACAATAAAGAATAGGCTAGGGAAAATGCATCAAGCCACAGGACTCAAGTGGCCAGATGCCCTGCCATTGGTGCTGATAACTATCAGAAGCATACCTGACAGAAAAACAGGTCTGAGTCCTCATGAAATAATCATGGGACGAGCAATGAGACAAGCACATGTACCTGTCAACAAACTGCTGACTATAACTGATGATCTCGTATTGGACTATTGCAAAGGATTGGCTGATGTGGTACATTCTGTGTTGCATCAGGTTGGACCGGATGCGACCACTCTTGAAAGAAAACCAGCTCATGATTTGAGTCCAGGAGACTGGGTCCGCATAAAAGTTCACAGAAGAAGAAACTGTTTGGTTCCTCGCTGGGATAAGCCACGTCAAGTGATCCTGGTGACAACGACTGCTGTAAAATGTGCAGGTGTGAAAAATTGGGTTCATGCCAGTCACACCATCAGAGTTCCAGATCCTGAAGCTCGACCTGCAAGTCGACATCTGGAGATATCTGATACCAGCTCAGCATCCGAAGCAGAACCTGAAACAAGCAGAATTCCAGATCCTGAAGCTCGACCTGTAAGTCGACATCTGGAAGAGCCAGGTACAAGTTTGACAACTGAAGAAGAACCTGAAACGATCAGAGTTCCAGATCTTGAAGCTCGACCTGTAAGTCGACATCTGGAAATATCAGATACCAGTTCAGAATCTGAAACAGACCAACCTGAATCTGATGAAAGACAAAAGAGAAAAACAAAAACTGACATTATAAAAGAAGAAACTGAACCAAGAGACAGTGACAGCGAACAACCAAGTACAAGTTATGGAAGAATTCCTCCAGAGATAGTTGAGTTAACTGAGGGAGACTTAGATTCAGACAGAGAGATACTGGAAGAAGCGGAAGAAACCCGAGGAGTAGTAGGGACAGACCAACAAATAGAAGAAACACAGGGAAATTTAGATTCAGATAGAAAGATTAAAACAAATGCGGAAGACAACCGAGTAGGGATAGAATCAAATGTCCCGAAAGAAGAGACACAAGAAGGTTCAGATTCAGACAACGAAACTGAGATCATAAGGTTCAAGGTTAGAGGAAGTGAAGTAGGGTCTGAGACGGAATCAGAAGAAAGTGAAGGAAAAAGAAAGCAAAGACTAGGACCAAGAAAGAGAACTTGGAGAGCTGAACGAGAGGAAGAGGAAAACGAACTAAAAAGGCCAAGAAAAGGAGAGAATTGGCCCCACGAAGTTAAAAGACTGAGGTATAAGATAATAAATTTGAACAGAGATGATGCGGAACAAGTAAATGAAATAACCAGTCAAAAGGGACAAGGAAAACAAAGTGGAAAACAATTACAGAAAACAAAAAGAGTGAAGAGACCTAACTTGAAATATAAGTCACCTGAGTGGCTATACATCGCATTGACCGACATTAAAGAAGAAGATAACAGTCACGAAAGCCCAGACGAAAGCTGTAAACCAATGGGTGAAAGTGAATTGCACCAAAACTGAAAAGACAAAGAAAGAAACCCGGACTGGACACAAAAAACCGAACAAGACAAGAAAGAGTTCTGAAAAGAGCTGAAGAAAGCACCGAAACGAGACAAAGTAAAAGGTAGAGTGGCTGAAAAGTCATTCTGAGGTGTGGTGACACATTTTCTGTATATATATATATATATATATATATATATATATATATAGCTAGGTAATAGTACAACATGGTAGACACTGAGAATAGAAGATCTAGGTGTGAGATTCTACGTAGGTGGTGTAGAATGTGTTTCTTTTGTACAGGATTGTTAATGTTTATTTGGCTTATTTTAGCAATAATAATTCCACTTAGGTTAGTTGTAGAAGAAACATCCGTAATAGGGAATAACACGAAAAGGACAAGGAAACTATCACACAAAATACTGCAGCATTAGTAGATAGTACTGATTTACATAAGGATAAGTCTATAACTGATTTCTCCAAGAATGTCTTCACGAAACTGTTGTATGAATATGTGGAGACAATGGATGTGAGGGATTGTTATGTCTGTATGCAGTTACCTGCGTCTGTCACAGAAGGTGTGACCTATCATCACATTCCTTTGACATATAAACCAAGGGTAATGTCAGAGGTAGATATCACAAGATGCATCTACATATAAATACAACATCAATATGTTTTACATTTAGAAAAAATAGTCATGCAGTAATACCCGTATTTAATATTAGTACATCATTTAATTGCAGTCATGATCTGTTTAAATTCCACGCATTCCATGTACAATTTGCCCATAACAAACTAGGGCTCATGCCATATGGGAAGAAAAGCAAACAGATTGTTAGCTTTTCATCGAACACCACAATTTGAATCAGAAGAGATTGTGTTTCTAAGAAATAACAAAGACATTTGCATACCTAACCCAAATTAAATGGTTCGGTATTTTGTAGATGCATAACTCACTTTACACTTCCAGGAGGTGGTAGACAAAAAAGATTAGGGGTCTTTTTTAATCACAAAAGTCACCTAATCTAGTCTCAGAAGCTTAAGAAAGCTCAGAGTCACCCATTTATGGATGTGAAATATCATTGGTAAAGCTTTTGGACAAGATGGGTTTATAAAATGTGTGACAATAAAATTGAATCACCCATTTTATCATTTGTAGACAACGTGTGGAATTTAATAGTAGGCACATTTCTGTAATATCCAATCCTGACAAAAATCTTTCTATTTTTAGAAATAGTACATCACTGTCCCTTGTTAATTAAGGTTCGAAGATAGTTGCAAAAAGTTTGGCCAGAAGAGTTCAAAATGAAATCCCCCAATTAACAGATGATCCGCAAGTGGACTGGACGAAAAGAGCCAGGACAGCATTTTAGCAACTCAAGTTAAAGTATTTATTTAATTTGGTTTAGACCTCTGCTGAGGTCAACAAATACTTCAAAATACAGTTTGATAAAACAAATTTGATACATCCATTTTGTTTATTTTTTAAAAACTCTTAAAATGTTTTTACTCACTAATGGTATTTATAGACTATATTTTTGGGCAAAATCCAGTAAAAAGTTGCAAAATAAATCGGAAAAATGGGTTTGGATATGACATTAATTAATTTTGTTTCAGAGCAGGTAATGTGATGGATACTTACCTAAAACAGCAATTGTTGTAGGTGATGTACTCGGAAATAACAGCATAAAAAGTCTATTATGTTGCTCTTTCTGTTAACGAGTGAGCTAACATCTAAAGAGTTGTGTGGTAAGTAACAGTTTATCTAGGATGCATTTATTCCTGCACCATAGAAATCAGGATGTAATTACAAGTTCCAATGGCATTTATATCTCCCATTTTGTCATTTTCTCACTGGCTCAATCCCAACAGTACTAAAATGATGCTGATTTTTCTTAGTACCATTAGCAGCGCCAAACATTTTTAACAAATTCAGTATATTTTAGCCATTGATGGTTCTTCACAACTGTCCTCCTCAAAGTTCAAATGCTTCTGATTTAAGTCTTCTAAAGTTCAGTGTATGCAAGGGCCTGCTCTTGGCACTGGAAAACCAGCAAAAGCATTCCTAGACCTGAGGACACAAAACACCCAGTGAAATAAGAAGATCTTCAGGGCCTTCCTAAAAGGAATTAAATATTCATCGATCTCAATTGAAGTGGCAGTTGCTTCCATAATCTGGGGTTTAAGAATGCATATGGAAGCGTTTCAGTAGCTGAATCTCTGAACAGTGTTCTTCATCGAACATAAGGACAGTAAAAGGTGATCCAAGCGAGACTGAGCACGGCGGTAATAGTCTTTATGCATTAAACACAAGCACTTGAACTCAATTCTCTGCCAAACTGCGAGCCAGTGTAGACCTTCGCAAGCAAGAGAGATGTGAACAGACTTCTTTAACAGGCAGGTAAATGCAGATATAAGTTGCCAAAATTGTCTAACCTAGACTACATGCATTCAATATCAGTAGAAGAATGAAACTCTTTCAGGAGAAAAGAGTATTGTATTGATCTGGGCTTTCATTATAAGTTTTTGGAGCAGGAAAATTACCAAGGTGCCATAGGATTAATGGACTCATAATACGGCGGAGAAAATATCTGTCACGTTTTTGACGTAGTAACCTGGTCCTCCAAACTCTAAATCAAGCCCTTAGTTGTAATGAGTAGTTGCCGAAACACTGTTTAGTTTTTGTGTGCCATCCATTGTTGAACTTCCAGCAGCATATCATAGAAATATAACAAGGAGGTTGGAGCCAGTAGGCCTAGGTGAATAATAAACAGTATGTCATCTGCATATGGGAGATCAGTACAGCCAAAACACTGAATAAGTCTGGAAAAGGGTAGCCATGCTGGTTGACAAGCATTAGAGACAGTAAAGAGCCCAGAGGGATTCCAAAGGAAGACATCATGCTGGCAGATCTAAAGTGCTCCAGCATTTTGGATTGAGAGCACCTTCCCATAAATTAGAGAAACTAGTGAAGAATTATGCAGTCCAATCTTGTTGTCTGCGCCTGACATGCTCAGATGTGATTCACTGTAAAAGGTGAATGTTCTAAAATGACCACTCCAGCTATGTCACCTTCATTCACAAAGCTTTGTAACCCTTCTTAGGCTACAAAAATGGCAGTTTCTGTACATCTTCTTGGACCCATGCCAAAGTGCCAACAGACAACAGTGTCATACTCTTCTAGGAAGAGAGGTGTTGAGTCAAAACATTTACCAGACCCTTGCCTAGGGCAGGGAGAAGGGTTATCGGGGGATAATTTGCTCCTCCTCTGGGTCTACATCACTCAATTTCCAAATGAATGTCACTTCCCAAAAAGGCATTTATTAATTGAGGCCATCAGGACACTTTTGGAGACAGCTAATGAAGGAGGCTGTCAAATAGAATCAAGGCAGGGATTGAATGAGAAACCTAATTTCACATAATGCAACAGTTACTCCGCTGACTGATTGGAACAAGCAGTAAAGAAAGCCTAGCAGACTGGCTTGGTTTACATGCTGTATAATTGAGGGTCTCTAGTGATGCTTTAGCACTATATATATGCCCTGGATTTTTAAATTAATGTGAGTTACCGCAGAGACCTGAGACGGAGGGGTCAGGTTAGCAATACATTGTGGGTTCAAAAAGAAATTAAGCACTGTGGAGAGTTTTGGGGAAGAGAATGACTCCATGACGGAAGCCTCCAGATGTTCTGTTTTAGCTTTAACTACAGTCTGTTTCCACACCTTCAAAGGAATTCTATAGCTAATGAGATATTTCTCGTAGTTTTTCTTCTCACTCTACATCACGTGGGGCCCACATCACAAAAATAATCATACACGAGCTCTTGCATGATTATCCCAACATTTTGAATAAAAGTTCAATTTTGAGGAAGTCTCACAAAATTCATGGAATACTCCTTTGAATTTGCCACATTTGAAGCTTTCTTGGTGTACTGACATGCATAAACATTTATGCAAGAGTAAATGCAGCAGTCGTTTGTAAATTCTTTGAAAGTGTGTTTTTAGTTCCTTTTTTTCTCACTGTTTCTCTGTGGTCTACCACCTTACATCCACAACAATTTTGGGGTCTTCACTCCCCTTTCCTTTCTAGTCTAACCCTGGATACATATTTATTTGTGTCTTTGATGGGAATTACCCCCAGAAATCCCTCCCTGGAAAAAAGTCAGACAACAACGGATCCCACCTGACAATAGCAGTGACAGCACAACTTAATACGCCAGAAGAAACCAAATAGCACTCGATCACAGGTGAGAACCTAGGGAAGAAGAAACCCACTTACAATGGGACATTTTCCTTTGGCCCTTTGTTTATTCATTTACTTTCTTCTATTGATTATACAGGAATTCCAGTGCTTCCAATCACACCAATCTGCCATATGATAAATAATGGAATTTATCTGAGCAGCACGGTTTCCAGAATGTCATAGGGCATGAAAGGTTTTCTGAACCCACCCAGCTTGATTTCATTGTACGCCTATTGGGTTCACCCCCTGTCTCCTGATCTGTAACAGTCAGGGCTTTAAGTGGGCTGGGTCTCACCCTTTTTTAAAGGAGGGCTCGAAGCGGGTCTCTATCGGGCTCTGTTTTGTGCCCTGGCACAGGCGGCCCGTTTTTTTCCGGACTGCAGTGACAGCAGGCACATCGATGTGTGTGTGCTTGCACTGCTCACTTCTCACTAGTGGAGAAGTTACGGCATGACGTCATGCCAGGTGAGCGTTGTATGGGAAGGGAAATCCATTAAAGAGAGTCATTTTCTCTCTGGACTTCCCTTCTATTTTTGAAACTCAGGAGCAGCAACATTGTCGTGGTGTCACCATGGCCTTAAGTGGAAGCTTTTTCAACATTATATACAAGCCATAGTTGCTGCTTATTTATCTTACGCAACTAACAACCATTGACAAAGCCAATAGTTCTGACTTGGTGTAGGTATGATGTTACTTGTTGTATCATATCTGGATGCAATGACTTCGGGAGTAAGCTTTATTTGATCTCCAGAATCTTAAAAGCAGCATACAATACATAACAAAACAACAATAAATAGTTATACTTAAAATTATACATTGTTGCATGGTTAAAACATTATATAAAATTCGAATTACTAGTTGTGTTAGCCATAATTGTCTGAGAGCAGAGAGTAATCAACCTCAAAGGACAATCCTTGTACAAATACTCTTACACAATACAGGGTCTCTCTCTCATATGGGTTATCTAGACTAACCTTACAAGTATAAAATAAGAAAAAAACAAGAACTACGACCTGCGTCTTTCAACCTTTTTAAAGGATAACGATCACCGTGCAAGTGCAGATTGAAATTAAAAAGTAATAAGACCCATGTGCAAATAAGCAGAACATGATCTCCAACACCTAGCATACGGTACAAGTTTAAAAAAGACATCCTATTCAGAGTGCTATTGTAATTAAGATGGAGCTCAGTGAAGGCAACCACTGATGGCCTATTGTTTGATATGTAGGGTCATTACAGTAATCAAGAAACAGCAATTGAACAATTTGCGCTTCGTTGCTCCTATCCCAGGCAAAAAGTATAATAATTATATATTAAAATATACACTTGGAGAAAAGTCCCTTCTAAAGTGAGGTAGTCATATTATGAAAACTGGAGCAAAGTTATTCTAAAGTACGTAAATGTTCACAGTCCGTCAAGACCAGAAAGTTGGATAACTGCGAAGTCGTAAGAAAACCTCTAAGCAAATAAAAAATTAACAGCATGTTGCCACCTCAGGGGATTCCAGATGGCACTCTGCAGAACAAATCATTGATGCACGTAGAATGGTGCTAATCAGTAGCAGAGATCTGTCTAGGGTTAACTATTGGGTCTTTTTAGCCTTGTCCTTGTAATGAACTTTAATTGGAGGGTGCTAGCTTTACGAATTAAAGCAGCAGCTACTTTTTTTTTTTTTTTGAGAACCGATTGGTGTTACCACCTGTGGCGGTTACCTTATTTTCCAGTGATTTATTGATACTAATGGATTGCTTAAACTTGCGATATTCCTGATGGATAAAGATCGTAAACCTAATGTTTAGAGCCGTGTTCTCTGGATTCAAGGCCGCAATGATACCCTGCTTGCAGGTCCGGACTCCAAGTTTGTTCCACTCAGGCCTCAGTTTTGATCTACGCCAGTCCAACAGTGCTGGGCAGAGGCATACCACATGCACCAGAGATTCGTCTGATTGTCCACAGCCCCTACACATCACCTTGCCTGAGGTATGCCACCAGGTAGGAATATGTTTTAAAAAACGCCACTCACCTAGCCTAAGCGCCAAAAATCTCTGTTTTAAATGTACAGAATATTTGCAAGCAAGGTGAGGCAAAGGTGGGGCCAACTGATAAGATATAATTACAGCCCATGCGTGCTTTCGTTTAGCTAAAATCTCTCTGTCAGACAAACTGCAGCACACGAGTTCGCTTCTTGGTGCTTTCTTTAAAGGCTTCTTTACTTGGGTTGAGAGCCCACAGTTCACTTGCTGATAATTTTAGCAGTCATTCATTAAAAAATCGAGTGTGTGACCCACCGGGGTTACTGATGCTGATGTCAGTCCATAACAGGGACTCGAGTGAGCCAGCGCTAGCCTGCCTCAACTTGTTGCATAGGTTAAGAAAGGCCCCCACACTTTGTAAAGAATAATTTACAAGACCAAACTCCAGGCAAATCTGGGCAGCGGACGAGGTTTTTGGTAGCCGCAGCACCTTTTTGTAGATTTTAGTCACATGTTGGTTGAGTGCAATACTAAGCTTGCCCAAAGAGATCTCATAACCGTACGACAAGGTGGGACCCATCTTGGCCCGCATTACCTCCAGCATTGACACTAAGTGTGAGAAGTTGGCCTGGTATATGCTGTTCACTAGTTAAAGTGGACACCTTGCACCAGTACAATTTGACTCTTATGGTAGGTAGGTTTAAGACAACCTTTATAGAAAGCTAGCCTAGTGGTAGCTGTGGAGAGCAGCCTTCAGGCTAAGTCTTGGAGGAATGTAAAGCAGCTTGTTTTACCACACAATCTCTTGAATCACCAAATGAAAAGACACCACACAGGTATATATATAAAATATATATGTATTTATTACTAAACAACTCTCTACTAATCTCTTTATGAGATTAGAAGTCAGGAACATATGCATAAATCAACTTTTCACAACAAATTGAGCACAAATATGGCTGGGGCCCTAGGGGCGTACCAGACCATATACTAATAAAGAGACTTAAGAACAACGACTTGCAAAGGGACAAGGCCTAGGGCCTTCAGAAGTGCTGGGGCCTCACAAAACCACCCAAGGCAGGTAAGTAAAGGACCCATGGGGGACGCGTGCAGTGAGTGAACACAGGAGCGGATCGCCGTAGACTTCAATGGGGCAAGTCGCGGTTGGAAATTAGGAGTTTAAGGGCACTTCGGGAGTTCCTACAAGCAAGTCACTTACAGGGTAAGTAGTTCTAGGGCCAACACCCACAGGAGCACCATAGTGCTGGAGTTACCTCACCCAGGGAAGCCGGGTGCATAGGTGTCCTTTGGTGTTGGGTCGCGGCGTCGTTTTCAATGGGAGCCAATGAACACTTGCTGCTTGTGAAGACAGGAGAAGTGTCCGATGGAATCCAAGCCTGGATTCGGAAGAAGGAAGACCTGAAAGCAGAGGGGACAGTGTTCAAAGTCACTTGGTAGTGACTCGGGGCAAGGAAGATGAATGCCCACCGTCATCGACAGATTTAGGTTGTTCATGGGTGTCTTGACTCTTCAGCCACGAGGTCCAGGAGGTGTCGATGACAACCAGGAGCTGGATTCAGCTTGTACCACAAAGTCTGCAGCTTACTGCGGTGTCGGAGACCCAATTAGAGCCAACAAGCCTTGGTAACAGCAAGTCTTGTGGAAAGGATAAAAGGTCAGTGGTGCAGACCAGCAAGGTCTGTGGGACTCACCCAGCAAGGGTAAGTCAGGGCAGGCCTGGAGCAACCAGAGGAGCCCTTTGGATTGGTAGAAAAGTCTTCAGGGGACCCACAAGCCGGCTGGCAAGGGATTGCAAAGATGCCTCGAGAGGATTCACTCAACAGGGGCCCACGGTCACTCGGGATGGGGTAGGCCTCTGATCTTGGGAGGAATCTTTGCTAGAGGCTGGGACCATACGTGGTCCAAAGCATAAGTTCATAGAATGTTGTGAAGGGGTTGCACTTGACAATAGTGCACGGTACCCAGGGATTGTGGTTCCTCGTCACTCGTGGGGTCCACTTGCCTCAGCTTCGCTGGGAACTCACAATGGCCTTGGAGAAGTCAGGAAATCCTCTTCTTGGGCTGCAGGGACTTCGGGCTCCGGCAGGAGCGGCGTAGTTTGCGACTGTTGTTGCAGTTTTTGGTGCCTGCCAAGCAGGGGAGTCACTCCTTGACTCCAAGGGAGATTCTTCAGTCTTCCAGAGGTAGTGGAACGTCGAAGGTCCGGGATTCTTCTTCAGAGCGTCATCCAGGGATATCTAGTTTGCAAGTTCAAGGGTTCCCTATCTTATACTAAAAAGAAGGGAGGGACTAGCTCTATGTCCACACCTATGGGAGGGTCAGGGGAGTGGGTGGCTACACCCACTTCCCTTTGTCCAGTTTCATGCCAGAGCAGGGGCAGGTAGCCCCTGAGCTGGTTTGAACTGGTGTATGCACAGAGGAGCCTTCTGCTCCCCCAGTGCAGGACTTCAAAGCACTCTAGGAGTGCACCCACCCAGCCCCAATACACTAAACCCTGTCTGGGAGGTGGCCACACCTCCCTGGGACAGGATACCTATTGTTGGGCTTCCTCCACTGTGAGTTTCGGTCATCAGCAGGAGGGCAGCCCAGTGTCTGTGACTGGTGGCATCCATTTTGTGATGCCAGGGCTCTTCAGGATTCTACCGCGTTTCCACAGTAGGTACATGTCTATCCCTCTAGAAGGGTGGGATCATACTCCCATACCAGTTACTGGTGTGGGGGTATGATTCCAAGGTGTTTGACACCAAACACGACATGTTTTGATGCAGCCATTCCAAAGTTAGCATTAACCGCGAGGTTATAATGCACTTAAGAGTATATGGTTTGACTGCATTCACAAACAGCCCCAGAGAATGGACTCTGAGAGCTGCAGAGGGGCCCTGCTCAGGCAGAGGCACCCTCTCACATAGAAACTAAGCACCCTGCCCTCAGGATTGATAGGGCCTGCCTTAGGGGTGACTGATAGGTTTAAATGTGTGTGCAGGGGAGATATAGGGAACCTATATCTCAGTGAGGGGTGCTAGCACCTCCTCACCCGGGCTGCAGTAGCAGGCCTGTGGTGTCAGATTTAGTCTGCTTCCCAGGGGTGGGATAATACATCCTTCAGCCCCTGGTAGGCCTGTGAAGTACCTATGCCCTTGGCACCTAAGGTACCATATACTAGGGACTCATAAGGTACCACAGTATCCAATCACTAGTGCACCTAGAGTGCACTCCAAGTCGTTTAGAGAGAACAGAGAGGCTGGGGCCCTGATTGGCAGGGTCCCAGCCTGACTATAGCCAGAAACCAGTGTAAACATCAGAAAAAAGTGGGGGCAACATAAGAGGCAGATCCTACTCTCCTACACAACCCCCCAAACGCAGGGACACTAAACTAACCTTGACCAGTTGAGTCTTCGTGCTCTAAGTGGAAATACCTTGAGAGTCCATCTGCATTGGCATGTTGGGTCCCAGGCCTGTGTTCCACTGTATAGTCCATCCCCTGTAGGGAAATGGACCACCTTAAAAGTTTTGGGTTTTCACCTTTCATCTGTTTAAGCCATAGGAGGGGCTTGTGGTCAGTCTGAACTATGAAGTGAGTGCCAAACAAGTATGGCCTCAGCTTCTTCAGGGCCCACACCAGGGCAAAGGCCTCCCTCTCTATAGCTGACCAACGTTTCTCTCTAGGGGTCAGCCTCCTGCTAATAAAAGCTACTGGCTGGTCTTGACCTTCATCATTCAGTTGAGACAGTACAACTCCCACACCCAGCTCAGAAGCATCTGTTTGGACAATGAACTTTTGGTGTAGTCTGGACTCTGTAAGATGGGGGCAGTGCACATGGCCTGCTTTAGGTCTTCAAATGCCTTCTGACAGCTAGCTGTCCACTGAACCTTTTTGGCATTTTCTTTGAGGTTAGATCATTCAAGGGGGTCACTATAGATCCATATCCCTTCACAAACCTCCTATAGTACCTAGTCAGGCCTAAGAAGGCTCTCACCTGTGTCTGGGTGGTGGGAGCAACCCATTCCATTATGGTTTGGATTTTGCTCTGTAAAGGCTGAACCTGGCCTCCACCCACAAGGTGGCCCAGGTACACAACCTGACTCTGCCCTATCTGGCCCTTAGTGGCCTTGATAGTGAGGCCTGCTTTCTGCAGAGCCTCCAAAACATTTCAGAGGTGGACCAGGTGATCCTGCCAGGAGGAACTAAAGACAGCAATATCATCTAGATAAGCTGAGCAATAAGTTTCCATCCCTGCCAGAACTTTGTTCACCAACCTCTGAAAAGTGGCAGGTGCATTTTTCAATCCAAAGGGCATCACCACAAAGTGGTAGTGCCCACCAGGGGTCGAAAATGCTGTTTTGGCTTTTGCATCATCAGCTAACCTGTTCTGCCAGTAGCCAGCTGTTAGGTCAAATCAATCAGCTCATCTGCCCTTGGTATGGGATAGTCCTGGTGACTGCATTGAGGCCTCTGTAGTCTACACAAAACCTCATTTCTTTCTTACCACCCTGGGTATGAGGCTTGGGTACTAGGACTACTGGGCTAGCCCAAGGGCTATCTGAAGGCTCAATCAGACCTAACTCCAACATTTTCTGGACTTCAGTCCTGATACAGTCCCCGACATGGTCAGGTTGCCTGTAGATTTTACTCTTGACAGGCAGACTGTCCCCAGTGTCCACCTCATGGGTGCACCAGGTAGTCTGACTAGGGGTCAGGCTAAACATATGTCTGTACTGCTGCAGAACTTGTCTGCACTCAGTTTGCTGATGGCCAGTGAGGCTGCTTGCCAAAGCAACACCATCTACTGACCCATCATCAGGGTTCTGTGAGAGCAGGTCAGGGAGAGGGTCACTCTCCTCCTCCTGTTCCTCATCAGTTGCCATGAGCAAGCCCATGTCAGCCCTGTCAACATATGGTTTCAATCTGTTGACATGGAGCACCCTCAGGGGGCTCCTGGGAGTTCCAAGATTCACCAGATAGGTGACTTCTCCCTTTTGCTCAACTATTGTATGGGGACCACTCCATTTGTCTTGGAGGGCTGCTGGGGCCACAGGCTCCAACACCCACACTTTCTGTCCTGGCTGGTACACAGTCAGCACAGCCTTTGGTCATGCCAAGCTTTTTGTAATTCTTGGCTGGCCTCCAGGTTTTTGGTTGCCTTTTTCATGTATTCGGCCATCCTGGAGCGGAGACCAAGTACATAGTCCATCACATCTTGTTTGTGGGGTTTGAGAGGTAACTCCCAGCCCTCTTTTACCAAACATAATGGACCTCTTACAGGATGCCCAAACAGAAGCTCAAATGGGCTGTAACCAACCCCCTTCTGTGGAACCTCTCTGTATGCAAACAACAGGCAGGGAAGAAGAAGGTCCCATTTCCGCCTAAGCTTCTCTGGGAGTCCTTTAATCATTCCCTTCAGGGTTTTGTTGAAACGTTCAACCAACCCATTGCATTGTGGGTGATAGGTGGTGGTGAACTTATAAGTTACCCCACACTCCTTCCACATTGCTTTCAAATATCCTGACATGAAGTTTGTTCCTCTGTCAGAGATGACCTCCTTTGGGAAACCCACTCTGGAGAAAACTCCAATGAGGGCTCTTGCCACCACAGGGGCTGTGGTGGTCCTCAGGGGAATTGCCTCTGGGTACCTGGTGGCATGATCTACTACCACCAGGATAAATCTGTGCCCAGATGCAGTTTGAGGGTCAAGGGGACCAACAATGTCAATCCCTACCCTTTCAAAGGGTACCCCCACCACAGGTAGTGGTATCAGGGGGGCCTTTGTGGTGCCACCTGCCTTGCCACTGGCTTGGCATGTGACACATGAGCGACAAAACTCCTTTGTGTCCTCTGACATATGTGGCCAATGAAAATGTGGAACAAGCCTGTCCCAGGTATGGTTTTGGCCCAAGTGACCTGCTAAAGGGATATCATGTGCTAGGGTCAAGAGGAACCTCCTAAACTTCTGAGGTATTACCAACCTCCTGGTGGCTCCAGGGGCTGGATCTCTACCCTCAGAATATAGGAGTCCCTCATCCCAATAAACTTTATGGGACCCACTAGCACTCCCAGCAGCCTCAGCAGCAGCCTGCTGTCTGAGGGGTTCAAGAGAGGGGCAGCACTGTTGCTCCTTACTCAGATCTTCCCTAGAAGGGCCCCCTGCCCCCAAGAACTCAACCTGATCAGGCTCAAGTCCCTCTGGGGCAGTTCCTTCTTCAGGATCTGCTCCTCCTCCCTCAAGAGGGGAATCAGTGATCTGAGACAGAGGAGAAGGCCCTGCCTTACCCCTACTGCTCCTCTTCTTGGGAAGCATCTGGTCCATGGTTTCAGGATCCAGGGCTGGTTCAGTGTCATGCATTTTGGCCTGTGACCTGGTCACAGCAAATACCTTTGCAGGGATGCCCAACATCTCAGAATGAGTCCATAACTCTACTTCAGACCAGGCTGAAGTTTCCAGATCATTGCCCAATAGACATTCTACAGGGAGGTCTGCACTGACTACAACCTTCTTGAGGCCAGTTACCCCTCCCCAGGAGAAATTCACAACTGCCAGACTATGGTTGGTCCTGACATTGCTTGCATTGGTCACCTGGTACATTTCGCCCAGGATGATCTGTCCAGGGTCCACAAGATCCTCTGCCACCATGGTGACACTAGCACCTGTGTCCCTAAATGCCAAAGCCTGTTTGCCATTTATTACAGGCTGCTGTTTGTATTTGCCCAGATTACTGGGGCTCACCAGGAAGGACATGTCAATGTCTCCATCACAAATCAGCATTGCCTGAGTGGGTACTCTGACTAGGCCAGAGTCCACTTCAGAACCCAGGGTCAACCCTACTACACCCTTATTCTGAGTACCACCTCCACCAGTAGCTGAACTAGGGGGAACAGTTGCCTTAGGGGCAGGAGTGGTGGTGGTTTGGTCTTTGGACTTGTTACAATCAGAAGTCCAGTGCCCTTTCTGTTTACAGAATTTGCACCAGGGCTTCTTTTGGCCTTTTCCCTTGTTGGATTGTGACTCCCACCAGATGCAGATTTTGGGGCCCTTGTGAAGACTTCTGGTCTTTTGACTTATCCCCACTTTTCTCAGAGCCCTTAGAATCCTGCTTCTTTGTATCACCCCCTTGGTTCTGGGTTTTCTGCCTCACCCTGGTTCTGACCCACTTGTCTGCCTTCTTTCCCAATTCTTGGGGAGAGGTCAGATCTGAGTCCACCAGGTATTGATGCAACAACTGGTTCTGGCAATTATTAAGGATCTGTTCTCTCATCATTAGATTATACAATCCCTTGAAATCAGTAACCCTACAGCCAACCAGCCAACCCTCCAGAGCCTTGGTTGCACAATCTACAAAGTCAGTCCAGTCCTGAGTCTGTGCCTTCTGGGTGTCTCTGAACTTCAATCTGTACTGCTCAGTGGTTAAGCCAAACCCATCTATCAGTGCACTCTTCAGGACTTCCTAGTCATCAGCATCCTCTTCTCTAACAGTGAGGAGCTTGTCTCTACCTTTATCTGAAAAGGAGAGCCACAAGATTGCTGCCCACTGCCACCAGGGGGTTCTAACCCCTCTTTTCTAGAAGCTCTCTGGAGCTCCAGGGCTTCCTTATCTAATGCCAACTGCTTGGTTTTGAGGGCAAATCTTGCTTCCTCATACTGCAGCAGTTTGTACATTCTGTCAGAGGAGGTCTCTCTTCTTGAGAAGTAGGAGTTCCTCTGGTAGACAGATTCTCTGCCAGAGTGATATGAGTGTTCAGATTCCCTAGAAAGGGACCTAGGCCTCTCCTCCACTATGTCAGTTCTCTTAGGGAGAATTCCTCTGTCCTGTTCAGACCCCTTGGGGCCTGGCCCTACAACCACAGAGTCTTGGTCATCCTGATGTCCATCATCTGACCCAGACACTGTAATTGACCCACTCACTGATTCAGACCCATTAGCTCCTAGAGCTAATCTAAGATCATCTGCTGTCAGCAGATCTATCAGGTGTAGTGTGGAGGGACTCTGTCCTAGCTTCAGGTGCCTTTCAGCACACATGGCTTTCAAGTCAAAGAAAGTCATGTCCTTATACTGAGGCTGAGTGGATCCACTGGGTCCACCCCTTAAGGACATTCTAGTGTTGTGCAGTGTTGTACTACCTACACTAGTTTGTGGCCTACTGATACTAGCTTGAGCTGTAGAAAGGGTGTGCTATCCCTTGGCACACAGCTCTAAGTTCAGTAGAACTTATTGATACTAAGCTTGACTTTATATGCACCTTGAGTACCTATAGTGGTTTTCAGTTAGTAATTCAAATAGAGATTTTCTGGTAAAACAATAGCAAGCTGGAATCCCACACGCTGCCACCAATGTGAGAAGTTGGCCTGGTATATGCTGTTCACTAGTTAAAGTGGACACCTTGCACCAGTACAATTCGACTCTTATGGTAGGTAGGTTTAAGACAACCTTTATAGAAAGCTATCCTAGTGGTAGCTGTGGAGAGCAGCCTTCAGGCTAAGTCTTGGAGGAATGTAAAGCAGCTTGTTTTACCACACAATCTCTTGAATCACCAAATGAAAAGACACCACACAGGTATATATATAAAATATATATGTATTTATTACTAAACAACTCTCTACTAATCTCTTTATGAGATTAGAAGTCAGGAACATATGCACAAATCAACGTTTCACAACAAATTGAGCACAAATATGGCTGGGGCCCTAGGGCGTACCAGACCATATACTAAAAGAGACTTAAGAACAACGACTTGCAAAGGGACAAGGCCTAGGGCCTTCAGAAGTGCTGGGGCCTCACGAAACCACCCAAGGCAGGTAAGTAAAGGACCCACGGGGGACGCGTGCAGTGAGTGAACACAGGCGCGGATCGCCGTAGACTTCAATGGGGCAAGTCGCAGTTGGAAATTAGGAGTTTAAGGGCCCTTCGGGAGAACCTACAAGCAAGTCACTTACAGGGTAAGTAGTTCTAGGGCCAACACCCACAGGAGCACCGTAGTGCTGGAGTTACCTCACCCAGGGAAGCCGGGTGCATAGGTGTCCTTTGGTGTCGGATCGCTGCGTCGTTTTCAATGGGAGCCAATGAAGACTTGCTGCTTGTGAAGACAGGAGAAGTGTCCGATGGAATCCAAGCCTGGATTCAGAAGAAGGAAGACCTGAAAGCAGAGGGGACAGTGTTCAAAGTCACTTGTCAGTGACTCGGGGCAAGGAAGATGAATGTCCACCGTCATCGACAGATTCAGGTCGTTCACGGGTGTCTTGACTCTTCGGCCACGAGGTCCAGGAGGTGTCAATGATGACCAGGAGCTGGATTCAGCGTGTCCCACAAAGTCTGCAGCTTACTGCAGTGTCGACAACCCGATTGGAGCCAACAAGCCTTGGTAACAGCAAGTCTTGTGGAAAGAATAAAAAGTCAGTGGTGCAGACCAGCAAGGTCTGTGGGACTCACCCAGCAAGGGTAAGTCAGGGCAGGCCTGGAGCAACCAGGGGAACCCTTTGGATTGGTAGAAAAGTCTTCAGGGGACCCACAAGCCGGCTGGCAAGGGATTGCAAAGATGCCTCGGGAGGATTCACTCAACATCAGCCCATGGTCACTCGGAATAGGGTAGGCCTCTGATCTTGGGAGGAGTCTCTGCTAGAGGCTGGGACCACACGTGGTCCAAAGCACAAGTTCGTAGAATGTTGTGAAGGGGTTGCACTCGACAATAGTGCATGGTACCCAGGGATTGCGGTTCCTCATCACTCGTGGGGTCCACTTGCCTCAGCTTCGCTGGAGACTCACGATGGCCTTGGTGAAGTCAGGAAATCCTCTTCCTGGGCTGCAGGGCCTTCGGGCTCCGGTGGGAGCGGTGTAGTTTGCGACCGTCGTTGCAGTTTTTGGTACCTGCCAAGCAGTGGAGTCACTCCTTGACTCCAAGGGAGATTCTTCAGTCTTCCAGAGGTAGTGGAACGTCGAAGGTCCAGGATTCTTCTTCAGAGCGTCGTCCAGGGATATCTAGTTTGCAAGTTCAAGGGTTCCCTATCTTATACTAAAAAGAAGGGAGGGACTAGCTCTATGACCCCACCTATGGGAGGGTCAGGGGAGTGGGTGGCTATACCCACTTCCCTTTGTCCAGTTTCGCACCAGAGCAGGGGCAGGTAGCCCCTGAGCTGGTTTGAACTGGTGTGTGCACAGAGGAGCCTTCTCTTCCCCCAGTGCAGGACTTCAAAGCACTCTAGGAGTGCACCCCCCCAGCCCCAATACACTAAACACTGTCTGGGAGGTGGCCACACCTCCCTGGGACAGGATACCTATTGTTGGGCTTCCTCCACTGCGAGTTTCGGTCATCAGCAGGAGGGCAGCCCAGTGTCTGTGACTGGTGGCATCCATTTTGTGATGCCAGGGCTCTTCAGGATTCTACCGCGTTTCCAAAGTAGGTACATGTCTATCCCTCTAGAAGGGTGGGATCATACTCCCACACCAGTTACTGGTGTGGGGGTATGATTCCAAGGTGTTTGACACCAAACACGACATATTTTGATGCAGCCATTCCAAAGTTAGCATTAACCGCGAGGTTATAATGCACTTAAGAGTATATGGTTTGACTGCATTCACAAACAGCCCCAGAGAATGGACTCTGAGTGCTGCAGAGGGGCCCTGCTCAGGCAGAGGCACCCTCTCACATAGAAACTAAGCACCCTGCCCTCAGGATTGATAGGGCCTGCCTTAGGGGTGACTGATAGGTTTAAATGTGTGTGCAGGGGAGATATAGGGAACCTATATCTCAGTGAGGGGTGCTAGCACCTCCTCACCCAGGCTGCAGTAGCAGGCCTGTGGTGTCAGATTTATTCTGCTTCCCAGGGGTGGAATAATACATGCTTCAGCCCCTGGTAGGCCTGTGAAGTAC
This sequence comes from Calotriton arnoldi, assembly GCA_963921515.1. Lineage (NCBI taxonomy): Eukaryota > Metazoa > Chordata > Amphibia > Caudata > Salamandridae > Calotriton > Calotriton arnoldi. The sequence goes on along the minus strand of CAWUFW010006813.1, from coordinate 928,725 downwards.
CTATGCCCTTGGCACCTAAGGTACCATATACTAGGGACTCATAAGGTACCACAGTATCCAATCACTAGTGCACCTAGAGTGCACTCCAAGTCGTTTAGAGAGAACAGAGAGGCTGGGGTCCTGATTGGCAGGGTCCCAGCCTGACTATAGCCAGAAACCAGTGTAAACATCAGAAAAAAAGTGGGGGCAACATAAGAGGCAGATCCTACTCTCCTACACTAAGCAAGGTCCAGTCACTTTTTTAGCAAATTTGGAGAGACTGACTTGAAGTGCCAGGGCTTTCATGGCAATTTGACTACAATGTTTTAATAAAGAGCCTCTTGAATCAATGTAGAACACCAGATATTTATAGGTTTTACCCGTCAAAATCTGAAGGTTGTTGTACGACCAGCCGCCATCTCTATAACACTTCCTGCCAAATATAACTACTTGAGTTTTCTTTTGATTAACCTCTAAGTTGTTCATGGTGAAGTACCTATATAATGTATTCAGCAGGCGCTGTAGTCCAACTCTCGTACGACTGAAAAGAGCGAGATCATCGGCATATAGGAGATTGCTGATCTGCGTACCACAGATCTTCGGAGCGTGGCTACTTATTGCATCTAATTCTGCTGAAAGGTCAGATAGAAAAAAGGTTAAAAAGTAGGGGGGCTAACACACATCCCTGTGTTACCCCCCTGGACGTCAGTATTTTTCAAGATAGGTGTGAACCAGAGCCTATCTTCACTTGAATCCAGGTGTTAGTATGGAACTGGATGATTGGATTCAGTAAATTGGACGGAATTCCCCATTTCGTTAGTTTAGCCCATTGAGCCTCCCTTGGCACGTGATCGAAACCAGCTTTGAAATCCACAAAGCAGCAAAAGAGCGCCTTAGAAGAAGTGTTTGCTTTATCAATGAGGATGGATAAGGCTAGTAGATTAGTCAGTGTGCCAGAGTTAGCCACAAAGCCCGTTTGATTTTTTGGTATCAGGTCCTTTGAATCGGCCCAGTTTTTCAGATCTTCAAGCAGCAAACTGGCGAAAAACTAAGCCTCAGTATCTGTTAGAGCAATCAGCCTATAGTTGCATGGGACTGATCTGGAGCCAGTCTTATGTATCGGCTGAATTATAGCACTGCGCCGAGAGTCGGGTATGGTTGAGCTTCGTATGCTGTATTCAAACAGGTTAACTAACTGCTTAGTCCAGAAAGGAATGTTCTTTTTGAACAAGGCCTGTGGTAGGCCATTTGGCCTCCTTTGCTCCGTCCGATTTTAGTTTGGAAATTTAGTTAATATTTTGCCCAGCTTTGTAGATGAAATGGAGAGATCTTTGCTTAGATGTTTCTGTGTTCTTTGCAGATTAACCGGCCACTCCCTATACATGTTGGTTAATCTGCAGGGATTTATCTCCTCCGCCTGGAAGTGGCCTGCCAAAAATATTACCCATTCCTGCTCTGAGATGTTTGCGGAGCCTAGGCAAAGATTTGCATTAGTTTGTCTATTAACTAGTGCCCAGAAGTTTCTAGAGTTCCCACTTTTGCTTGCAAAGTGAAGCATGCACCAGAGGTGTTGAAGATGCTGTTGTTTTTCAATTCGACATGCCCATCTATAATTAGTTTGTGCGATTTTATAGTTAGACAGTAAGACTTCAGATTCAGGGTGACTCTTTACCGCCCTAAGAGCAGTGTTTGTGGTTTTCTTTAGCGCCATTGTTTCAAGTGAGAAAAAGGCCTGCTTGCTACTACTCCCCACACAATGCTGTGTCAAACGTTGGAATTGATTTAAAAGCTGAGTACAGAAATTAGCCCAGTCTTCTATTGGATCAGAGGACCACAGATTAAGACGAATAGTAAGTTGTTCACACTCTTCCATGATCTTTATACTAGCCTCTTCATTCCATTTTAAGCGTTTTAAATTCTCAGAATAAACTCCTGTGTGTGTAGTAGAAGCAAGGTCATGGTATGCTAAGGTCGAAGTGATGGTGATGACTTGTGGGCGATGATCACTTTCCGAGAATTCTATAATGTTTTAGTTTTCTATGTATGGAAGCAATTCTAAATTGCAAATTGTATAGTCAAGATATGAGCACTTTCTGCCGTTTATCCACGACCAGTTTGGGGGGATATCCTGAGGAAATCTCCCATTCAGAACAATGAAACCTGCGGTATAAAGTTGTAAAACCCAATGTTCCCTGAGGCTACAACGTTTTTGAGATATGGGTTTTACCTGTACCTTCAATGCTGGTAGGGAAAGAGGAAGCAAACTTTCTGAGTCCTCCGTTGACCCTTGAAAGAGATTGGTGTTAAAGTCCCCCGTAAGGAGGCAATCTGAAGATGGAAAGTCTCCTGCCAGGTCACACAGGACAGTAAATAGACGACTCAACTGAGACCTTTTTGTACGGGCATTAGGATTGATATAGGCATTAAGAAGTAGCAGAGGCCGCTGCTGTCTCCATGAGTTAATTTTAATTCCAAGGAGGCAATTCTCCTGAAAATGTAGTGGTTCTATAGGGCCTTTTAGGCTACATGATGTATAAATCGACAGACCCCCCTTTGGCCGGCCAAATTTCTGATCTCTTACAGCAGGCTTCCAATGTTCCAAGTAGCCATTCAAGGATTAGTTTTGGGTGGCCCATGTTTCCTGGAAGGCAAGAAAATTGTGACCGGAAATAAAGTTACATATTTCTGGTGTATGTGCTTGCAATCCAGTTAAAGATTCAGGGCTGGGCGTGTGGTTTGCTTGGGAATCAGACTGATCAAGCTGGAGGTCTCCTGGTGGCCATTGCAAATTTTTAAAGGATACCTTTAGTTGATTGGCTCCTTTATTAGTACGAGGGCTTCGAGACCAATGATGAGTAGAGGAGAGTGGAGCAGAAGGTATTTTAATTACCGTTATTATTTCAGCTTGCAGGTGACCACTTAATTTATCAGTTCCATTGGGGGTCGTGCCATTGCATTTACATTTGCCTCATTGCGGAGTTTTGGTTTCTGACTCTGCTGGCTTAAGGAAAGAGTAGATCGAGGAGAATAAAGTGCGTCAGCGATCTCCGGGCCACTCGACGTAGGATTCATGACATAAACGTGTTGTGCGCATTGAGGGGTGCACTCCTCTTGTGTCCAGATGTTTTCATTGGCAGTGGTTAGAACTTGCATGTGCTGAGTTCCGGGCCTCTCCAAATCATTGTTTGGAACCTTGTTGGTAGTTTTAGATCTTTCAAAGGGGCATCTTCTTGGAGATTGCAACTGCCCTGTCCTTCCTGGGCTGGGCCTTGGAACTACTTCGGTATTTGATGCTGCAAACAAGGGATACCATTTAAAAGATCTCTGGATACAATGACAAATAGCAAAATACAAATCGGGCGGCACACTATGCTAAGCACAGATTTTTAGCTCATGTGTTTTTAAGCCACGCCCTTAATTATATTGGCCACGCCCCTTTGAGAGACCCTTGTTTTTTCATCCCACTTAAAGCCCTGGTAACAGTGATCCTATATACATTCGTAATGCAGTTAAAATAATGTAAGAGTGGATACAAACATAATGCCTGTTTAATCTGTCAGGGTGACCTCCAGATAATGTTATGTCTTCTCTGGTTTCAAAGAGAAAAATAAGAGTCAGTTACAGCCATGAGTTTTATTGCCTTGGCGTGAATTGCTGTTAGAAGCAAATCCCTTTAAAATGAGAAACATTCTAATAATTTTTAAACGCTATAAAGTGCAGATTTTTCAGAACACTAATCTCTTTTAAATCCAAGCACTGTGGAAATGAAAAACATTATAATCTTTGAAATCACTCTTCTGTGGAAGCCTTAATGATTTCCACACTAAAGGGCATATGTGTAAAGAAGATGAAGGCCTGTACCTTTGCATTAATCCATATGCATAAATCGAGATACCAGAATGGTCCTGGAGTCGCTGCAATGAGGGGCATTCAGCTTCAAAGCAGGATGTGTAATGGGGAATGATTTTAAATTATAGACGAGTTCCTGTGCAGGTTTTCCCTGGAGTAAATGTGTGCTTAATTTTAAGGTCGGCGTCATCTCGCTTTAGTGCTAATATATATTGGAAGGACAAGTACTGCAGACTTCTCTGCACGCAGGACCGCCACATAAAACACGACGTGCAAAACAAAGAATTGAAAGCATGTGTTCAAGTATTGTACCATGATTATTTTACCCGTAGTAAAAAACACGTAAGTTCCTAAATCGATGATAGCTCGGGGTCGTCTGATAAAGGATTTCTATAAAAACACGAGTCTTGGGAAGCGATGAACGCCATTTTTAAAGCAGCGTTCATGGCCTGCAACAAATAATGAAGATACGTCAGCAAAAAAACAGATTAGGGTTAACCTAACAAAGCAACAAATCATATGTTCAAATGTTGTATCGGACACCCATAATGCAATGCTAGAGTGGAAGGCAAGTTCTCAGGCAACCTGGATTTGAAGCCGTGTCCTTCCGAGGAACGAAACCTACACGCAGTCAGTGAAAGAAGTTAGATCTATTATTGCAAACAACTGCCAGGACTAAGTGAACGTCAGAGCAACGTGAGTGTAAAGTGTAAAAAATGCAGGACTAGAAATCTCACATGATCAAAAGAAGAACGCACAGAGTGCGAGGACCAGCAGGATATTAGTAAAGTGTCCTCTATCTGCGTCATACACAGGGTTCTGCAAAGATTGTTTTTGCATTTCAAGTGAAATTTTGTCACTCTCTCCTTCTGCAATGGGGACTTCGTTTTCTTCAAAGGCAAAATGCTGCCCCTGCTAGTGGCGCCCAAAACGATTGAATCGCAGTCATAGGTGCAACAAAAGAACAGTTGACTCAATAACCTTATAAAGAAAACACGTGTAATTATATAGCTACTGACAACACTCAATACAATTTGCCAAACGTGTTGCGAAGGTACATTGCATACTGAGGGTAAAAAACATAGTGCACCACCGCAAAGAGCAGAGCAACAGGCTGGAAAACACTCTTTGAGCAGATGCCAGGGAGCAAAAAATAAGAAGGAGCCGCCGAGTGCGACACAACCCAGGCGTCAATTTATTCAAATTCTTGAAGGCCAGATCAAAGCCACCATCTCCCTAAGCCTGTACAAAAAGAATCTTGATGTGACCAATAAGACAAACAAGGAACTGAAGGAAAGTCTTTTGGCTTCCAAGATCAAAAAATTCCATGGAGAAGGTCTACCCTTACTCGACAGATGACTTCAAACCACCTGAATTGAATCACGGGGGGGGGGCACGAGTTCAGATCCGGATATTCATCGTCAGGATCAGGACAGTCATCAACCGACCAGGATTCAGGCTCGAGTGACTCTGAATCAGGGAGACAGAATCCTAACAGGAGAAGAGGAAGAGGCAGGAGACAGGTGTTCCCCAATCCCAACCAACAGCCACAATGGTGGCTTCCAGGACCGTGGGCATATCCTATGCCGCCTTTCCAACACCCCAATGCACAATTTTCTTTCTAACGTCATTGAGTCAATTGTTTTTTTGTATGCACCTATGACTGTGATTCACAGCCACACTTGCCCCCTCCTCCTACTTCTTTTAGGTTTTGTGGAACCCTCCTCGAGTGCGCCGAGGATGAGTTACCATTAGCTCCCCTCAAATGACGGGTAAGCCCTGATTTTTCATGACTCTCATAATTGTTTGTACGCAGCCACTGTATGTAAATCAAAGATTCTATTGATTTGGCATGTTTATTAAAGAGTGGAATTGTGTGTCCTTTCATGCTTGTCATTAAATGCAATTTTTGATTTATAGGAACACCGCTGAACACCAGCTAACCACGACTGACGTCCTATCCGCCAGTCGTCGCATCCTTCAAACACCAACCTGAGTTGGTCTGGTGTTACTTTTTCACACATTTCTCACTAGGTCCTGAAGAAAGCCACAGCACCTCTACGGAGGGCACTATGGCTGAAACATGTCGACCCTATGATCACTAACATCCATGCTAGGTTGAATTCTCTGGGCATGGGATTTCAATTATTTTTTAACCCTGACCCTGGGTGTACCAGTAAAATTGTTTTTCAACATACCAGGTAGTTAGTTTTAACTTCACTAGCACTTTCTTTCTCACACTCTCCCTCCACACCCGGCTCATCATAAGGTTTTAGTATACCTCTTGTCACCCACAACTAAAACATCCCTGAGCTCCTCCCTCTCAGAGAGGGGGTTGTAGCCCGCACTGCGACCAGGTTCGCAGTGCGAGGAGGTTCCTGATGATGAAGCATGCCACCCACGGGTGGGTGAGGGAATTCGTCCTATAAAAGGGAACCTCCCCCTCCCTCCCTACACTCCTCTCACTTTTTCTTCTTTTGTCTTGACCCAGGGTGGCCTTTTTATAATCACAGGCCTATCATATGGGAGGTGGGAAACGATTACTGAATGAAACGGCCCAGAAAGTTACACAAATATAGAAGTAGCCAATAAGCGCCGTAACTTATACTTTGAATAGATTTTGCTGCTCAACCTTATAAGGATGAGAGTCCCAGTCAACAGTGGCAATAAGAAAGATTTAAGAAATAAAAATTTCAGGGGGGGGGGCTAATTCTTCCAGCAATAGGCAGAGTGGAGATGAAGGGGTGAAAAAACAACAAAGCCCTGTTAACACGTAAATGGTCTTTTAAAGACCTGTGAAGTACTCGGGTGAGGCTGTGATAAGCTCAAAAACTGTCTGTGTGTGTGCCCCAGAATCTGTCTCAGCCTGACTGATACACACGACGGGGGGCGATGGTCGTGGGGGTGCTGAAGCCCTTTGAGCCCAATGGGAATTGCACACCTGCTCTCAGGAGTGTTTCAGCCTCATTGGATGCAGTGTAGCTTGTGTGTCTCCAGAGTGAGCGTGGAATCCTTGTCCAGATCTTCCCACTCAAAAGGGAGACTCACTGAGTCCAGGTGCATACACGAACCTCTGGGAGACTCATCGAGTGAGTGAACACCGAGTGAGAAGAAAACAGAAACATAAAGGCAGGCATATCGCCATGCCGAGAACTTGAAGCGCCATGCGTCCTCCTAATTATACACATAAACTAAGTTCATCCCATGTAAATGCCGCCGCAAAGAACAGTGCAGACCATAGTTACAGGCAGCGTAAGGCTGCTGCCTTGTTTACAAGTGTGTGATGACCCTCCTCTACACTTTGATTCTGTACCTGTGCCTCTCCGGGCACCCCTCTCACAGGGAGTCTTTGCCCTCCATACACAAGGGCGGGAGCAGGAAAAACAAGATAAGGACATGCACTAAAGGCACGCACATAGGGGAAACAGCCATTACACCGCAAGCGTTACAATGCATGCCATTTGCCCGCATGCCGTTGCAACGCGAAAGGTGTGGAGCAGGGGGTAGAAGGTGTTGGATTTAACTCCAACAACTTCCCTACTGTTGCACACACTGGAGTTGGAATAGTAAATTAAAATATTCCAACTTCCAGCGTACCCCAAACAGTAAGTCGGGGTAAAGATTTGCGTTGCAATGGCATGCGGGATAATGGCATGCGTTTTAATGTCATACAACCGCACATAGCCATGCCCACAACCTGAAGCGTGGCATCCCTGAAGGTGCGCTGTGCTGATGAACTGTAAGCCACACGGCCTCCTAAAGTATACAAATAAACACAGTTTGTGCAATTAAAGTATGCCACCACACATGCTGCCTGCTCTTTAAAACATTAAGTGCATTAGCAGCAGCAACAGGGCCAACACGAGCAGAAAGCGCAGTACGAGGGACATAGTGGGGGAGGGCACAACGAGCCGAGTAAAAACAAAATAAAACCGTGTGCACTATCATTTTCATAGATGTTATTGGCATTGCCTCCATAAAGAATTTGCATTGGTGATAAACAAATGTCTGTTTAGTGACAGTAAAGAAGAGACAGCTGGAGAAAACAAGGAAGGGGCAGAAAGAATCAGGTTACAGACTCAATGGTCAGAGATCAAAAGATAGCAACACAAGAGGAGCCTTCAAGTGACGGGCTGCTTGGAAAGTGAAAGCGCACATTGCCGCTGAATGTTGCAGGAAAGCATGTGGTGCCTGCAGTAGGAAAAACTCATTAAAGAACGTAGTGCTTACAGACTAAAAAAGATTCACCTGGTAACAACAGAAGTTAAAGGGCCAGTAGCCATGAGAGGTTACAAATTAAGACAAGGTCGTACTAAGGAGGGACTAACAAGCCGATTACTGAATCAGAAGCCAGTATTTATGAAGGACAAAGACACAAGCCAATGAAAAAAATGGGTGGAGAGTGAGCGGAGCTTCAAGTCCATACTCCAATACTGCATGCCTTGCAGCTCATGCGCGCTGACTCTAGGCTCAACCTAAAAAGTTCGGCAAGCTTTAGGGTTTGTTTTCCTCTCGCCCTGCGACCTTCAAGAAGGAAATAATAAGGGAAAGCGAATTAACACTACAGAGAAACGGCAAGGCTATCTATGTTAACAACTTCTAGGTGCCCTTGTTAACTAATCAATCAATCAATCAATCAGGGGAATTGTAAGCGCGCTATTCATCTGTGAGGGTCTCAAGGCGCTGGGAGGGGGGTAAGCAGCTCCATTCAGTCGAAGAACCAGGTCTTGAGCGTCTGATGTTGAGCAGGAGCTCGTTCCAGGTCTTGGCTGCGATGTAGGAGAAGGTTCTTACACCTGTTCAGGCTCTGCGGATGCGCAGGATTTTGGCGAGGGCGAGGTCGGCGGATAGGAAGTTTCTCTTGGGTACGTGGAAGGAGATTCTCTCGTTGAGGTATTGGGGTCCGGTGTTGTGGATGCATTTGTAGGCGTGGGTGAGTATCTTGAAAGTGACTCTATTCTCAACGGGGAGCCAGTGGAGGTTCCGTAGGTGTTGGATGGTGTGCTCGTGTCGAGGAATGTCGAGGACGAGTCTGGCTGCGGTGTTCTGTATGGTCTGGAGCTTGTGAAGCAGAGACTTGTTGATCCCAGCGTAGAGGGAGTTTCCGTTGTCCAGTCTGCTGGCTATGAGTGCGTGGGTGATGGCCTTTCTTGATTCAGGGGGGATCCACTTGAAGGTCTTTCAGAGGATTCGGAGGGTGTTGAAGCAGCTGGAGGCGACGGCGTTGACCTGTCGGGTCATGGAGAGGGAGGAGTCGAGTACGATGCCGAGGTTTCAGGCGTGGTTTGTGGGTGTGGGGGGGCTGCCGAGGGCGGTAGGTCACCAGGTGTTGTCCCATGCCAAGGGGGAGGGTCCGAGGACGTCTGTCTTCTCCGAGTTGAGCTTCAGGCCTTTTCTGCTCATCCAGGATGTGACGTCCTTCATTCCTTCCGGGAAGTTGAGTCTGGTGGTGATTGGGTCCTTGGTGAGGGAGAGGATGAGCTGGGTGTCGTCGGCATAGGATACTATGCTGAGTCCGTGCTGTCTGACGATGGCGGCGAGGGGGGCCATGTAGCTGTTGAAGAGTGTGGGGCTGAGCGATGATCCTTGGGGCACCCCGCAGCTGATTTCCTTGGGTTCGGAGAGGAAAGGTGGTAGTCTGATTCTTTGGGACCTGCCGGTGAGGAACGAGAGGATCCAATCAAGGGCGGTTCCTTGTATGGCGGCGTCGTGGAGTCTGGCGGTGAGTGTGCCGTGGGAGACGGTGTGGAATGCTGCAGAGAGGTCGAGTAGGATCAGGGCCGCGGTGTGTCCTTGGTCGAGGAGGGTGCGGATGTCGTCTGTGGCGGCGAGTAGGGCGGTTTCGGTGCTGTGGAATCCGGGTTGGGAGGGGTCGAGGATGGAGTTTTCTTCGATGAATTTGGTTAGTTGTGCATTGACAGTCTTCTCTGTGACTTTGGCCGCGAAGGGGAGGAGGGAGATGGGTCGGTAGTTCTTGAGGTCAGTGGTGTCTGCTGAGGGCTTTTTGCGCAGGGGTCTGACTTCTGCGCATTTCCAGTCATCGGGAAAGATGCCGGTCTTGAAGGTGGTGTTGATGGTGTGTCGTAGTTCGGGAGCGATGGCAGTGGTGGCTCTGTGGAAAATGTGCAGGGGACTAGGGACCGTGAGGGCCCCTGAGTGGATGCCTTTCATGGTCGAAGTGGTGTCTTCGGTGGTGACTGGGGTCCAGGAGGAGATGGTGGGCTGGATGGCGTTGCTGGAGCAGGAAGTGGTTTCAGAGTTGGGTGTCTGGTCGTTGAAGTTGTCGTAGAGTGCCTTGATTTTTAGATGGAATTAGGATCCAAGCTTGTCGCAGAGGTCCTGGGAAGGGGTGATGTCCGTGGTTTTGCAGGGGGGCTTGGTGAATTCCTGGATGATGCTGACGAGTTGCTTGGAGTTGCCGGCGTTGGCGAGGATCTTGTTTTGGATGAAGGTCCTTTTGGTGGATCTGATGCGTTGGTGGTATTCCGTCATGGCATTTTTGTAGGTGGTGTGATCTTCTGGCGTTTTGCTGTTTCTCCAGTTCTTTTCAAGACGTCTGCAGGTGCGTCTGGATTCATGGAGGTCAGCGGTGAACCAGGTGGCTTTCCTGGGGCGTTGTCTGTCGGGGTTGCGTAGTGGTGCAAGCTTGTCTGCGCAGCTGGAGATCCATCTGTGGAGTCCTTTGGCTGCGAGGTTGGCGTCGGTCGACATGGTGGGGGTGTCGCGGTTGAGGGTGGAGTTGAATTGTTTGTCAGTGACTTTGCTCCAGTTCCTTCGTGGGGGGCGCGGTGCAGGTTTGGGCGGCGTGGGTTTGTCAACGTGGAAGTGTATGCAGTGGTGGTCTGTCCATGGGGGTTGTGTTGTGTGGCTGAAGTGGATGTTGTTACCTCCTGCGAAGATGGGGTCTCCTGCCTTGTGGGTGGGCGTGGTGATGAGCTGTTTCAGTCCGATGTTGGCGAGGTTGTCCAGGAGGGCGGCGGAGTTGGGGTCGCTGGGGTTGTCGAGGTGGAAGTTCAGGTCTCCGATGAGTATGTAGTCCATGAAGGTGATGGCGTGGGGTGCGATGAGGTCGGCGATGGTAGTGGCGAACGAAGCGCAGGGTCCGGGGGGTCTGTAGGCGAGGGTGCCGCAGAGTGAGGTTCTGGGGCTGGTCTGGATCTGGTGAGGAAGGAGTCCTTCATGGTGGAGGTGGCGAGTCGGAGGGAGCTCTTGTGTACGATGGCGAGTCCTCCTCCTGTGCGGTTGGGACGGTCCTCCCTCTAGATCTTGTATCCGTCGGGGATGGCGATGGCGATGTCGGGGGCGGAGGAGGCGTTGGTCCAGGTTTCTGTAAAGAAGGCGACGTCTGGCGAGAGGGTGTCGAGGAGGTCCCAGATCTCTACGGCGTGTCTGTGCAGGGAGCGCACATTGAGGAGGATGCACTTCAGGGCTTCAGTGTTGTTGGCATTCGGTGCGAGGACTGTGGGGGTGCGGTCGGCGGTGAAGGATTGGCGGCAGTGACAGCAGGAGAACCGGCCGTGGGTGGTGTTCGGCGTCGATCGCTGGCAGTTGTTGTTCCTTCTGGGGTGGAGTGCGAGGAGGGCAGCAGAGTTGTAGCGGTGGGAGGTCGCAGATCCAGGGTTCCTGGTGCTGGCCGCGGTCGGGTCGCGGACGGGCGCAGACGGGCTTGCCTTGGGCGTGCCTTCGGCGCAGCCGCTGCGTGCGGCCGCCATTAAGTAGGGGAGGGAGGAGGGAAGCGCAGCTGGGAGGCAGGAGCGGGAACCGGCGGGGGCGAGGGGCCGCGGGGGCAGCAGCAGTGGGAAAAGGGCACGGAGAGCAACGGGCACAGAAGGCAGAAAGCGGCAAAAAGAAAACACAGGCACAGGTACAATAAACAAGACAGGCACATTAACAAGACAGTGAAGAGGCTAGAAAGGAAGAGAGAAAAACGGGCACAGAAAGACAGAAAAACAGCACAAACACAGAGACAGACAGCAGCGGCCAGCAGAAGAGCAAGGCTCTCCCACAGGACCACCAGGGATGAGGCGCAGGCAGGAGTCTGCGGGTGGAGGAGGGCCTCGAACACCTACTTGCACAGGGGCAGCGGCAGCAGCACTACCACGGAGCTGCTGGGGGAGAGAGCAGGTCTCTGACCAGGAGGTCAGAACAATGACACATTCAAACAGACAAGCTACCAACGAATGAAACCTGCAAAGCAACAAAAAAAACAGAGGCGTAAAGCTGCCGACTTAGTAAAGACTTGCCTAATTTGCATAATAAATGGCAATTAGATTTGTGAAAGGCGGACAGTTTGATTTTTTTAAACTCTTCTACTCTACTTATTGGCTGTGCATTCATTAATGTCATGACCTGCACAGCAGGATTGTGGGGTTTTTGTGTCTTTAAAAGCAGCAGTTGGGTCACCTTTAGCAAATTAGTTGTTTGTTAGGAACGGTAGTTGCAACATGGGTGATTTTATGGGTGATATAATGGTTTCTTATAAAAAAAAAATTATATTGCTAAGACACTTTTTGTCGTGTTGACTACTTGCTTGTTTTAATGTGACAATTTAGAAACATTAGTTCTGTTTTATAATCAGAAATACGAGGTTATATGCCAAAGAGAAATTCTTGATAATTAAGCTTTTTTCTAAGAGTTTCACTGTAGGTGTATTTTTTTATACTAAATGTGTTTCTGGACAGTAGATTTTCTTTTCACAAAAACATGAAGTGTTAAAAGCGTGGTTTGTGTCAACAATCAATATGTTAATAAAATTAATTAATATGCTTTTTTTTGTCTGCACAATTTTTAACTGCTTGTTACATTGCAACTAAGGCAGTTAAGTTTGCAAAACTACTGATGGGTATAAAGCTAACGAAAGTCGTGCGGTGGCTAAGCTGTCTACTTCCAAATTGTATTCTTGGGTTCTAATCTATGCTCCTGTTTTGAGTGTATATTCTGTGATTCAATGAAAAGTATGGAATAGCCTTGCGTCTGTGCTTGTAAATGTGTAATATTTAATGCAATTTGTAAAAATGCCTAACATGCCAGCGCTTTTTTTGTTTTAAAAAAAATAAAGGGGGCGTGGCCAGGCAAGATGGCTGGGTGGACGTAATCCACTCCAGCTCCGGAGCCCTCTGCCGATTGGAGTACGTTACAGTGTGGATAGAAATTCCAAAACTACTGGAACAGGTCCACATCAGCCTGGTGAAGCAGCGGAGAGTCCGTAGACGTGACGACCCACACCCGAACATGAGAAAGTGAGCCGTCTGGAATCCGGCCTGGAGCCGAGAGCGGAGCCAAGATGGCGCCGGAGGCGGCTTCCGTAAGCAGAGTGAAGGGAAAGTGAGCCCGGGAGCCCGCCGCGTCACCCAGATAGAAAGCGGAGCACCAGCAACCTCCCGGTGGGAGTGCAGCAATGGAGGAGGTGAGCCCGGCAGGGTCCCTTCCCGGTGACGTCCCGCTCACCCTACCGCGGGGAGTCCAGGCCCTTGAATGAGGCCACACACGTGAGGGGCTCCCGTTCTGCGCTACGATGCAGAGGAGGTAGGCGGGGCACTCGAGACAGGAGATACCGAGAGTGAGGGTTGCTCAGGAGGGTGCCCCCCCTTATAGACTCATTTCACACCGGGGCGCAGTTTGCCGGGGCGGGGAAGAGCTGCCTGACCTTAAGATGGAGCCTGAGCAGTGACAGGCTAGCAGCAGTGAAAACAGCAAGCTGAGGGTTAGAGACACTGAAACCTGATCGGGGGACTAATGGAGATGTTCTGACTCCCTATTCTCAGCTCCGAAGGGGATGAATATGTCGAAGTGATCGCAAAGCCACATCATATGCCTGACTTCAAGATGGGGCCTGCAAACTGAATTCCTGGGAGCAGTGGGGACCTTGGTCACACAGCTAAAGTCACAAAAACAAGAGTAGGGGATTAGTGGGAATAACCCGACTCCCTACTATTAATATCGAAAGCGCCACCTATGGAGAGGGGAGCGCAGTGACACTTCATATGCCTGACATTAAGATGGCCGCTGTAGTTTGCAGGTAAGCACGGGCCTACCGATCTGGGCCACATACAATAGCTGAGCATCAATACAAATCTCATATCTATATAGAAGCCACGTACCGAAGGGTGAGCGATCAGCTCTAACGAAGAGGGCTCTTTGAGTTGCCCATATGCCACCAAAAAAAGCGGCAAATAAGGTCTCCACATACTTCGCGGTAACAGAGAAGAGGCAAGTACAAGACGAAAGTGGACAGACCAGCTCAATGACACTCACTAGAGAGGATCTGAAGGCCTCCCTCAGAGATTTCAAATTCGAACTGTGCGCAGAAATTAAACAAGATCTACGATCCTCGATGGAATAGCTGAAGACGGACCTCTCGGAACGCATGTCGTCCCTCCAGCAAGATGTAGACGTGGTGGGAGCCCGAATTCTTGAAATGGAGGAGCACTCGCAAGACCTGGACAATTGCACAAGTAAGACACAGGAGAAGCAACAAGAGCTCCAGTTGCAGCTTCAACAGGCCCTCATGAAAGCTGAAGACCTGGAGAACAGGTCTCGGAGGGAGAATATACGTATAAGAGACCTGGAGGAGGGGGCAGAGGGACCGGACTTGGAGGCCTTTGTAGAGGGGCTTTTTGCAGAGATCGTGAGCCCGCGTCAGCTGAAGATTAAAATAGACAGGGTGCATCATGTTGGGAACCAGCAGACAGGTGACCGTTGTCGCACAAGGGATGTCCTCGTCAAACTGCATTCTTTTAAAACAAAAGAAACAATATTGCAAGCCGCAAGGAGAAAGGAGGAGACCTCGTTCCAGGGGTACAAATGTCTGCTGTTTCAAGACCGGGCACCCTCCACACTGGCATGTAGACAATAACTAAGGCCGATCACAACTAAACTCAGAGAGGACAATATACGTTACAGGTGGACTTTCCCATTTGGTCTCGCCTTCGAGCTTAACAATAAACCTCAGCATGTCACAGGCCGAGAAGATGGCCTTCGCATTTTGGGCCTACCTGTCCCTGAAGATGAAAACAGTCGAGGCCCCTCAAAAGGTTTGGATGTGACGACAAGGCCAAGACAGCAATGGCGCACCATGACAAAAGGCAAACCCAGCGTAAAATGAAGACAGAAACGGTCACACAATGGCCAGGAGAAACTTCACGTCCTGCCTAGGGGACGGAGCCACAAAAAGAAGAAAGATGGCAACAGGCTAAACAATGGCAAATAATAGGTCCGCACCTTCGTCATGAACAACTGAATATACCGGACCATAACACAGAAGATTTCGTTACAGAACTCTATGCAAGAAGCAACCGATGGTCGGGGCTCTGGGCTCTGCCCAGGTCTCACGCTATTACACCATTTCTCATCAAGACTGAACTGTCTGGAAGCCTTTTGGCTCTCCGGCGTAGAGTTTGGAGGGGACTTAGTTTTCATTTTCTAAACTGGGGGGGGAGTACCTGGTGGTGGGCTCAAGAGACAGAGGGGCAATTTTTACTGGTGGGGAGGGCGAGATCGTGCTTCAGTGTTGGAAAGGGCGAAGGTGAGGAACAATAAGGGGAGGATAAAGGGAGAGGGGTGGCCTGCAGGGGAAGACATGGGAGGGACAGTGCTCGAGGTTTTATGATATGGTCTCAATAGCCTCATGGAATGTTAAAGGCCTGAATTCGCCTCTAGAAAGGCAAGAAATATGGAAATACCTTACAGATCATCAGTTCGAGGTGGTTGCGTTGCAGGAAACGCACCTTAAAAAAACAGAGGAGACATGACTCCGCCATAAAAACTATCCTCTAATCTATAGATCGTCTGCCAACTCCAAGCAAAAGGGAGCCACCTTGCTGTTTCACAGCTCGACAAAATTCCAAACTGAGGCTATTAAGACAGATCGAGAGGGCAGAATAATCATGGTAATGGGGAAACTGAGAGGAAGACTTTGTAGGTTTATTTCCGTATATGTACCGAATACAGGGCAAACTGTGTTTTTGGCCTCCCTCCTAGACCAGATAGGCGAGTTTGCAGAGGGATCAACGATACTCATGGGCGACTTCAATTTGATATGGCAGGCTGAAATGGACAGCACACACCCTCAGAGGGCGGCCACAAGCATCTTTTCCAAGGGAACCAAGCAGAAAATACAAGCGCTGGGCTCACGGGACGCCTGGCGAACGCTCTACCCAACCACCAAAGATTATACCTTCTTTTCACATGTACACTCGACATACTCTAGATTAGATCACATTTTTATTAGTCAATCCCTTCTAGGCTCCTTAGAAGCAGTGGAGATACTCCCAATCACGATCTCAGATCACAGTTTAGTTACTATTAGTCTATCTTGGGGGCATAAAGGGGCAAATACTCCCAGATGGTACTTCCCAGTTTCAGTGACTAGGGACAGACTACTGAGAGATGAACTGAGGAAGTCCATCTTAGAATTTTTTTAGCTTAACCAGCCTCAGGCCACTTCACCCAGAATAATTGGGATGCATTCAATGCGGTCCTCAGAGGTAAATGGATAGAACTGAACTCCATTTTAAACAAGCGGAGAACCAAGGAACGACTAGATCTAGAGGAGGAACAGGAGAAAGAAGAAAGGGACCATAAGAAAACTCCTTCACAGATATTGAGACGACAACTCACAGCACTGAAGGGGAAAATCAAAGCGATTTACACAAATAGGGCGGAATACACGCTGTTAAGGCTCCGGCAAATAGCCTATGCGCAGGGAGGCAAAGTAGGGACTCATTTAGCAAGACAATTACGTGAGAAAAGGGAGCGTGAATACATAGGGGGTATGCGGGATAGGGACGGCAATCTGACCCACAAAGACGACGTCAAAGCACGCATTTTCAGAGGGTTTTACAGGGATCTTTACACAGGTACACATTCAGATACCAGCGTACAGCAGAAATACTTAGATTCCCTAGAGATTCCCCAGATACCACAAGCGGAGAACGAACGGCGAAATGGGCCTATCACTGAGGTAGAAGTGAGGTTAGCAATCTCCAAACTCAAATTACACAAATCACCAGGGCCTGATGGGCTGATGGCTCAATTTAATAAAAAATATGCATCGCAACTTACACCACACCTCACCTCGTTATTTAATGCAATAGCAGAAGACTCAACAGTCTCCAATTCTGTGGCGGAGGCAGTGATCACTGTGATTCCCAAACCAGGGAAAAACCCACATAAATGTGCGTTGTATCTGCCCGTTGCACTGTTGAATCTGGACGCCAAACTATTCTCTGCCATATTAGCTGCGAGAATCGACACCTTAATGCCCTCACTAATCCACCCTGATCAATCGGGCTTCATAAAAGAAAGACAAACACACAATAACATTCGAAGGACAATTCATTTGATCGAAAAAGTCACCAAATTCAAAATTCCGGCACTCTTAGTGGGCCTCGAAGCGGAGAAGGCCTTTGACAGGGTGGATTGGTCTTTCCTCTTCCTTACCATGATTATAAGTATCCACAGTCACGAGTACAGGTCAACGGGTCCCAGTCACCCCCATTCACTCTGAGCAGAGGTACGAGGCAGGGATGCCCGTTGTCCCCTCTTCTATTTGGTCTTAGCATTGAGCCCCTAGCAGTTCAGTTCAGAGCCAACCAGATACAATTCGGAGGAACGGAACACAAGGCCTCGTTTTTTGCTGATGATATTTTAATGACGTTGACTGACCCAGGCCCCTCACTAAGAGCATTGCAGACAGAATTAGATAATTCTGAAGCAGTAGCGGGCTTCAAAGTTAACATGTCGAAATCCTTCATACTAAACCTTACGGTTCCAGATGGGGAAGCCCTTCATATTCGGGGCCAATCCACCTTTCAGTGGGCCTCGCGTTCCATTCAGTATCTAGGTATTCATCTCACTCCGAGAGTAGAAGATCTCTACATGGCTAACTATCCTCCAATGTTGAATCAAATGCAACTGGAACTTAGACGTTGGAAGCCTTTATTCATCTCCTGGTTAGGAAGGATAAACGTCGTTAAAATGACATTGCTCCCAAAACTGCTCTACTTGTTCTAGACCATGACCTTTTACCCAAGTTACAGTCTCTTATCACCAAATTCATATAGCAAGGAGGAAGAGCTCGACTACCGTTTCAGGTCTTAAGATGCCCAAAAAAGGAGGGAGGGGTAGCTTTGCCAGACTTTGCAATATACTTTAAGGCGGCCCAACTGAGGGTACTGACGGAGTGGTCCATGAGAGAATCTGATAAGCATTGGCTGCACATGGATAGGGCGATAATGGGTAGGTCGATCTGGGATGTTCCCTGGAGAGCGAAAAAAGAGAGACCGGCCAATGCATACATTAGCACCCCGACACGCACCACGCTTAGGGTCTGGGATGAAGTCATGAGGGAGGGGGGCTGACGTCCTTTCCTTCAACATATACCCCCATTCACTTCAACCCCGACTTCCCACCGGCTGTGCGAGAAGGCCCATTTGATGTATGGAGGGAGGGGGGATATAGGATGGTTTCAGATATGTTCCACAACTTCGACGTGCTCACCTTCAAAAGTTGACAAAGAGACTTTCAGGTCCCAATCAGTGAGCACTTTCACTACCTCCAACTCACACATTGGGTATCCCAACCCTGATTGAAAGAAGCCGCCACCAGATAACACACTCTGATAGAACGATGGGTTCAAAAGTAGGGGTGGATGGAATTTGCGTAGTCGCGTTACGCAAAGTTCCGCGAAACGGTAAAAAATCTCCACGAGCTACCCGGAATTCCGCAAGCTCGCGGAATTGCTTGTTCCGCCCGTTCGCGATGTGTTTTTCCTGTTCTGGGGACGCTGTTTGCATGCTCGCGGGTAAATATCTCGCGAACTTGCCCATGCGGTCGCTAATGGGTGCGGCCATCTTGTTTTTCACTTGTCCCACCCGTTCGCGATGCTTATTTCCTGTTCTGGGTCGCGTATTGCGTGCTCCCGCCCGTTCGCGACGAGTATTTCCTGTTCGGGAACGCGTATTACGTGTTCGCGACGCTTTTTGCATGCTCGGGGGAAATATCGCGCGAACTTGCCCATGCGGTCGCAATGGGCGCGGCCATCTTGTTTTTCACTCTATTGCTATGGTTCTGGGCCTGCTTTTCTATCCTCCCTCTATCTTTGCAATCCTTTGTTTCTGTACACTTTTTTTAAAATCATTTTTATTTATTATCTATCTCTCTATTTTCCTGATTCTATATTTTGAGTTTTTTTCTACTTTTTGTGACTTTTTCTACTACTTTTTCACTCTTTTTCTATAACTTGCTTTTTTCATTTCTTTTACTTACTTATCTAATTCCTCCCTTTTCTTTTCCGCCCCCCCCAGAGTCCCAGAACCATGGCCAAGGGAGAGGGCAAGGGCAAGGGAAAGGGCAAGGCTACCCGTAGCCGCAGCCGCGACCGCCTTCCCTGCGGAAGGCGGCGCCCACAAGGGGTGCAGGCTAGGGACATCTTTAGCGAGGCGGAGGTGGCCACACTTGTTTTTTTTGTGCAGCGCCACCTCCCCTTGACCCTAGCAGCAGGCGGCAGGCCTGGGTCCGGGTACGGGCTCCGGGACCGTCGCCAGCGGTGGGGAAAGGTGCGCCGGGCAGTGTTTCGCTGCTCTGGTGTCCGGCGCACCAATACCCAGCTGACGCACCGGTGGTCTGATATCCTGGACCGGGAGCAGGACCTGCTGGACCTGCTAGGAGTGGAGGTCCCGGGGCTTGGTGAGTAGCTATTTAATATTACTACTTTGTGTTCTTCTGCTCTGTGTTATATGTTGCGAATATATTTTTTTTCTGAACAGCAAGAATGCTGCTGCTTACATTGCAGGAAAATTACGTTCAAAAATCTTTTGTGATTGTTATGACACAGGTGCTCGGCGCTACTAATCTTACTTGTTTGCAACTTTGCGCTCGCTTGGCCTGATTATGTAAGAGTTTACTTTAGAGAACTTAAGTTAGGTAATGCTAGAGAGACTCTAGTCCTTCCTTTGTCCTTCTGCCACTAAGAAGAGATAGTGGTGGATTGATAGGTTTAGTTACTTATTAGTATTAGTTGGTGCTGCTTACCCCAGTCCTTAGTAGAACCTTTTGTAGTTTGTTTAGTGAGTGGTAATAGGCTTATCACTAGCAGAACATCAGCAGCAACCAACCAACAATTTGGTGTATGCAAAAATGTATGCATGTGTCCTCCAGCTATGCATTTTTGAGGACTAAAATAAATGGAAATGCAGACTTAGTGAACAATTGGCCCGTCTGGAATAGGTGGGCTAGGCAGGTGGTACTTAGGCTTAGTTAGTATTCTGGAATCAGAATGGAACACTGGATTAGTGTTCATAAATAATAACTAGACGGTCCGTGAATCCCGCAATACTAGTCGACCAGATTAGATAGGTCAATTTTATTGCAATTGTTGTTTCCATAAATGTTTTTTTGAGCGTTTTTTAAAATATTTTATTTGTTTCACACCAATAATCCATGTTTGTCTCTTTCTTTCTTACATCTTTCATGATCAGCACCCAGGGGCAAGAAGACGGGGTCGGCGGAGTCGGCGGGAGCAGCTGATAACCAGGACCGCTCCTCTACCGAGGGCTCTGCTGCTGGCCCCAGTAAGTCCTCCTGTTGTTAATATTAATAATTATACTTCCCTAACTTTTACTGCACCTTATTTTTTCCGAACTATTATTTTGGTTTCCTAATTCTATTTTTTACAAAATCTTCTTCGATCTAGACTATCTGTTTCTAAATTCTTGTTATCCCTGCCTCTAACCGCCTCTGCCATGACTCTCTGTACTACTACTATTAGTCTGTCTGTAGCTAAGCTTGCCCAGTTGGCCACTCTTTATTTAAAAGATTTTAAATAAAACTCAGATTCACCAATAGCTCTAGCCACTGAGTCCAGTCCTTTGGGTTGTCCTCTTCTAGTCTTCTTAATCTTGAGGCTTTTCGACAATTCCCACCAACAAAATGCCCAACCAGATATTTTACTATTTTTGATAGGATAGGACATACTACTACTGTTGTAGGGATTCTGCACATACAGAACTATGCACAAGAAAATAGGACGTTGGTGATAGGAGGTTGGACCTTCCTCACACCTCAGAACCCACAATCCCCTGACCGACTAGCTATAGTGTCTCATTAGCTCCCCGAACCCCCCGAAGATACCCAATGATTAGACAACCCAGAACATAACACTCCCGACCTCTCAGAGTCGCGGAAGCAATGCACACCCTTTTGCTCACTCACTCGTGTAAGTCCTTAGTCCACACCAAATACCACAGAGTCTATGTAAGTTCAAAAGGTTTATTTTCAACTAACAAGCTCTGTACGTTGTTCTATAATGCAGTATACGAGCCAGCACCAACAGAAAAATGCATAAGATTAAAACAATAAACATTGTTACAACTACAAGTCCATAGAAGACAAAAGGGGAAATCATGATAACTGAACAGTGGTGGAAGAACCACCCTCCCCTTTGTAGGAATATAGTTTATATAAATGAATATCTCTGAGCGAATTCTGGGGGACCCCTCACCTTAGAACCTAGAAGTACTGGTTCCATCATAAGCTCTGCAAAGCTCTGGTTTGTAGAAGGGAATCTTCCGTCTGTTATAAGAAAAATGGTGTGTGTTAGTATAATGCAAGCATTTCTCAGTCGTGCCAAAAAGTGTAGCATGTTATGGCTAAGCAATACGGACTGACCAGAACTCCATAACAAAGTGGCTTGTTTTTTGACCTTGTACGCAGCGCTCAGACAGTAGCAGTATGAGCTCATGTGGGCTCAAAGGCGTCTTACACAACAAGCTGCGCTGTAACGTGCGCAAAAATAAAAGACACAAAGCTAAAATTGTTGCATGGGTCAGGCTAACTTAGCAAAGACTAGAATGACCTTAGGGACCATATAACACTACTAGTGTCTACTCTACTCTAGTACCCGATTTGTACTAGTGATGTATGTTGTATATGTATGTATTAACTTTTTTACAATCTTGCTAGTGAAAAAAAATAAATAGGGGGAGGTGTATATGGCATCTAAAAAATGTGTAATGTTTTTTCTAGGCATACTACCGACCACCAGTTCCGGGGCCAGCGGCGATGGCGACGTGGCCACTTCGGAACCTCAGGGAGCAGGAGATGTGGCAGCTGCATGAGCTGCAGGGGATGAGCCAGCAGCAGTGGCGGGCGGTGGTAAGTTATATTCCTTACTTATTGACATTACACTCGCTGCAAGGGTGTACACTGTACTGTTGAGACTTAGTAAGTAAGAAGTTGTTGTGAACAACGGTTGAAGAAGACACCCTTTACTTAGCATTAGCAATAGCATTAGCGGCGGGAGTGTTGTTGAGTAACCAATGGCATCATCTATCTGACTTCAACTCAGCTGTGAAAGTTTTATGGAGAAGACTAAAAGTCAGATCAGATGACCTTGATGGATGGGTTGAACGAAAAGGGAAAGAAGGGTGGAAGGAGGAAGGACGGGCGAGATGTAATATTTATGACTGGCAGAGAAGGCTACGTGGGATGCATGCATAGGTGGCTGATAGGAATCAGATGCATGGGTGGTTGAATGCCTGAAACTCCCACAAATGTTAGAGGCCGAGGAAGTGGGAGGATAGATACATACCACAAATGTTATGTACTGTGCTTGCTAGTGCTACTGTGCCACTATGTGTAGAATTAATTTGTCTTACTGTTTTGCTAAGAGTATATTGTTACAAGAGTCTTTTTTCTTCTTGATATAGCTACTCCTTCCAAAGGGAAATCTAAACCAGACAGGAAGGAGTTCTCAGCCAGGGCCCGGCGCCGGAAGCTGGAGGCCATACAAACTGAATACCAGCGGCTGGTGGTTCTGGCGGAGGAGGAGGAGGCGGCAGCAGCTGCAGCCTCCTCCAATGCCCTGGGCCCCAGCCAGGCCCAGGCCCCTCCAGTGTTACGGCGTCGCCGTCTGGCAGCCGCCCGCCGCCGCACTTCATTCAGCACTGCTGCCCCCCCCCCTGTAGATGTAATTGTCAGGCATTGCAGCGCCGCATGGCCCGCCTAGAGGAGCGTATAAATGTCCTGGAGAAGCGAGCCCGCCGACGAGAGTTGAGCTTGAGACCCTGTTAGATTGCCCCTTTTTTATTGCTTCTTTTGGTGGGTGGGAATTGGGCGTTGGGGTTTATGGACATGGACAATTGGTTGGACTTTTTCATTTTGGATATTGGTTGGGGTTAGAGAGAGGGGTGGGTCAGGTGCTGTTGATGGATTTTTTACATAGTTTATTTTTGTTAGGGGATTAAATTATATTTATACTTTACATACAATGTTTTTAATGTTTTGTGGGGGGCCTACTGTTTTACGTCACACTGTTTCCTTGCGTCTGCAGGGCCATAGCCAGTGTTTGATTTAAATAGTCGGCTGATTTTGTAAGACAAAAACAGATAGATGCGATACCCCTCACTGAGTGACTTGTCCTACTAGCACTGTCAGTCTCTCCTCCTAGTCTATGCATTCTGCAACTGGACTCAAGGGGTATGTGAATTAATGAATTAATTTCCATTATTAATTATGCCTCCCCCAAACTTCTTCTCTTACCTGTGCTTGATGTTTAACTTAGGCACAGCGATGGCTGCATGGTGATGATGGTTTGGTTTCCCAACATGCCATGGTTGTGGTGGTAGTAGTAGACACTGGCAGTAGCATTTGCAAAAACAGAAAATGAGACAGTCAGTCGCCTGAGAGAGACTGTGGGAGGAGTAGTAGAACGAAGTACAGTACAGTACACAAGAAGACTGCCAAATAATAATAATAATAATAGCCTAGTACAACAAGTTACAAACTGTAGTTGTGTCGAGTCACTAGACTAGGCCTACACTCGACACAGTAACCTTTAGTGCTGTGTAGGAGGATGACGAATCCAATCGATGCCGGCAATTAATGATGATGGATTAGGTTCCTTTGGAAAAAAAATGACCTTGCAAATATACTGATCATGAGTGGGCAAGCAGAAGATCCTCGCCCTGCCTTGAAATTGAGTTAGTGTTGCTTTTGCCACATCCGCCCCAGCAAGCGTGTGATCAATTATTGGTGTACATTTAATTTAGTCGCACCTCAATTAATCACACAGCCCGGGGGAAGAGGGTTAGGGTTTGATGAATGGTTGGGAAGGGGGGTTTGGGGAAAGGTTTGACAAAGAAAAACACTACGCATGGACAAACAACAAAACACAATCTTGGCAGACGACCATCATATCCATAAATCTGTTAAGGGAGAAAAAGGAAATGCATGCAAGATGATGATGACTTGATGGTTAATGAGAAGTAGTACTTACTAACTAGACTAGTAGACAGTACAGGGCAGCAGTATATTATTAATTATTATGCAATTTCCCTTGACTCTCTGCCCTCAGAGAGACCCAAATTACATACATTTTTATCTTCTGTTGTACCGGGGTTACTTTTTAAAGCTAGCAAAGAAAATTAAAAAATAGTTGTAGGGATCAATTATAAGCAGAGAGCAAACAACAACAAGAACACACAGTATTAATGATTGAAGAGAAAAAATTAATCAAATTATTTAACAGATGATGAATGTTGATACTAAAGTGTTACTGTATGTTATCCTGGTCAAATTGGGGAGTTGCAACTCAGCGTTCCTCTTGGTCCTCCTGTCCACGCTTCGTCCGTCAATCTTGGGTGCCACTGCCTGCCTGGCGGATGTGGATTCGTAGGTGAGTGTGAGTTGTTTTTCCCAGTATAGCACAGGGTAAAGGCCGGCCTGTAAGTGTAGATGGAAAAACAAAAGGGATATTTAAAAATCAAGGAGAAAAAAAAAAGCATAAATTACGGAGGAGTGCAATCACTTTCAGAGCGGCATGGCTAAATCATGTCTACTCTGTCTGTTTCCAGCATTATCCTACAACAGCAACAGGACAGAACAGGCCCACGGCGCCCACGCAACCTCCACTTAGCTTAGATTTTGACTTAGCCAGACAGAGCACACATGTCACATATACAGCAACATAGCAGTGCCATTTCCCAAAGTAGGTAACTAAATCAATGGCATGCACAGCTATCAGTCATACCACCACTACTACACTTGTGACTCGACTCCACCACTACACAGACATGTAGATCAATTGTGGTTGTTGTTGACTTGTTTACCTTTTATGCCACTCATGAAACGCCCTGAGTTATTCCATCAATCACCTCCGATCCTACTGAGTGACTGCGAAGATATTATGTCACTGTGGTCATCATCATGGTGTTGTCCAACTTAGTGTGCAGTGTACATAGTGAGTCCAGATTCCATATTCAAAAATGCAATGGATCGGCCTGCAGTAGAAGTACAATTTTGTTATTAAACAACAAGAAGGGAAACATTGACTTGAGTTACTTTTAGTATGTAGATTAAATAATAATAGTACACAATGAATTCACTTCATGCACAACAAACAACAACACAAACACCAATCACTCTCAGAGTCAGCGTCCAATGCATGCCATCATTCATTACCTGTTCCTTCTCATCTTAAGTTAAGGGGCAGCCTCTCTCGGCTCGGAAAGAAGGATAGCTATAGTAGTCATCATGTTCCACTTCTTTTGGAGGGACTCGACGAGGCAACATTTTCTTGCTTGTACTATTATTATTCTACATCCAATCAACATCTGGCTTGAGGGAAATGGATTTAGGGCGAGTCAGGAGGATGGAGGAGCAGGACTCGGAGTAGTGGACTTCAGTTAAATGCAGACAGCTGCACCTCCAATATGGCAATAAAAAGACTAGAAGACGGTGGTGATGGATTTGTTGTGATTTGAAGTTTCAAACCAGAAAGACAGACACACACAAATAAAAGTAAATAAGGAAGGAAGAAAGTAAGAAGTTCAAGCCTAGTTGTCAGGGAAGTATAGCTCGTCCTCAAACTCTGGGGGTTCAAACAGAAGTAGGTAATCATCATCTAACACTTTACTTCCGTCACCTAAGGCGCTGTCCTCATCTTCCTGCGTTGATTCATGTATTGTGTAATTCGGTGGTATAAAGTGCTGATTCATTTTGATCAAGGTTAACCTCTCCACGTTTTTGGGCAAGAGACTGGTCCTTTTCACTGTTACAATGGCATCAGCAGCACTGAAAACACGCTCAGAAGAGACACTTGGGACAGGGCAAGCCAGATAGTTTATCGCCAGCCTGCTGAGCACTGGCCATTGGCCCCTTTTCCCATACCAATACCGCAATGGGTTTTGATCAATGTAGACTTCTGTTGGGTCATACAGATAGGCCTGGACCATCCTCTCAATGTTCAGGGGTGCTACACTTTTCTTGGCCTCTTTTGTCTTTGCATCAACACTGGACCTAGCAAGCCCTTGCTGTAAATACCAATCCTGTGATGATTTTACTGGGGCTGATGATCCGGTTCTTGCTGTTGTCGATAGTGTTGGTGACCGCTCTGAGCCAAACGCACTGCCCTTAGGTTCTGAAGTGGAACTTGACGCCGGATGCCCTGCTGCAGTACTTGTTGTGGGTTTGAGTAGCGGGCCTTTAATTACCAGCTGTTCATTTTCAAAGTCACTGGCTGCCTCAGCTATCCAAGTTTTGTACCGGGCAACATCCAGTTCTGAAAAAGGAATTAATGTCTTACTGTTCAGTGCCGATTTGTACCGTGGATCCAGAATTGTTGCAAAATGTAATGTTTTTCTGAAGCAATGCGAGTTTGTACCCTTGTATTTTGAGTTAAGCGACGGGATAAGCTCTCCACCAACTCATATGCTTCATTTTTTTCCTCCACACCTAGGTACGCTTCAGACACCTCCTTCAGCTGTTGCTCTAGCATGTGCAACAATGGGATAGCTTGGCCCATAGTACAGTCCTCCTTGCTGACTTCACGTGTGAAGACCTCGAAAGGAAGAAGCATCTCTGTCAGGCATTTAACTAGGTACCATTGGTCCATCTGAAGGGTCATGCCTTTCACAGTAGTATCCCCTCTTTGCATGACATATTCATTGTTTTGTCTGTACTGCTCAAACAGACGGTCAAGTATGTAATAAGTTGAATTCCAACGTGTTGCCACCTCCTGGATGAGTGCTTTGACTGGCATTCTATACTCACGTTGAATGATCCTCAGCTGCTTCCGGGCTTTAAAAGAATGGCTGAAATGTGTGCATATTCTTCTGCAGGTGCTCATTAAGTTGCTGACTATGGCTTCTTTTTCAGAAAGTCTTGAACAATAATGTTAATGCAGTGTGCCAAACACGGGACCCTGAAATAGGCACCATCCTCCATGGCCTTAAGTACATTACTGCCATTATCCGTGGCAACAAAACCAATGTTAAGCCCTCTTGGGCGCAGCCATTCAAAGACCTTGCTGTTAAACTCTTCCAAAATATTTGCAGCAGTATGAGATTTCTCCATGGCGAACATGGCTACAGTTGCATGTTTCCGAGTAGCATTAAAAATCTCAGCAGTGTCAACAACACCTGCTTCAGATATCTTTTCTCTAACCCCCACAAAAGCGATCCAGTGTGCAGTGATGCACATGTAATCAGTGGCTTGGCAACTGGTCCACATGTCTGTTGTCAGGTGGATATTGTGAACAGCACTCTGCTGCAAAGCTTGTCCAAGCAATTCCAGCACATCGTGATGTAGTGCTGGAACAGCAACTCTGGCGAAATTGGACCGGCTGGGAACCTTCCATTTAGGGCAGATGGCTAACATAAATTCAAGGAAACCCACCCCTTCCACAAAAGAAAAAGGGAGAAGGTCCAGCGCTAACATTTTAGCCAGCTTCGCATTGTACAAACGTGCCGTTGGGTGGTTGCGTTCGTACTGCCCCTCCGACCTAAGCATGCTGTCAATGGTAGGCTGGATTATTTTCCTTTGTGGTGCAGCTGACTTCTTTAACCCAGTTAGGCTCAACAACGCACTTTTTTTCATTGCAGTACTCTGTTGCCTTGGTGTCTCAGTCTGACTCTGAGTCTGACTCTTCTTACTACGGTGCCACTGAGATGTTGCTGAGGATGTGGGGGGTACCACTACACTGCTGGGGACAGGGCTAGAAATGTCTCCCTCTTGTTCACCTTTCACCGCGATCATATCTTCTTCTACTTTTTCATCCCCACCAACAGCAATGGGTGCAGTTTTACTTTTTTGTACGCGAAGTAGGTGAGCCTCCCACTGGATCATGTGGTGTTTTTTGAGATGACTTGTTTGGCCTCTGGTACCATAGTTTGTACCAAGCTTACCCCGACTAACAGCGTGTCGACAAATTGAGCATATAGCAACGTTCTCCTCCTTACTGCTAACCGAAAAGAAGTCTCAAACTGGGGAGGTGAACTTTCTGGCGCTGCCGGAGGTGCCACTTTCAATACCAGATGAACCGGAGGGTGGGCGTGGAATTTGATGTGCACTTACAGTACCACTACCTACTGAGGTGGTGGTTGAGCTGGATGTAGGTCCCTGCCGGGCCTTAGCAAATGCAAATATGGAAGCTGGAGGTCGTGTTGGTGTTACCTGTGTTGGTGGTATCCGTGCCACATCCCTCATAGCAATTTGGGATGGGGTAATAATAATGTCGGTCTCCATCTCCACTGGTGCGGGAGTGATGTTCATGATGACTGGCTCGTCATCATCCTCCTCTTCTACATCTTCCTCCATAACTCTAAGGCTTTCTGGAACCTTCCTTTTCCTTAGCCTTTTCGCATGGCGTGCCTCACTCTCAGGCTGAGCTGGTGGGTTCCAAGTGGTATCTAGATCATCAGAAGGGGGGCTTGAAGAAGAAGTTGATGGACTAACCCTCCTTTTCCTTGCTGGGGATCTGGAAGACAATAGATCTTCTGAAAGAGTGGCTTGCTCTTCTTCGTCTGCAGGAAGCTCGATTTCCTGAACTGCCCCTACTTCGGGAGGAACAACTACTATTGTGGGCTGTTGTTTCGGATGTTGTTGCGGCTGTTGTTGTTCTGGCTGTTGTTGTTCCGGCTGTTGTTGCCCACTTATCTGCTGAGTTTCCGCCTGCGTTGATTGGGTACTACTTTGCGATAATGTCATTTCAACATCACTGCTCGTTGGCGTTTGCGCAAGTAGACTGGTTACCTCTGCGACACTCATGGGCTTGGGCCTAGGTTGGTGTGGTGGGCCCGCTGATGCGGAGGTGCTGCTCCCAGCTTGGTCCCCGGACACCGCTGCTGCAGGCGTAATTTTTGGTTTCCCAAAAAACATCGTGGGCGGCACACCAGTCTTGGTAAGTGTCACTTCCTTCTTCTGTTCCTTCTTCTCACTGGCAACTTTCTTGGTACTGGAGGACCGGGTACCTTTCTTTGGGGCCATCTTCTCCCTTCCGATGTCAGCAGGTGCACAAGTTGCAGAGATGTCTGTGGTCACACGTGGACGTGACGTGGTGCGCAACAGACCTTCTGTCTGGCAGTACAACAGGTGATGATGACACCTCCTCCTCTGTCTTTTTGTGCACCTAAAAGCAAAGAAGCCAGAAGAAGAACATCAATGAAATGTTGCATTTGTTGTTGTGGTTCAATTACTACTAGTACAAACAAACAAATATAATATATAACTTAGTGTGTGGTGGTCACACTTGTTAGTGTTATATTATTAAATTTTATTAACTCAGTTTAAGTTATAAAAAAAAACATAACAGTGTAGCCATTTGTGAGACTTTGACAACAAGGGATTTCATGGTATACTGTGTACACTCAGGAAGGGTAGGAAAGAAGAAGAACAGAAACAAAAATACAAATGTAATGGAAGTGGAACCTGTTTGGCATTAATTTGCTCATCACGTCATTCAGGGAGCTAGAGCTGGCAAAGGGGATGGAAGCAGTAAGCCAAGAGGAACATAGGAAAGACATGCAGGCATATATGGCAAAAGCAGCACACTACTAAGCTACCACCACAAAATGGCCACCAGCCACATGGTCATTCACAGTCACAACAAGCAGGAGGCCTGGAAAACAATGAACTCAAGCAGGCCTATATGGCCAGACAAAGGAGGCATGCTAAACAACACAGCTTTAATGCAAAAATGCAAAAATGAAAATCCACAGGGCTAAAAAAGGTTGGAAAGTTACGCAACAACCACACCACACACACACACACAACAAAGGCATTTATTTAACACACACCAAAAAAGTGAAATACCCCAAAAAAACACATTTTGCAATTCAATCCAATGCCATCCATGCCCTAAATGAGCACACAGAAACAGTTGTTTCATGCACCCATGACTACCTCTGAGCCTACTGGATGAAAGGCCTATTGGCAGACTAGGCCACAAGCTTGCAGGCCTATGGCAAAAGCACACTGCCTGGCTTCAAAATGGCCACCAGCCACATGGCCAGGCCCACAACAACAAGAAAGGGAAGACAGACAATGCAGGCCTATGGCAAAAGCAGACTGCCTGGCTTCAAAATGGCCACCAGCCACATGGCCAGGCCCACAACAACAAGAAGCCTAGGCCAAAAAGGAACAAAGGAAACACATGCAGGCCTACATGGCAAAAGCAGCACACTTATATCTACCACCAGAAATGGCCACCAGCCGCATGGACACTCACAGTCACAAGCAACAAGCAGGAGGCCTGGAAAACAATGAACTGAAACAGGCCTATAATAGCCAGGCAAAGGAGGCATGCTAAACAACACAGCTTTAATGCAAAAACGAAAATCCACAGGGCTAAACAAGGTGTGCAAGTTACACAACAACCACACCACACACACACACACACACAACAAAGGCATTTATTTAACACACACCCAAAAACTGAAATACCCCAAAAAATACACATTTTGCAATTCAATCCAATGCCATCCATGCCCTAAATGATGTTTAAAATAAATTCAACACACACCAAAGGAACAGTTGTTTCATCATGCACCCATGACTAGCTCTGGGCCTACTGGCTACCCACAATACATTTTTTTTTAAATGATGAAAAGTACCAAAATTGTAGTTGCAGCAACTGCAATGCACCAATCAAACAAACAACACTAACTTACTTGTAAAATCTCAAATCCAAAAGTCCTCAAATCCAAAAGTCCTCAAATCCAATCATGTATGATGCAGCAGACACAAAGAGTGATCCTTCCAGCTCCAAATCCAAATGAAAAGTGAACAGGACATGGACAAAGCACTGGGAGGAGCCTGCTGGACAGGAACAGGAAGTTGGAGACTCTGGGGCACTTCCTTCCTCTCCCCCAAAAAAGTAAAAAAAAAAAAAAGGACTCCTTGCACCAAAAAGTACAGCCAAATGTCAATCTGAGGAGTTTTTTTCATCCAAATCATCATTTTGGAGAAGGTTTTATGCTGCTCCAGATATTCTTCTTCTCCAGATTGCAAATTTTGCGTGTTCGGCATCGCGAGCTTCACCAAACTTACGCCGGATGTCCGATGGCGCGTCCGAAATGACGTGTTCGCGATTGCACACTCTCGCGGTGTCCGATGGCGCGTCCGAATGATGTGTTCGCGATCGCACACTCTCGCGGGATCGCGCGGCCAACTACCAAAATCTCGTGGCGCACGCGAATGGATAGGAAAACTCGTCGGCGAACGCAGGGATCCCGGTAAGTCGCTACCGCGCGCGCGAAAACACATTTTTAAAGCGCGAACAAGGAAAAAATTCTGCTACGCCGCAAATCGCGGAATTTTCGGCAATTCCGCATTCTTCGCGGAACGCGGAATTGCCAAAATTCCGCAAATTCCGCGAGCGGAGTGGAATTTCCCGCCCAGGCTTATTCAAAAGGCGAGCTCCATGAAAGGTGCGATCTCCTTTCTCTACAGTCTGCTGCTGGCGGCAGTACATGACCCACGGGTTTGCTACATGTCTTTTTGGGAACAAATAATTGGGAGAGATATCTCCAAAGATGAATGGAAGCATTTGTGGTCAGATATAACCAAGAGCAATCATTCAGTGAGTCTGAGAGAGGCCCATTACAAGACCCTTTATGATTGGTATCTGCACCCCACTAAACTCAAAAAGATTTTCCCTAGTTCTTCCGATCTCTGCTGGCGCGGATGTGGCCTCCTGGGGGATTTTCGCCATATATGGTGGGACTGCCCGACTATTCGGCCTTTCTGGGAGGAGATTCTCACTCACATCAAAGATATTCTGGGTTATCCCATACCGACTTCTATCGAGGAAGTCCTTTTAGGACTCAGAGACCCAGGGTTAGAGCATCAGACAAAAGCAGATAGAGCAATACTATGGGCTTGCATAGGGGCAGCCAAAACAACGATAGCGGCAGCTTGGAAAAAGAGGGAGGGCCCAGCTGTGTCACTATGGCACTCACGGCTCTGGAGAATACTCACGATGGAGAGACTAGCGGACATTTTTAGAGTTGATTATAAAATCTTTGAGTACTGTTGGGGTCCATTGGTTTCCTTTCTATCTAGCGGCCTCCCATCGGCGGTATGTCCACCCTCCGTCAGAGCTCTACATCTTTTCCAGCTTTAGGAAGGGTTCTCGCCCTTGCCCAAACACTCAAAATAGCATGCTTTGTCCCTCTCGATCCTAAAAAGCTAAAATAGGGCACAACCCTATTTTTTTACACTAGTCTGATTACCCAATGAAATTTTAACAAGAGGAGCCACCACCACCAGGGAAGGGGAGGGAGGCGGGTTTAAGGGGGGGAGGGGGGCTTTGTTTATAATAACTTTAGGGCGGTTTTATTTTCTGTCTGTTGACAGGCGTTCTATTAAAATGGCCAGGACTCGAAGCAAGAGGGATAACCATGGGTGCCTCGTACAAAGAGAAAATGATCACTGATTAGATGTAACTGAATGAACGATAGCTTATATGTGTCTCATGCTCTTATCAAAATGTAATATGTTAATTGCTAGTCATGCTGAATAAATAAAGTTTGGAGAAAAAAGCTGCGCCCAAAGTTTTTGTTCCTAAGATCGCAGCCGGTTTTATGGAAGCCTGGGGTGTCAAATACCATGGCTGTGTAGTGTTTATTGTAACTTTTGTCTCTTTAATTCACCACCAGACACTTCCTGTCTTTGTTACTGTAGTATGTTCTTTTTCATTCTTTGTCGCTGGTGTTCTAGCTCTCTTTTCCTCTGTTTTCCCTTTTTGTATTTTTCTCTCTTTCTCTGCATCAATGTTAGTTGAGGAAACAAAAGTGCCACTCTACAAAAACAAGTGGCGGTGGGCCAAACCTGCCCTCACCATGGCTCAAAGTAAGCACTGGTCATTGCAAAAAATACATATGTAATTCATGTAGGCTTAAAGCAGCCTTCTTCATGTATGTGCTTGTTGAGCATTTGTTTTATTAAAGTGAGAACTTTATCGAAATTAAATTTAAAAATCCAATATTAAGTGGGCGCCAGAAGTTAAGGTTCACCCAAAGCATGTTTCTATTTCTGTCTGTTAGAACAGGGGGTCTCTAGTTGGCTGAGGTAGGTACCTTAATCCAAATAGGGACCCTTGCTTCTAGTCAGGGAAAGGAGGGACACACTCTTAGATAACCCCTGCTCACCCTCTGGTAGCTAGGCACGAGAAGTCAGGCTTATCTCCAAGGCAATGTGTAAAGTATTTGCAACCACACTCCCAGTAACACAGTGATAACACCACAAATGGACACCACACTGATTTTATAAAAATAGCGGTATCTTTATCAAAAGAAATACGATGAGACCAAACGATAGAAATCCAACATATGCGTATTCGTAATATTTCACTTTGCCGGTTATTAGGCCAACGATCACTTGTAGGTTCTTGCGGTATTAATGAGCAGTTCACGATGATCTAATGCAGTCCTAATGCAATGCTATGCAGTTCGTAATGCAGTGCGTAATGTAGAAATAAGTCAGTCCTTAATGCAAGTACTAATGCAGTTTGTAACGCAGGAATAATGCAGTTCGTAATGCAAGAATAATGCAGTTCGTAATGCAAGAATAATGCGTTCGTAATGCAAGAATAATGCAGTTTGTAATGCAAGAATAATGCAGTTCGTAATGCAAGGATAATGCGGTTCGTAATGCAAGAATAATGCAGTTCGTAATGCAAGGATAATGCAGTTCGTAATGCAGGGAATAATGCAGTTCATAATGCAAGAACAATGCAGTTCGTAATGCAAGAATAATGCGGTTCATAATGCAAGAATAATGCGGTTCGGAATGCAAGAATAATGCAGTTCGTAATGCAAGAATAATGCAATAAGCCAATCTGCGCGATCAGCTCGGGCACCACTAGGCCCCAACAACAGAGACTACAGTCGTAAGCTTAAAGGGGCGGCCCCGGTACTGCTGGGCAGGTACGGGGACTCAGCGCGTCTAACACTGTGCAGCGGGCGAGAGATCGGAGCACTCCTGTACTCCTCCTGCACGCCTCCCCAGGCCACACATGCTTGCGGCTCCCAACCGGAGTCCAAGGCTTATCTGGGGGATGCGCTGCTTCGCTCTCTCTCTCTCTCTCCCCGCTCGTTGGACGTCCTGCTGGGCAGCCCCGATGGCGTTGGAGCTCCGTGGCTAGGCGATGCTGTAGCCGGATGGGTTACGGCGCTGCCTTCTCCTTCGTTGACGATCTTGGGCAGATTCCTCTTGGCGAACAATGATCACGATCCCTTTCACCTTGCAGCTTCCTTAGCTTCAAGAAATCCCTTAGCACGTTGCAGCTCGGGCCGGCGGCGGTGATCCTTACTCACAGCCTCAGTTACGATGACGGCTCGGGCCACCAACGGCAATGCAGTAGCGTGGACGATGTTTCATGCTGCAGGGGCAATGCGGTCACGGGGCACCTCATAAACGGCACCACAGACCACACAGCAGTCTCAGGCGTGCAAAAGCACACGCACCAAGCGTCGCTGAGACACGGTTAGAAACTTTGATGTTCCTGAGTTTCCACAACAGGGGACCAGCTCTCCTCGGGCCCCTGGGGACAAGTTACTTCAGGACACAGCACACCGCAAAGTCCTTTCAAGCAGGGGGACACAGCACACAGCAAAGTCCCTAGTCCTCTTCTTAGTCAAATCAGCAAACTGCAGGCCAGCCCCAGAACACACAGCAAGGGAAGTCCTTCTCTTCAGTCTCTTCAGCTGTCCTTCTTTGGCAGAGGTTCCTCTTGATCACGAAGTAGTTTCAATCTTTTTTCAGTCTTGAGTTCAGGGGTTTCAGCTCTCACATTTATACCCCTAAATGCCTTTGAAGTCTTTGTGTTCAGAGGGGTCTGAGCCCGGTCCAAACCAGTTCTGGGTGTCTTCCTGCCAGTGCACACCCTCTTCCTTTGATAGTAAGGGTCTGGGCCTCAGACGCTCCGCAGGAGGTGGTGCCATCCCTTTGTGGCAGCAGCACAGCCCTCCTCACATCCAGGGGGGCTACTCCTCCCATCACACCAAATGCAGGCCAGCCTGCTGCTGTCCCACCTACTCCTCCCTGGTGTCAGGACACCTCCCCAGACCCTGTCAACATCCACACCCAAACAGTCAATACACAACCAGGCAGAGGCACGCAGGATGGTTAGGACAAGAAACCAGCCACTTCTAAAAGCGTGGTTTCTAAACACACAATTTAAAAACCATCTTCATAAAAAGATGTGTTGTTAAATTCTGAGTTCAGGCACACTAAACTCCATCTCTCCATCTTATGCCGATGGGAAGATATGCTGGAAACATGTGACACAGCATTCCCCATTTTGTCCTATGGGCAAGATGACCTTGCAACAGTGAAAAACGAAATTGGCAGTATTTCACTGTCAGGACATGGTACACACCTCAGTACATGTCCTACCTTTCACATACACTGCACCCTGCCCAGGGGTGTACCTTGGGCCTACTATAGGGGTGTCTGATGTGCATAAAAAAAAGGGAAGGGTAAGGCCTGGCAAGTGGGTGCACTTGTCAGGACAACCAGGCAGTTAACAAACTGCGCGCAGGCACTGCAGTGGCAGGCCTGAGATCTCTCTTTAGGGCTACTTATGTGGGTGGCACAATTAGTGCTGTAGGCCCACTAGTAGCATTTGCATTACCAGCCCTGGCACACATAGTGCACTTTACTAGGGACTTTACTGGTACGACAAACATGCCAATTAGGGACAACCATTTACCATAACACTTTATACAGGGAGCACTTGCACTTTGACACTGGTCAGCAGTGGCAAAGTGCCCAAAGCATCTAAGCCAGCAAAACGAGATCCATCACAGCATCAAAAATAGAGGAGGTAGAGGCAAAAAGTCAGGGGTAACCACGCCAAGAAATGCCAGGTCTAGCACTGTCCAAGAGCTAGCATGAAAATACTCTTGAGTATGAGTATATTTGTACATAAAAGTGCTTCGAGTTAGCCGTTTTCATGGTTTGGTCTCTTTAACTCAAGTCACTCATTATGCTTACGCCTACTAAAGCATGCAACATGGGGCCCTCCTCTTAGGACCTTGGCTTTTTGTCACTGCGAGTGACTGATTTTTGCCTGATTACAGGTGCAGAACTGGCGTAGAAGTCTACAGAAGTTCCAGGGATTGTTCAACAAAACTTTACTTAGGCAGTGCTCTTTCTTTTCTTTCCGTTATTTAGTATTAAAATATTTTTCTTAAGTCCTTTTTAGTGGGCCTAAACTGTCTTCAGATTACAGTAATAGAAACCCTAGTTACCTTTTCTTTACTAAATAGGAATTGTATATCCTGGTGAAGTGCACTAAAATGGTTTCTATGTCTAGCTTAAGTGCTCATGAAAAAAACCTGCAGCAGCTTCTCGACACTAGATCAGTTGGATTTGCCGGTGCTTGTTTAATGCTACTTAAATATAAGTAGGGGATTTGTTTCAATATACAAGAATACATATGCAAGAGAAAAGTTGAGGTGTATTGGCTAAATTGCAGACTTGTAACTCTAATCCTGACTCCACCACGTGCCTATACATCATGTGATTCTGGGCAAAATGCATCTCCTTGTACTTAACATTGTGGATTTGTACAAAATGTGATTGTAAATAAGCGAAGTGTAATGCTACTGGAAATACAAATCCCTAACTGGTGTTCATTACTCTGTTATCCTGATAAGTTTGTGATGTATAAGTGCCAATTCATGAAACAGAGCTATTCTTCTTTAAATATCATGGGAGAAGTGGCTTAAATTAAATTGTTTGACAAAGTGGACTATATGTTAGCACTGAAGCGGGATAAAAGTTAGAAATGCAGTTTAACAGGCATTGGGCACAGAAACACAATAGGTAAGGGCTGAAGACCACTTTTTATAGACCTGGTCTGAAACGCTTAAAGATTTTCTATGTGTCACAACAGAGGAAGGTTAACCACTAACCTTCTCAAGCCGGATACAGCGGGAACGGTGGTTGTTGCTAGGTTAACCC
This sequence comes from Calotriton arnoldi, assembly GCA_963921515.1. Taxonomy (NCBI): domain Eukaryota; kingdom Metazoa; phylum Chordata; class Amphibia; order Caudata; family Salamandridae; genus Calotriton; species Calotriton arnoldi. Next base: position 891,651 of record CAWUFW010006813.1, on the reverse strand, counting down.
TTTCCCATATATGGAAACACCAGTGAGTATATATATATCACTCTACTAGTCTCACCACCGTAGGGGAAAGGGAAAAAAGGGACAAATGAAACAATAAAGTTGCAGCAGCAAAACACGTAATAGGGATGTCTTCGGGAATTGTAGACCTCTCTCCTACGATTGCCCTGTTTGCCCTGCAAGTGAGACACAAATACACATACATGAAGTTCCCCCTTATGCCACCATAAACAATGCTTCTCTATGTGTAATGTACTTACAGGTAATGCTGCCGCATATATCCCAACATAAAAGCACAAAAAATAAAAAATAAAGAAAAGGCAAATCAAGATGACTCCTCCTGGGTAATACTCTGGTTTGGTTTTTTGTGGTAATAGGAATCAAACACCATGTCATCAAGTCAAGTTAGAGGTACTTATCTTACTGCAGATAATCCTCCGGTAGTGTAAAGTGGCTTCTGCTTAGTCACAACAGAAATCCTTCTATACCTGGCAACCACGTGTTAAGAAGCTACCAGTTTCTCCCAGGACCAACAAAAGTGCAAAACTGCAGAAGAAGAACTCCGAGCCTCTTAACAGCTCTGGGAATAACCTCTGCCAAATTCAAAAGTCACGCACGCTCTCCTGAGCGTGTAAAGCAGTGTTGTGCTGTTTGGGATGCTCGTTTTCCCTAGCGCATACCTCGCGTCACTAAGGAAGTGTTTACAACAAATAAAAAAAAGAAAGTACTTGCTGAATTAGCTCGGCAACTTAATGGCTGCTGCGTTCTTTTGCAGCTCTTTCCTCAGCATGGGAAATCAGCGCGTATGGCGTCCAGGTTCAGTGGGAGGCAAAAAGATGGCGTATCACGGCCCGACGCGGACCGGTTTCGAATGCGCTCTAGTTCAGGATAGCCCCTTGAGTGATCAGGAGCTGGGGGTTTTTGGCATTCCAGATTTCTGCCGCATGAAGGCAGAAGCATACACGCAGCTGCTCAAGAACGATATTACTCGAGTGACAAGCCCCGAGTAAAACAAAGGCGGGGCTTATGTACCGGAGCACGAAGGTGAAACAGCCAGTCTCTCCCATTGACTTCTGGGAGATGTAGTTCGACATTCATGTTCCCATTCACACAAGTGAGTGTCTATGTGTGCTCTCCGTATTATCTACGCCTAATCATGACACTATGGCATACACAACAACCTATCACTTTCTGGGGTAGTTTAGTCTAGATGTGAGGTTGGGAGTTAGAGCAATTTTAAACGATTTTACCTAATTGCTTTATCAAAACAGAAAATTGGGTCAAATAGGTTGATACACAGTTACAGAGCCCACAGTTTACATGGCATGCATTTTAGTATACATTATATAGCACACTCTGCAAACTGTATCACTGCAAGGCACTTGTTTATATAAGAAAAAAAACGTTTGCTTTTTGGGAATCGTGAACCTTTCAGGTTAGTTTGTTGTAAAGTCATGGCCATTTTTGCCATATTGGTCAGGAAACACTAGTGAATTATCTCTGTCAGAGCTGCCAAATGTCTATGGTCAAATAGCTGACAAAGCACCATGGGCTTAGGAAGTGTGGAGGATGCAGGGGATATATCTCAAAGATTTTGCAATGAGGGGGACAAGGTGGGAGTAGGGGGGAACAAGGTGGAAGTGGGGGACACAAGATGGGAGTGGGAGAGGAGGACACAAGGTGGGAGTGGGAGGGGGAACACAAGGTGGGAGTAGGAGGGGGAACACAAGGTGGGAGTTGGAGGGGAGAACACAAGGTGGGAGTGTGGGGGGAAACAAGGTGGGAGTGTGGGGGGGAAACAAGGTGGGAGTGTGGGGGGGAGACAAGGTGCGAGGGGGTAAACAAGGTGCGAGGGGAGAGGAACAAGGTGCAAAGGGAGGGGAACAAGGTGCAGTGGCTCCAAGCCCATAAGTTATCAGAACTCCACTAAACACATAATATTGATTTTACATCAATTAATTATATTATTTCCCTCTTTCATTAAATTTTTCAAAATATAGCTATTACTTACCCGCACTATTCCACTAGTAACAGCACAATATATTGCCTTTTTGTACTTAAAAAAGGCATAACACTTTAACAGTTTTTCTGTAACTTATATTGTACAACTACTCAGCAAGCTACAACTTACAACAAAAAATAGCTTATTATTAATCATAGGCGAAACCTAATGCATTTACCAGTACTTGTTTTTTAATTGCTTCTTATGCCCCCTGTAGTCTCGCGCTCTCTTCAACTCATTTGCAAGGTGTCAAAGGCTTGGTAGGGTCACATAAACAGGGATGAACAGCTCCAGTAGCATATCTCTCCCCATTGGCAAATACACTGCAGTAGTACCTTGTCACATTCTTAAGAACCACAAATGAGAGGTTATGCAAGTTTCCAATAAAATGTAAATGAGCAAGACAGTTACATTGTATTATTATATCTCCAATTCCAGTAGCTCACTCAAGGTCTGCCTATAAGTTTCTATTTCCGCAGCAGTCCACATTCTATCCCAATAGGCCAGCGATCTCCGTAAGGCTAAATGTTACAGTCTTTTTATACCAATATAATAGATTAGCGGGATCACTGGAGTATTTTGGGGGAGGGACGTAAACATTCTCAGAATTTTGTATTCCCCAACAATTAAAGGCTGCAAGATTTCACCACCGCATAACTCTGATCCATAAAGGGCAGCAGCTTGGGCTCTAAATTTGTATACTTTCAGGGGAGGGGTGATGGCCTATGACACAGTCGAGTATTGTTTCTTTACAATGGGAATAGAATTTTGCATTAGGATTGTCTTAGATTTATTTATTTGTGGCTTCCATGAAAGTTTTGAGTTGAGCGTAACCCCCAGATATACTAAGTTGGATACACACTCCAAGGGCACCCCATTCAAAACTATTTCGTTTTTGAAGCTTTTATGTGGTCTAATGGCCATGTATTTGGTTTTAGTAGGGTTTATCTCGAGGCCCGTTAGTTTGCAGTAATTGTTAAGGCTATCAAGTAGGTTTTGTAACCCCATTGGTGTTTGGGACAATAAGATTGTATCATCCGCGAATGTTAAGGCGCAGATATGAGTCCCTCCGAGCTTAGGTGTGTCATGAGAAGATTTTTGCAGATACTGAACCAGATCATTCACATATAGTAAAAAAAGAGTTGGTGCCAGGACATAACCCTGGCGCACGCCCCTCCTGACCAGAATCTCATCTGTGAGCTCCCCTCCTATGCCCCAGCGTACCTTGGCAAAGTTACCCTCATGTAGCCTTATAATTTGGTTTAAAATCTCCTCTGGCACTCCCTGTTGGTATAAGGTTTTCTGTCACGTGGTTACTAGAGACGTTATCAACATCGTTAAGTCAGCATGAGCCCGGTAGCCATGATGCTACTTTTGCGCACAACACTGCATGTCTTTATTTTGCACAACTTTGTTTATGCCTTTCACATGAGACCTCTCTGCTGTGCTCGTTCTCTGCCTGTTCCTGGAGTTTAGTCTGAACATAGTAAGGAAGGTCGATAAACACTGACTCTTGTTATTCTGTACTGGTCAGGCCCTAGCACTTAGCCCAGATATCTTCTATTATATAATACATCTTCTATTACATAATAATACTTCTGCTTACCAAGGGGAGGGTGGTTAGGCCTTATAGTCCTTTATCCACTGTCTTTATAAAATGATATCTCCCTTTATGATATATGGCCTTGCTGCAATGCTAACTGTATTGATATTATGCATTTTGCTGCTGGTAGTGGCTCATGTACTGCATTTTAGAGCACGATAGTTAAAATAAATTATTTCAACTATTTTCGTGTTTCTGTCAGATCTTATTGTGGACAAGTACGAGAATGTGAGCGAAAAGGTGTGTCTTGTTACCGCGATTCCTGAGCGATACGGGAGTGATGTGTTCTGGGGTGTCTAATCATTGGTTTCTCCATTTGTGAGTAGGAGAGCGAGTGAGACACTATAGCTAGTCGGTCCGGGGTTCGTGGGCACTAAGGTGGTGGGAAGGCTTAGCCCCTATACACCGAGGTCCCATTTTCCTGCGCATAGTTCTGTGTATGTGCAGAATCCCGGCAATATGGCACCACCAACGTTTGGTCTGGTACTTATTCTCGAGACCCCTGAGTAGCGCTTGTGCTTGTCCATAATACCCTCTCACCAATTACCGGAGACGTCCGTGGTGCTGTTATATGGGGTTATATGCCCTAAGACACATTCTCGACATTGCTAAGTTAGCATGAGTTTTGCTTGCCCTATGCTGCTGCTTTTGTGCACGCCTCTGCTAAGCGTTTGTTTACGCGACACTTTGCCTCTGCCCTGTACATGATAACAGATTTATTTTCACGTTCTCAGCCTTCCCTTCAATTCTGTCTGAACATAATGTGCAAGGTCGGTCAACAATGTTTCTTGTTATTCTGTTCTGGTCAGTCCCTATTACCTAGACAAAACATGTAACCAACAGCTGCAATGCGGAAGAATCGTGCTTTGATATAACGTTATTGCATGTTTTTGAAACACTCTCGAAGAAAGCCGTTCCATGTAGCTGAGCGCTGCTGTTCCTATGATGTAAACCCTTGGGTTTAGGCTTTCAGGTAGGGGTCTGCTAATAACGCCTAGAGATCTTCTGTTATATAAAATAACTTCTTACTGCCGTGGGGAGGGTGATTAGGCCCAGTTATTTAGCCTTTTTTACAGTCTTTATAAAATGAAGACTCCTTTTATATTCTATGGTATTGTAACAATGCTAATGATTCTTGCCTTATGCATTTTGCTGCTAGTTGTGGTTCGCATACTGTTTCATGAATCACTATAGGCAAAATAAACATTTTGAACCTATTTAGTGACTCTGATTATTTTTATTGTGGACAAGTACGTGAGAGCGAAAGAGTGTCTTGTTCCCGCGACTCTGAGGTGAGTCGGGAGTGCTCGTGTTCTGGGTTGTCTAAACATTCGTAGCTTCTTGATATTTGTAGGAGACCGAATGAGACACTATTGCTAGTCGGTTGGGATTTTGGGTACTAAGGTGATAGGAGGTACACCCCTATTTACTGAGGTCCTGTTTTCTTGTGCATAGTTATGTGTATGAGCAGAATCCCCGCAACATGGCGCCGCCAACGTTTGGTCTGGTTTTTATCTGCGAGACGCTTGAGTAGTGCTCTTGCTGGTCTACAATAGCCTCACTTCTGTTTCCGGAGACAGCTGTGACGGAGTAACCTCCTATATTGACATTTTTATAGGTTTATTCAAGCTTGAAGTTTTAAAAGGTATATCTTTTCTTATAACCTGAGTTTGCGCTGCCAATCTTTAAGTTGTTCTACTGTCTTCTCTATAATGGCTGTAGTTGATATTCCGGCTCATAGCAGAGCCGCGCTGAGTGCGCACTTGACTCATTATGCGGTCCCTGATGCTGGGGCCGCACTTATTTTTGTGGTGGAAGCCGATCCGGCTCACCAATTTGAAGTTTTTTACTCTTGGGTCACTTTTCCGGCAGTGGATGGCACTGATGATTTGTTTCACACATATGCTGCCACCGCCGTTCCTCAGCAGTATCAGCCTTATAGAGCACTTGAGATTCCTCTTACAGCTTGGCAACAGCGTATTTGGTTTAATGGCGCCCTTCCTCACCCATTAACGGTGGTCCGTTTAGGCCCTTTATCTATAGATGGGGCCACATGGCCCATTTTGGCTGGGTTTACCCCACACCCACGTGCTTTTACAACTGCGACTCTGGCAGAGCTTCGCGTCTTACATACATCGTTGGTACGCATCTATAGAGCTGTAATCCAGTACGTAACACGTACCGTCCAGGTGGGACCACCTGGCGCTGCGGTACAACCTGCGGGTCCTGGTGGCGTAACCATCAGTCCCGTTATTGTTAATTCTGTCATGGGCAAGCGCCCACAGAATAAGGATGAATTTCCTTATTGGCTTGCCGAGAAATTTGGACAGATAGAAGCTGTCTTTCCTAATACCACTCCTGTGGATAAACACAGGATTTTAACTATTAGTTTGCCTAAGGACTTAATTCCCGAATTGGCTGATTGTAACACCTGGGGCAGGGTGTTTGCAGCGGTATATTCTATGTGTTTCGGCACCCCCTCCATGACCGTGCTCCCTTCTGTGATTAAACGCGTTCAAGATGAACACGGTGCAGAAGCGGCTGTTGAGCTGGGGATGAGACTGGTGGGAGTGTTCGACGTGGTTGCTGATATGATCCTTGCGAATGTCAAGGGCGATGCCGTTCGCTTTCAAGTAGCAAACCGCTTAGAGGCGGTCGCGGAGCCTGACAGACCACGAGAATTACCAAAGATTATTGCAAAGGCTTACAAAACCATAGGCCGCAATAGTCTGGGAAATAAGCCTGCGACTCAAATACAAACGCAGCCTCAAGTACAACAGAAAGCCCAGCCTGACAAGGATGGGCGCCCTTTCTTTCCTAAAAAGAATTGGCAAAGAAATAAGAAACAGGGTTCCCAACAACAAAAGCAGGGTTCGCGTGCCAGTTCACCAACCCCTGATGCTTCTGAACGTACTTATGACTTGCGCGATCGCGCTAAAATTAAGTCTCCTGAAAGATTTCAGGTTCCTGATCAGCGTTCTCCTCGTTCTTTACAGGAAACATCAGGCTCACAAGCCGGTGGAGGGGATCGCCAGGATCTGGGTAGAACTCAATCTGCGTCACATCTTCGTGAACAGCCTCGGCAGTTTGAAGTCAAGGACAAGCAGGGTGATTCCGCACGAACCCGTCCTCCTTTTCAAAAGAAAAAGGTTGCTGCTTTAACAGCAAGATATGCCACAGACGGTGAGGATGCGACTCCTGGATCAGACTTGGGCAGTGACTCTGCTCGACAGCGCGGCGGAAGTTACCATAGTCAGGGAGGCTCTACGTCCCCGTCTGGATGTGACAGCAACTGACACAGTTGTTACCATTGAGACTGCAGATACCCGGGTTGCCCCCCCGGATAGACTACACGAAGTACTTTTCTAAATTGAAGGTGATATACTGTGTCCCGTTAAGGTTGTTTTCTGGGAGAATCTAACCGCTATATATGGCATTTTATTGGCGGAGAAGGATTGGCCTCCACCCTTTGTGTTATCCGCTTCTCTGGGGGAAGATGTGATACTTCTGAGTTTTTCACGTTGTGTCCCTGAGGAACAAGCGCAGGCTTTCGCAGAGGAATGGGCTTTGGCCTTAGCCCCAGCGGTGTATCGCAATCAGGTGGGTTGGGACGTTGATTCTCCGGCTCATGAAATACCGTTGCACTCTATGCCACAACCTCAACCTCAATATCCCATCAAACGAGAAGCGAAGGCTTCTGTTTGTGACATTCTAAGACAATTGGAGTATCAGGGGGTTATTGAGTCATGTGTATCACCTATGAATAATCCTCTCTTTACTGTCCCTAAATGGTTCTTTTCGGATGGTATTGGATTATAGAAATTTGAACAGCCATTGCCGCACCTTTGCGGTACAAAATACACACAGTTCAGCGCTGGTGAATAATATTGTTCGTAAAAAATACAAAATGACACTTGACATTTCGAATGGTTTCTACAGTCACAATCTCGACCGTGTGAGTGGTGACCTGACAGCATTCAGTGCCGTCGGACATCAGAAAAAGTTTACACGTTTGCCAATGGGGTACAAGAACAGCCCCAGGGCATTTGCAGCACGCATTGTGTCTTTGTTGCATGACATTGACCCTGAGGCCTTGTCGTATGTTGATGATATCTATTTAACTGACGACGACCTCGCCCCGCATCTTGACCGAGTCGACCACATAATATTGTCTTTTGCTGACTACGGTTACAAATTTAATTTTGCAAAGTCACACATTGCCCATCTGGCAGTGCTCTTTTTGGGCTACGAGCTCAATAATGAGGGAAAGGGTCTAGCACCTCACTTCCTAGAGAAATGTGCACATTTGCAACCACCTTCTTCTTTGAAAAAGTTACAGTCCCTGCTGGGTTTTTTAAACTTCGGGAGGACTTACATTCTCGATTATGCCCAGCGTATCAAACCGCTTTATGCGTTGATACAACCTAAGTTTTCTTCTGCCAGCTGGCTTCCAGAACATACTTCCGTTCTGCAGTCTTTGCAGGCGGATTTGCTTGCGACTAACTTCTTAATGACTCGTGATAACACCACCAACCTAGTAATACGTATCGTGTCTGGGGCAGTGGGTTTCACGTACTTAACATTCAATGAAGGTGACACAATACCTATTGCATACAAATCACTCTTGTACACTGCTGCTGAAATGCGTTTTTCCTCTGTCGAAAAAATCTTAACTGCGGTGCAGATGCCGATTCTTAAGGAACGCTCACTTGCGCAAGGCAAACGCATTCTTATGGTCACTCCCTTCCCTGCTTTGGAAGCGGTGACTAAAGCTAGTGTGCCTAACTCTAAGGCATTGCACCCATGTTGGATTCAGTGGGCTACTTCTTTGACGTCTTCGGATGTCACATTTGTCTTTGATCCATCTCTTCAGACTCAGGAGTTTTTGCAGTATGAATTTGTTCATCCTCCTCCTTTGTCCCTTCTTCCTCTGTGTGAGTACAAATGCATCATTTATACCGATGGCTCGGCGCAACCGGCCACGGGTTCCAAACATGCTTATTCAGCGGCTTGCGCTATTGTGGCTGGCTCCATTGCAGATAGAGAGTTTAAGTCTTCCATTGTGCACACACAGGCACTAGGAGACTGCACGGCGTAATTGGCCAAGCTGCGTGCTCTTGTTCTAGCTCTAGAGTTTGCTGATCCTCTTGTGAATACTCTTATTGTGTGCGATTCTTACTATTGTGTCCAGTCGTTCAATGACAACTTATTCTTTTGGTCTCAAAATGATTACTGCGATTCTAAAGGCAGCGCAATTAAGCATAAAACGCTTTGGGTTCGAGTCGCAGATCTTAAACAACGTCTGCCTCTCACACATGTTATTCACACTCTTGGCCACCAGCGTATCGGAACACACGCTCTTGGTAATTCTCTGGCTGATGAAGCGGCCAAGTCTGCAGTAGCCACGTGTTCCGTAGCAGCAGTTACAAGATCTATGACTAAGGTTGATACTGAAATTCTGGCAGCGGTCGCTGCAACTAGGGAGGGAGATAATTATCCTGCGGGTTTCCCTTCTAAATACTCTTATCATGTAACTCCAGAACAGGTTCCTTATGCTACCATTCCTTCGGTTGGGGATCGGCTGATTCCCAACTCTGACCGCAGAGAAGCTTTGATCAAAGCCGCACACAAAGGCATTGCTTCGGCACATGCTGGTGTGTCGGCAACAGTCTCTATTCTTCAGCAACGTTATTGGTGGCGTGGTTTATATAAACAGACTCGTAATTATGTTCTTTGCTGGGGGGCGTGGCCAGCAACATGGCGGAGTAGCCGTGCTGATCGAGAGCTCCACTGGCCCCGATCTTAATCCTGCTGTAATCCTGTTCCTCATCGCCGCAAAAACGGCATACTGACGGCTGGAGATCACCGGAAGGCAGCGGTGGGGCCCGTGAGAGAAGAGGCGACGTCCGGAGCCCGTAATTGAGACCTTTCGGCGCGCGGTCTCTTTCAAGATGGCGATGGCGGCGCCCTGAGACCCGGGCCCGGGATAGCTGTGTTTGTGCAGGGAGGGGCACCGAGAGAGGTGCGCAAGTGAAGGTGGCAGGGGACGTGTACGGCGCCGCGATCGGAGCGCCTCCCTGGCGGCGGCATCGCCGATAAGTGGTGGACCTGTGGATCCCCGGCGCTGCGACCGGACATCTGAGGCCGATAGTGACTGCTGGCAGCGCCGACTACTCCCGGTCCCGCATCGCCGAAGGAGACGCCTCGGTGCCGGAAGTGGCAGACAGCGGGACACCGCCCGACAACTGCGGTAAAGGGAGGGGCTCTGGAGAGAGATGATCATCCCTGCACGTCTCCGGTCCCCGTGGTGGCGGCCCGGGGCCAAAGCCCAGTGTACTGAAGCTCGAGAGGACCGCGGCGCCGGCCCCTTCTGGCTGTGAACTGTTTCCAGTGATTGGCCTGGTGGCGAGTCGTGCCGGTGGGCGAGCAGGGTGAAGTTGCGGTCACATCAGCCGCCTGGCCTGAGACCCGTGCTGCTGGAGGTGGACTGGCCCCTCCGGCGCCGGCATGAGAAGTTAGCGCGCACTGGAGGTGAGGGCGAGGCGTCCTGGCAAGGAGGGAAGCGGCAGGGTCACAGATACACGGCCTTTCCCTTATCTAATCTGCCTCGCTGCAGATCCGCACCCGGTTGGGGAGCCTTTGTGAGACGCACTTGCTGTCCCTGCCTGTCATGGAAGGAGACGCGAAGGGCGCCTGCTGCCCCTGCGACTTTGTCGTCTGACGCCTCCGGGGGAGGATAGGGGCGTGCTCGGAGCCTACCAGTGAAGCTGTCGACTCCCCCCGTCTCCCTCTCAGTGTTGGGGGTGGTGAGAGAAGTTCCACTTCTAGACCTCAGCCTTCGCCGTGCAGCTCTTGAGATGGCCAAAGACAAAGAACCCAAGCAATCATGGCAGGGAAAGATGGACCGCTATGACAAGTTGCTCACAGGTCCGCCTGGGGCGGAGGGGGACCCCGCTCCTCCCTCGGACACAACTACCATCCTGCAAGCTATCCGCGACTCTAGAGACAGTCTCGAAACGAAACTGGCGGAGGTGAGATCAGAGGTTACGCTGTTGCGCCACGATCTACATAAAGTAGCGGACCGAGTGATGGAAACGGAGCACCGCATATCAGAACTGGAAGATGCCTCCCAAGTCACACGTAAAGATGTTTCGGGGCTCTTGGCGTCCATGGCTGAGGTGGCCTGGAGAGTGGACGATGCGGAAAATAGGGCCAGACGGAATAATCTCCGCTTCGTGGGATTTCCGGAAAAGGCGGAAGGATCCGATCCGGGGCGCTTCCTATTGTACTTCCTACAACACATTCTACCGCAGGCGCCGTTCTCGACTTGCTTCGTAATAGAACGAGCCCACAGGATGCCAAGTTTTGCCCCACCGCCGGGGGCCCCGCCTCGCCCACTGATAGCGCGGTTCCTAAATTTCCATGATAGAGACCTCATACTGCGGGAAATCCGTAAGAAGGGTGAAGTTCGCTACAAGAATACCCGTGTGATGGTCTTTCCAGACTATTCCCGAGATGTGCAGAAACAAAGGCGAACTTTTGACCAGGTCAAAGCCAAGATGCGTGCTATGGGGATCCAATACATGCTGCTCTTTCCCGCTAAACTGAAAGTAATCTTCCAGGGCTCCACCTTGTTCTTCCAAACAGCTGAAGAGGCCTGGTCCTGGGTGGAGAAGCGGCCAACCTCTCGGCGAGGGACTCCGAGCGCAGCCGCACCGGCTCTGATGAAACGCGGGGGCCGATCCCAGGACAGATTCCAAGGACAACGTCGGCGGCGTGGGATGAGAGCACATGCCTCGGCGGGAAGTACCCCTGGCCGAACACTGAGACCCAGGACCGAAGACCCTCCCCAGTCGGAGTCGGGACACGACTCGGGGCGTTCACGCTCACAGCACTCAAAGGCCCGCTCCGATGGGACCACACATACTCAAAACTCCGAAGCTGAAGATGAGACGCCAGACCCGACTAATCATCCTCTACTGCAAAGCATCATCCATATGGAATCCACGGAGCCGAGTCGCCAGGCTCTGGAGACATCGAACCAGCAATTAGTGGACAAGGGCGATGGGGATTGAGAAACGAGGCCGGCTGGCCCCCAACAACCAGTGAGACTTTCCCGACGTGTCCAGTGCAGGTACACTGAACAGTGAGAAGGGACAGAGCTCTGTGTGAACTTTTGGTATTATTTTTGTTTAGTTAATTGGGGTGGGAGGGGAAGGGAGGTGACAGACCTCTTGATAGATTACCCATACCTCAGTTGTCATGTTGGCGAGTTGGAGGGAGATGAGGGTGTCTGAAGAGTGTAGGGAGGGGGTGGGTTGACTAAAATATTTCAGTTTTTTGGGGAACAGTTTGAGGAAAACGGATATCTTTTTAAACACAATTGTGACCTGGATAGTGCGGTGAGGGAGGTGGGGAGGGGGTGGGCAGAGCAAGTCATAAGGGTTGGGCAGGAGTTCAACAACTGTTGTAATTTAAGATGGCAGATCATGGCTATACTGTGATGACCTGGAATGTTAATGGGCTTGGCAATAAGGTTAAGAGAGGATTGGTGTTGCGATATCTGAAGCGGCATAAACCCGACATAATATTCCTACAAGAAACACACTTGCTGGGATCGAGTTGTGCCTTTTTAGGAAGAGGCCAATACACTACCTTAGCCCATGCGGGATTCACCAAAGGCTCACAGGGAGTGGCGATACTCATCAGGAAAACACCTCCCTTTCGGGTCTTACAGCAATGGGCCGATACAGAAGGAACGTATGTGGCAGTGAGAGGGGTCTGGAAGAATAAACCGTTCCTTCTCATGAGCATCTATGCTCCCCCTCGATTACAGCAGCGTACACTGGATGCCGTAGCCACTCTCCTCTTACAGTCAGTTCCTGCATTACCTATATTGGGAGGAGATTTCAATGATGTAACTGATCCCATGTCAGATCGTACGAGATCCCGACCGGTCTGCCCTGAGATCACACCCCTAAAGCGGTTCATAGATACTCTGGGGCTTTCTGATCTATGGAGACGGGAACATCCGAATCAAAGAGCGTACTCCTACTTCTCTGGGGCCCATAGAGTATTCTCACGATTAGACTACCTCTTCGCCCCAGCGGGGGAAATACAGCATATAGAAAAGATAGAATATTTGGCTAGAGGTGTATCCGACCACTCCCCTCTCCTGATGAGGCTGGGTGGTAGGACTGTCTCATCCACAGCACAGTGGAGGTTGAATGCGTGGGATCTGCGCGATGAGACAATCGCTGAGGAACTCCGGATAGACTCGGAACTCTACTTTAGCGAAAATGAGGGCACAGTTGAGTCAGCGGTGACATTATGGGAGGCTTACAAAGCAGTATTGCGTGACAGAGCCCAAAATATTGTTGCCCATAAGAGGAAACGGGAGTCAGAAGAAATTGAGGCGCTAGAACACAGACTCCTGGTTTTAGAAACCACTGACCCGACTGCAATGACTGAACACACCATGCGCCAGCTTGAAACACTCAGACGAGACTATGTGGCTCTCGTGACCAATGAGGTGAGGACACACCAACTTGCAACTCAGCATAGACTCTATGAAACAGGGGATAGAGCAGGTAAATTATTGGCTTGGCTGGGACGAAAAGAGCTCGAACCGCGCTGGGTACATGCTATCACCGAACACGATGTAACACACACAACCCCGGAGGCCATAGCCGGCGCTTTTGCGAGGTACTATGCCACGCTATACTCCGCCCAAACCCAAGTGGAGGAAACGCAAATACGTAACTATCTTGAGAACACTAATCTGCCTGTCCTAGCGAAAGAGGAGTCAGACTGTTTGGAGGGTGATCTGACACTAGTAGAAGTGATGGAGGCCATTGCTCGACTAAAGTCAGGCAAGACGCCGGGACCCAATGGCCTTCCGGGGGAATTCTTTAAACTGCACAGTGCACTGTTGGCGCCGCATCTCCTAGAAATGTTCCGGGAGGCTAAAGACCAGGGAATTCTACCAGGGGATCTCCGACTCGCCACTGTGGTTGTTATTCACAAGATGGGGAAACCCCGGAGGACTGCGGATCATACCGCCCCATATCCCTCCTTAATATAGAGGTAAAGATTTTAGCCACAATCCTCGCAAACCGCCTCTTAAAAGTAATTCTCTCTTTGGTTCACGCAGACCAATCAGGATTTATGCCCAAGCGTGCCACCCGGTTTAACCTGCGCCGTGTGGCCAACTGGATAGATACGGTGCAGGGCAGAGATAGTCCCCACTTGCTTCTCTCGCTAGATGCGGAGAAAGCATTTGACACAATACACTGGCCCTTCATGTGGTGTACCCTAGAGGCGATGGGCTTTGGCCCCGTCTTCCGGTCATGGTTGGCACTATTATATAACAACCCGGTGGCTAGAGTTTGGGTTAACGGTACCCTTTCAGATGCCTGGACAATACAGCGCGGTACGCGACAGGGATGTCCCCTATCTCCCCTCCTCTTTGCTCTGATATTAGAGCCACTGGCGTGCGTAGTGAGAACTGAGGAGGGACTGGGTGGATTCTTAGATGACGCGCGTTGCCTGCAAGTGGAACGCATTTCCCTATATGCGGACGACATACTACTGTATGTCACGCAGCCTGAGGTGACACTTCCCCGTGTGCTACGTGTATTTGAGGCCTACGGCTCCCACACGGGTTATAAAATTAATTGGAACAAATCCACTCTCTATCCCATATGCGGAGCCGTGGATCCACTGAAGTATCCGAGTTGTTTGAAGATCTCTACAGTGGGATTTCAATATCTGGGGCTGTACATTACTATAGACCCGACGAGCCGAGTGCAGCGTAACATTGGGAAGCTACTGTCAAATTTCCAGGCAGATGCTAAATGCTGGAGGTCACTCCCTCTGACTATTATGGGTAGAGCGGCCATGTTCAAAATGGTGACGCTTCCCCAACTTCTGTATGTGCTACAAAACACTTACCACAGAATACCGGACACAATTTTCGCCTCGATAGATAGTGAACTACGTCTCCTATTATGGGATGGGGCGCACCCGCGCATAGCTTTACGAACTCTGCAGCGTACAGCATATAATGGAGGACTGGCCCTCCCTGATATCAGAACCTACGATAGGGCAGCGCACCTCATTGTCCTTAACGAATGGATACACATGCCAGCTGACCATCCCACATACAGACTGGAGAGGCTCCAATTTCAGACTCGCACACACTTACATTACATTTTTGGGGGTCCGGGAACGGCACGTCTCCTTCCGGCGACGCAACGGGTAATAGGGGCATGAAAAGTGGCTGAAAAGCAGATGAAGTGGGAGGGAAAACCTACGCGCGAAACTCCACTGTGGGAAGGTGCCAGACTAGTCGAACTGAGGAAACTTACAGGATTCCACCAACGGGATCTTATAGGCATTTCCACGATAGGAGACCTACTGGATAAGGGGTCGCTAGCCCCCTTCTCAACCCTGCAGACTAGATACCAACTACACGATTCCCAAAGGTATGCATACCTCCGACTTAGACATGCCTGGTTGGCCCAAGGACTAAATGAAGTGACGCTGCCCAAATATTCCCCTCTAGGAAGGCAGACTCCTTCAGGAGGAGATCCAGACCCAGGCAATATCCCTCACATACAAAACACAAATTAATAATTTCCCGGACAATCTGGGACCGCTGCGCGCTAGGTGGGAACTCACCACTGGGACCCTAGAAGACATAGATTGGGAGGCGGCCCTCATGCACCCACGAGAAGTAGCAATAAGACTGCGGCTGCGACTTATCCAATATAAGATTCATCATAGAGCCTACTTTGATAGGGCGCGTCTCCACAAGATTGGCAGAGCAGCAGACCCACTCTGTCTCCGCTGCCACGTTGAATGTGGTAACTACATACACACCCTATGGGAGTGCGGCCACATTCGCATATACTGGCTTACAGTCAGGGAGGAGTTGAACAAAATACTTGGAACGCAGCTGGAACTCGACGCAAAATTCTTCCTATTGGGAGTTCCCTCTGACGTTGATCTTCCGCGCCATAGACTCATACTGGCTAACTTGGGGCTAGTTGTGGCCAAGAGAGATATAGCCAAACACCTCGGGGGCCCCACAGGTTCCCACGTTACTGGAATGGAGGGCTGGGATGGACCTGTATATGGGGGCTGAAAAAGTGGTATACAAGGCGAGGGGCTGCCCGCGCAAGTTTACGAAAATTTGGCAGCCATGGATCAAGCATTAACCTGGACATTGACGAGGATGAGAGAACTTGCGAGCAGGGGGAGATAGATTAGGCTTAAATACTCAGGAACAAGTATGCCATGTCCAGAAAGGACCGAGATGAATATAGGTGTACCATCTGAGGGCCTATGTTGTATAACATGTTTTGTGATCCTCTTCTTTCCACAGTCTGCACTGTTCTATGTCCAACCAACTGTACATGTTCCCCATCATTTGACCTGGACCGCACTGTATCAACTAATGATTCCGTTTTTGAGATGTATCTGTTTGTTTGTTGAATCACTAAACGAGAATTTCAATAAAAACATTTATAAAAAAAAAAAATGATGTTCTTTGCTGTGATGTTTGTCAACAAATTAAGCCTTCTGCAGTCCCACATCCGCCACAAACACAGCTATGTATTTCTAATAGACCTTTTAGCTGTGTCTATCTTGATCACTGCGGTCCTCTTTCTTCTGATACTGCATACAAGTATATCTTGGTTGGGGTTGATTTGTGCACTCGATTCCTGTGGGTATGGCCACAACGTAGTCCTGACGCTCGAAATGTCATCAGGGATTTGCGTGTCTTTATCGGGATGTTTGCCTGTGGTACCTTCCATTCTGACTAAGGTCCGGCATTTGCCTCTAAGGCTTACAAGGATGCGATGAAGTCGTTGGGGGTACAGGTGCAGTTTTCGTCTCCATACAGGCCTGAGTGCAATTCAGTTGTGGAGCGAATGAACCGTGACTTAAAGCAATCCTTGACAGCTAGAGTCTTAGGTACTGGCAGGGACTGGCTGTCCCACTTGTATGGGGTCCAACGTGCATTAAATAATCTCCCTAGAAGATCTCTGGGTGGGCGGACCGCTTACGAAATGCTCTTTGGCTTTCACATGTTTGTTCCTGACCTTGATGGTCTGGACATTGTGGCGGCTGCCTCTAAGTTTGACGTAGATAATCATTCTGCTATGTTACAGGATCTACAAAAGTCCCGTGATACTCTGGCAAATGAGCATTTACCATCTTCGCCTGCTGATGAACAACTGATTCCTGTTACCGGTTGGCTTCCTAAAGTTGGAGATCTAGTGCAGGAGAAGATTGAAAATAAAAAAGAATTTGGTCCCTCTTATCGTGCTCCGGTTTCTGAACTTGGACTGAAGGGTACTCGTACTGTCATTCTACCACCAATGCCAGGTCGCAAAGACAACAGATACATCTCAGTGGACAATGTCAAGTTACACTGTGTGGCCGATTCTGAATAGTGTGACACCTGCAGTTTCGTGCAACACAATATCCTTAGCACCATTAACTTTGTCGTCTCCTGCTGCCACAAGAATGTCTGCTCATATGATGGACACTGTAATTGATCTTCAGCCTATGCGACAATCATCTTCTGCGATGGATCTTGTGTGTCCTTTTCCAGCTACTGATTCCGTGTGTGTGATACCATCTAGCCCACGTGTACGAATGGAGGATTCAACGCTTTCACCTTTGCTTCCAAGTCCAGTGAGTGCCTGTGAAGGGGATCCGGCACACCTTTCTTCTGCCTCGTCCTCCTCATCATCCAGTTTGCCTGATGCACCTAAGTCTAAGTTGCGTATCTTTTACTCCTGGTTCAAAAAGACATACTTCGTTCCCCCATGGACCTACATTTGGTTGGTGCTTATCCTGATATTTCTCTTCATGTCAATTGGATTTGTGACAGTGTTCTTTTTACTTATAAATGGCCATTATCTCCCTGAACGCTCTGCAGTCAAAATGGTCGATGGTACTTTGGCTCCTCACACATCGTCCCATATCATGAAACGTAACAAGACTTTTGTGAATATTTCAGCTTTTCCTGTTCATGATGGCATAGTTTGGGACAAAGTAGCTTATGAAATCCATGGCCCGACAGAGGTCCTTAGAGTTCCGTACGTATTTCGCGTCTCATTAGGAGATGTGGTGACACAGGACATAGATTCGGATGATTGGGATGTGCAGGCCGTTCATGCATTGTTTTCAGATTTAAAATATTATGCTGCCTTTGATGCTGAAGATTTGTATTTAAATTCTGCCAATTATGGTGATCTTTTTTGCTATCAACATTATGGGCATCATTTTTTACACAAATCGAACACCATAAGACCTTTTTTTAATTTTACGCACTGGGAACATTGTCCAACTCCCTTACAGGGAAGTTCTAAAACGCTTAGGGATAAGTTCACCTATTTTTCTAACTATGATTTGACTAATCCTGAATCCTATTATTTTAGGCTTCAAAAATCCCCTACATTGAAGTACCGGTTATTCCACCCACACTAAACTAATTTATGCCAACTCGTTTAGAACGCAGTTGGCCACACACGGTTATGACCACTGGAAACAGACTATAGATTTAAAATCAATCTGGGGCACAAAGCCATGGCAGGTTCAGGGCACTGAGGCATTACATCATGCCTGCCTGATCCCGACTCGATTGCTGTTTTTAAATGAAACCATTTATCAAACATCCTGTTATGGCCTAGCAACTGTCAAAAACCTAAATACCCCCTCAATTCCATCGTTAGCTGAGTATAATAATTGGCGGTTACATAATAACTACACCATGGAGGCTTTGCAGGCTCTCCTTCAGAATGCCTCCTTTAATGTTTCTGAAATTGATCCATTGGGATGGTTGTTGTGGCAATCTAATGCTAATGCATACCAGTTGCGTTTCTATAATGTTACACCGGTAAACAACCTTAACCCTGCATCCCTCACCCCGCATGTTGTTACAACACGGTCGTTACAACGACCGTGTTGTAACAACGCAATACCATTACCCCGCAAGTCATAACAACGACTTGCAGAAGGGGGGAGAAGGTGTTGGATTTAAAATCCAACACCTTCCCTACTGTCCGCACAGACTGGAGTTGGAATAGTAAATTATACTATTCCAACATCCAGCGCTCTCTCCGCAAGTCGTTGTTACGACTTGCGGGGTAATGGTATTGCGTTGTTACAACGCGGTCGTTGTAACGACTGCGTTGTAACAACATGCGGGGTAACGGGATGCGGGGTAAAGAGGCATATTCTGTTACACCTGGTTTCTTTCAGACTAAGCCTGATCCTCGTTATCCACCTCATCATTCTGTGACTACATACTCGGTAGGTAAATTGTGCCAGCAGTGGCTAGAACACTCTACCCTTGCATCTGTCAAACAGCACCTTTCAATCCTATCGAACGATATAGATTTGGCTGATTTTCTCCTAGGCCCACGTAATCCAAGGGCCAAGCGATCTCTTTATGCCTCTTATAATGAAATTTGGAAACTTTCACAGATGGAAGCCGCCTTCCGTCTGCATCAAATTGACCAGGCAAACTTGGAAAAAGTCCTTGCTGTAGTGGACAACAGCATTAACACGCTCTCTTCCCGCATTTACACCTTAGACAATATTGTTTCTTCTGTAATAGATATTGTGCAAAGTGATGTTTCTGTGTTGTATCATGGTCAGAACCAGTTATGGTCGGTCATGCAATTTGCTTGGACGTTGCAGACACTGAAAATGGGTAAAGTGCCTTGGGATTATTTAAATGCCACCGCTTTATTTTTGCTTTTCAACCTGACTGATAAACAGAAGTTTATGTCCATGAAAGATGCTGTATATACGCTGTTACATATTGAACAATTGGAACCTTTGCCGTTCTCTGTAGCGGAAACGGACTCTGCTGTTTGGTTAATTCATGGCGTTATCACTTTGCCCTTTTCACTTTTTCAATTTGAATCATGTATGCAACACTTTCCTGTTGACCACTTTGAACCGCTTGGCACTGCTTTTCTGCATGAATTATGGGTCCTGCCCTTTGCTTATCAGTGTTTGGGGGAGGATAAAGAAGTTTTCCTCACAGGGGAGGAATGTGATTCGGTAGTGGGTCACTCTCTTGTGTGCAAACACGTTAAGTTGCACGGCGAGTGTGACGTGTCAGCGCCCAATCTAGCATGCTTTTTGAAAGGGACCCCAGTACCATCCATCACGCCTGTCTTTACATTGCTTACTAACGGCAGCTATCTCATTTTAAACAATCAATACTGCTGTGGTTTGCAGGCGGGTGTCCCATACTTGGTAACTGTTTCCCAGCGCGTAACTTGCTGTAGCAATGTCCTTTTCCCGCCCCCGCAAGGGAGTTTAGATTATTTGCTTTTGCCTTCCATTCCGACTTTGAAAACAGAGTTCAACAAGTTGAGCAGACTCAAAGCCCTTTTATTCCAACAGGAGGTGGCCCTCACTTCCGCCCGTGAAACATTCAGACTGCAGGTGGCTCGGACCTCAAGTGAGATACAGTCGCTTCTTAACACTAACCTCCCACTTCATTTTGGGGAATTAATTCACCAAATATTTAATGCATCTGATACGACAGGCCTTGCCTATTTTTTTTAAATGTGTGGGATCTGGCCTGGCCTCTTCCGTTCAAACTATATTCGGGGTAATACCGGCTTTTATTCATTCTCTCTTTTCCAGCGTTTTCGGAGGGTTTCCCTTAATATTGGCGCTGGCTGCTGGTGTCCTGCTTCTCCTCCTTGTGCTTCGCAATGGCTGCTCGCTTTGTGGCTCGGCACAGCCCGGCCCAGCTACAACTGTATCGGGATCGCCTATATGAGGCTTTTGGATGCTTGCCTTTAGCCACACTTGGCGTAACTTACGACTTGACATTCCGCTTTGCCTATTTTACTTGCGTGCAACCAGTGCTTCATTGCAAACGATGTAATTTCTCCTGGGCGATGGAGCTTTGCTTATCGAACACGTGGTGTCCAATCCCTGATTTCAGCCGTTTGATGGGTCCCTTAGAGGCTCATGACGTGGCTTGTTCTGTGGATGGTCCAATGACACGTGCAGCTTTACTTGGAATCTTGGATCAATTGGATATCTGTGCGGCGGCGCAGACTCTCCTACAACAAAGTTTCATTGAATATCACGCAAGTTTGCCTTTTCTATTTTTGGATGCTCCTGTTTGTGAGGAACATGATTGTTCCTTCGACTTACTAAATTGGATGTCATCGTTTTTTTCCACCACTGACAACGCTGAACTATTGGAAGGAATTGCATTCCTTTGCACCCAAACCTTCATGGATTGACTACTTGGGTCATCCCTACTCCACTGTCTGACATACAGACTCTTTTGTTTCAAGCTCACCGTGCCTTCAGCTTTTTTCAAACTTTCCCTTTTTTCTCCGATTTGTTTTTTTTAGAAAATCCCTCACCAATATTTTAAACAATGCCTGACTTCTGAACTCTGTTTTTGTTCTTCTGTCTATGTCCTACTGACTTACCAGGGAGAGGGTGTTATATGGGGTTATATGGCCCTAAGACACATTGTCGACATTGCTAAGTTAGCATGAGTTTTGCTTGCCCTATGCTGCTGCTTTTGCTCACGCCTCTGCTAAGCGTTTGTTTTCGCGACACTTTGCCTCTGCTCAGTACATGATAACAGATTGTTTTTCACGTTCTCAGCCTTCCCTTCAATTCTGTCTGAACATAATGAGCAAGGTCGGTCAACAATGTCTCTTGTTATTCTGTTCTGGTCAGTCCCTATTACCTAGACAAAACATGTAACCAACAGCTGCAATGCGGAAGAATCATGCTTTGATATAACGTTGTTGCATGTTTTTGAAACACTCTCGAAGAAAGCCGTTCCATGGAGCTGAGCGCTGCTGTTCCTATGATGTAAACCCTTGGGTTTAGGTTTTCAGGTAGGGGTCTGCTAATAACGCCTAGAGATCTTCTGTTATATAAAATAACTTCTTACTGCCGTGGGGAGGGTGATTAGGCCCAGTTATTTAGCCTTTTTCACAGTCTTCATAAAATGACGACTCCTTTTATATTCTATGGTATTGTAACAATGCTAATGATTCTTGCCTTATGCATTTTGCTGCTAGTTGTGGTTCGCATACTGTTTCATGAATCACTATAGGCAAAATAAACATTTTGAACCTATTTAGTGACTCTGATTATTTTTATTGTGGACAAGTACGTGAGAGCGAAAGAGTGTCTTGTTCCCGCGACTCTGAGGTGAGTCGAGAGTGCTCGTGTTCTGGGTTGTCTAAACATTCGTAGCTTCTTGATACTTGTAGGAGACCGAATGAGGCACTATTGCTAGTCAGTTGGGATTTTGGGTACTAAGGTGATAGGAGGTATACCCCTATTTACTGAGGTCCTGTTTTCTTGTGCATAGTTCTGTGTATGAGCAGAATCCCCGCAACAGTGTGAGGGATTTACCTCCTATTTTAGAGATTATAGGTTTTACAAGCTTGGATTTTAAAAGGTTTTGTTTTTTGTCTTTACTACCCAGTGTTGTGCTACCGTTTTCCTTCTTTCCTCCCTGATAGATAATGGCTATTGCAGTCGCTGCTCATAATTGGGCAGCGCTGACTGCTCATTTGACTCAACATGCAGTCCTGGCTACGGGGGCAGACATTATCTTTGTGGTTGAAGCGAACGCTGCTTTTCGCTTCGAGGTGTTTTATTCTTGGGTTACATTCCCGGTGGTGGATGGGAATGATAATTTCTTTCATGAATATGAACAAGCCGCGGTTCCCCGGGATTATTGACCCTATCAGTCACTTGAAGTTCCGTTGTCAGCTTGGGAGCACACCATCTGGTTTAATGGTGCCCTACCTCACCCTGTTACAAGGGTCCGTTTAGGCCCTTTATCGGTCGACGGAGCCACATGGCCTGTGTTGGCGGGTTTTACACCACACCTAAATTAACGTGGTGTTACATACGCAGAGCTGCGTCAATTGCATGAGACATTAGTTCATATACACAGAAGCGTGATACAATATGTGTCTCGCATGGTCCAGGCGTCCCCGGCTGGGGCCCCTCCTCAGCAACCAGGACATGGAGGAATGGTAATAAGCCCAATCATGATTAATTCAGTGATGGGAAAGGGTCCTCAAAATAGAGATGATTTGCCGTTCTGGTTAGCAGAACGATTTGAGCAACTCGAAGCTGTATTCCCTAATACTACTCCTTTGGATGAACATAGGATACTTACAATGAGTTTACCAAAAGATCTTATTCCAAATTTGGCTCACTGCACCACTTGGGGAAAGGTGTTTGCGGCGCTGTGTTCTCTTTGCTTTGGCACCCCCTCCCTGACAGTGCTACCGACAGTTCTTAAGAAAGTTCAGGAGGAGCACGGGGCAGAGGCCGCCCTGGAGTTAGGGATGAGACTGGTGGGGGTATTCCCTATAGTCTCTGATATGATACTTGCCAATATAAAAGGGGAAGCGGTTAGCTTGCAAGTGAGTCAGCGCCTTGAGTCAGTAGTGATAAACAACGCGAATTGCCTAAGATTATTGCTAAGGTGTATAAAGCATTAGGGCGTAATAATTTAGGGAATATGCCTGTTACTCAGCCACAGAATAAACCCCCTCCCGAGAAGGAGGGGCGTCCATTCTTTCCTATAAAAAATTGTAACAAGAATAAACAGCAACAACAGCCACAGCGGAAGCAGAGTTCACATGCTAGTTCACTGACACCTGATGCTTCCGAGCGTAGGTATGATTTGCGTGACCGCTCTAAACTTAAGACGCCAGAGAGGTTTCAGGTTCCTGATCCTCGTTCTCCTCGCTCCTTGCAGGACTCGTCGGATCAACAGTCCAGTGGAGGGGAGCATCAAGATCGTAGAAAAGGCAAGACCACGCAACAACGAAGTGATCCGCCATGCCAGTTTGACATAAAAGCCAAACCAAAGGGACAACTGCCATATTGTGCCCTGTTTCAAAAGAAAAAAGTTGCCGCTTTAACAGCGAAGTATGCCTCAGACGGTGAGAACCCTGCTTTGTATTGGAGGTGGGCTGTGACCCTCCTCGACAGCACAGCAGAAGTTACCATAGTACGAGAGGTTCTCCGTCCTTGTCTGGAGGCAAGAGCAACTGACACATTCATTACAGTGGAAACAGCTGATACACGACTTGCACCCCCTGATAGACTTTATGAGATAGTCCTCCAAATTGAAGGTGATATACAATGTACAATTAAGGGTATCTTTTGGGATAACCTTACCTCATCTTATGACATTTTGTTGGCTGAGGCAGATTGGCCCCCTCCATTTGTTTTAGCTTCTCCTCGAGATGAAGACGTGATACTTCCGAGTTTTTCGCGTTACGTCCCGGAGGAGACTAAGCAGCCTTACGCATCGGAATGGGCTTTAGCCCTTGCACCGGCTGTGTATCGCAATCAGGTGGGCTGGGATAGAGATTCACTGGCACGGCACATGAGATCCCTTTGTGATCTATGCCACAGCCTCAGGCACAGTATCCAATCAAACGGTAAGCGAAAGCGACTGTTAGTGACATTTTGGCCCAGTTGGAATATCAGGGTGTAATTGAACCCTGTGTTTCATCAATGAATAATCCTCTCTTTCCGATATCCGTAAAAAGTATAAAACAACTTTGGACATTTCCAACAGATTTTACAATCACAATTTGGCTCCTGAGAGCCGTGACTAGACCGCATTTACTGCGGTCGGCAATCAGAAAAGATTTAAAAGATTGCCTATGGGCTAGAAGAATAGCCCTGGTGTGTTTGCTGCACGTGTTGTGTCACTTTTACACAACATAGATCCTGATGCTTTCTCTTACGTCGACGACATTTATTTGACTGATGACGAATTGATACCGCATCTGGTGCATGTTGACGCATCATCTTGTCCTTTGCAGACTTAGGATACAAATTTAATTTTGCTAAGTCGCACATCGCCTATTTGGCGGTTCTCTCTTTAGGTTACAAACTCAACAATGAAGGAAGGGGGTTAGCCCCCCCTTTCTTGCGAAATGTGCTCTATTGCAGCCTCCTTCTACTCTTAAGAAGTTGCAATCTTTGCTGGGTTTTTTTAATTTTGGGAGGACATACATTCCTGATTATGCTCTGCGTATCAAACCGCTTTACGCGTTGATACAACCCTCTTTTTCATCTTCCAGCTGGCTTCCGGAACATACAGATATTCTTCGGTCCTTGCAGTCTGATCTGCTTGCGACTAATTTCTTGTTAACTCGTGACAACACAACTAACTTAGTCATATGGATTGTACCGGGTACAGTGGGTTTCACTTACCTAACGTTCAATGAGGGAGATACGGTCCCCATTGCCTACAAATTGCATTTGTACACCTCAGCAGAGATGCGTTTTTCACCTGTTGAGAAAATTCTTACAGCAGTACAGATGGCAATCCTGAAGGAGCGCTCTTTGGCTCAGGGTAAACGCATTATTTTGGCTTCGCCTGTGCCTACTCTAGAAGCGGTCACAAAGGCGAGTGTACCGAATTCTAAAGCCTTACACCCCCGTTGGATTCAGTGGGCAAGTTCTTTGACATCGACTGATGTCACTTTTATCTTTGACCCATCCTTGCAGACGCAGGAGTATTTACAGTACAAACAGGTTCATCCTGCGCCGCAGGTTATGCTTCCTCTTGACCAATACAAATGTATAGTGTATACAGACGGATCTGCGCAGCCGGCAGTTGGTTCCAAACATGCTTACTCGGCCGCCTCTGCTATTGTGGCGGGCTCTATGGTTGACGGAGTATTTAAGTCTCCCTTAGTCCACACACAGTCCCTTGGTGACTGCACAGCACAGTTGGCTGAGCTGCGGCCTTTAGTATTGGCTCTCGAATTCGCTGATCCGGATGTTCCTACTCTTATAGTGTGCGATTCTTTCTATTGTGTGCAGTCTTTTAATGACAATCTGTTCTTTTGGTCTCAAAACGATTATGGAGTCTCTAAAGGTAGCGCAATAAAACATAAAACGCTTTGGGTTCGAGTGGCAGCTCTTAAGGAGAGTTGCCGCTCACACATGTTATTCATACTCTTGGCCATCAGCATGTGGGAGCACATGCTGTTGGTAATTCTTTGGCTGATGAGGCGGCCAAATCTGTGGTTCCCACGTGTTCAGTAGCAGCGGTTACAAGGTCCATGACTAAAATTGATAAGGAAATCCTGGCAGCTATAGCTGCTACAAGGGATGAAATGGCATTCCCACAAGGTTTCCCCTCTAAATATTCTTGTCATTTATAACCGGAACAAGTTCCCCTTGCTTCCATTCCGTCCGTTGGGGATCGGCTGATTCCCAACGAGGACCGCAGGCTTTCTTTGATAATTGCCGCGCATGAAGGCATGGCATCCGCACATGCTGGAGTGTCAGCGACAGTGTCTCTTTTGCAGCAGTGTTATTGGTGGCATGGTCTATATAGACAGACACATAATTATGTACTTTCTTGTGACATTTGTCAACAGATTAAACCGTCTACGGTTGCACGTCCACACACAGCTTTACATCTCAAATCAACCATTTGGATGTATTTATCTTGATCACTGTGGTCCTTTGACGTCCGACACAGCCTATAAATATATTCTGGTTGCAGTGGATTTGTGCACTAGATTCCTTTGGGTTTGGCCGCAACGTAGTGCTGACGCTCATAATATCATTAGGGATTTGCGTGTCTTTATCGGAACATTTGTGTGTGGTACAGTCCATTCAGGCCAAAGTCCTGCATTCGCCTCTAAGGCTTACAAAGATGTGATGAGGTCACTGGGGGTGCTATTGCAATTTTTGTCTCCATACAGGCTTAAGGGCAATTCAATAGTGGAATGAATGAGCCGTGACTTAAAGCAATCTTTGACAGCTAGAGTCTTACGTACTGGCAGGGGTTGGCTGATTCATTTATATGGGGTTTAACGTGCACTAAATAATCTCCCAAGAAGATCTCGGGGTGGGCGGACCCCATACGAAATGCTCTTTGGCATCAAAATGTTTGTGCCAGACCTTGATGGTCTAGACGTTGTGTGCGTCTGCTGCAACATTTGATGTAGATAACCATTGTGCTATGTTACAGGATCTACAAAAGACTCGAGATACTTTTGCTAGAGCTGAGTTGCACTCGTCCGAAGACACAGCAGTGCTGATCCCAGTGACAGGGTGGCTTCCTAAAGTTGGAGATCTGGTCCGGGAGAAGATAGAGAACAAAAAAGAATTTGGTCCCTCTTACCATGCGCCAATCCCTGTTCTTGGATTAAAGGGCACTCAACTGTGATTTTGCCTTCACTTCCTGGACGCAAGGAGAATCGCTACATTTCCATTGAACATGTCAAGTTGCACCATTTGGCCGAAATAGTATGCCCAAACCCGTCCCCCGGAGAGATGTTTCACTTCCTGTGAGGTCCTTGACGGCGACTAACGTACACCAGGAGCGTGAAGTGGAAACCTCAATTGATGTGCTGCCTGTTTTGCTCTCATCTTCAACGGCTACACCTCTAAATTATGACTCGCCATCAATGGAGCTTACTGTGGACATTCCTACACGTGTGCTCCAATTATCTTTTAATGCTGACCCTCCACCTCTGTATCGACTAGGTACAGTTGGTTATTACATGGACAGAGACAATTTTTCTTTACCTTCATCGTCGTCTTCTTCAAATTCCACTACGGAGGAACCCCCCAGTTGATTTGCCATTTTCTTTTGCTGGTTTCGCAGAACTTATCTGGTTCCTCCTTGGACCTACATTTGGATGGTACTTATAACGGTGCTTCTGTTTGTATGGATTGTGTTTGTAACAGTTTTATTACCTTTGATTATTGGTCATTATTTACCTGAATGTTCAAATGTACATTTGGTTGTTGGTGTTTTGGCCCCACACACCTCATCTCATATGATGAAAAGGGATCAATCCCACGTTAACATTTCGGCTGTGCCAGTATTAGATGGCATTGTTTGGGATAAAGTTCAATACGAAATATACGGCCCGACAGAGACGATTCGAATGCCATATGTCTTTCGTGTCTCATTAGGTGACTTCATCACACCTGGACTGCATTTAGACAACTGGGATGTTAATGTCATACATTCGTTATTTTCAGATTTAAAATATTACACTGCTTTTGAAACTGAGGATTTGTATTTAAATTCTGCCAACTATGCTGATTTATTCTGTTTCCAACATTATGGTCATAATTATTTACATAAATCAAACACAATACGCAATCAGGTTAATTATACACAATGGGAACATTGTCCTGCTCCATTTAAAGGTAGTTCACAGACACAGAAAAAAAAGTTTATCTACTTTTCAGGTTATAATCTATCGGACCCAAAATCCTATTATAGGCTGCATTCAGACTGCGTCAGCTAGATCAGGATAACCTGCGTAAAGTTTTGGATGTTGTAGACAACAGCATTAATACTCTGTCTTCTCGTATTTACACTCTGGACAATATTGTTTAATCTGTTATTGACATTGTGCAAAATGATGTGTCTGTTTTGTATCATGGTCAAAACTAGTTGCGTTCTGTAATGCAATTTGGCTGGACTTTGCAAACACTGAAAAATGGGAAAGTGCCTTGGGATTATTTGAACCCAACTGCCCTATTTTTACCGTTTAACTTGACCGATAAACAAAAGCCTATGTCAATGAAAGATTCCACTTACACCTTGTTACATATTGAGAAGTTAGAACAACTACCATTTTCAGTATGGTTGATACATGGGGTTATTTCTTTACCTAGTTCCCTCTTTCAATTTGGGGCCTGTATGAAAATTTTTCCTATCGGGAGATTTGAACCTCTGGGTAGAATATTTCTGCATGAAATGTGGTTTTTACCATTTATGTTTCACTGTTTGCGTGATGATAAAGTGGTTTTCCTGACAGGGGAGGACTGTGATTCTACAGTGGGACACGCTTTAGTTTGTACACAAGTTCAGCTGCACGGCGCTTGTAATGTATCAGCGCCTAATTTAGCCTGTTTTCTAAAAGAAACACCAGTTACCTCAATAATTCCCACACTCACATTGCTTTCTAACAGTAGTTATCTTATCCTAAATAACCACAATTGCTGTGGGTTACTGGCAAGGATTCCGTATATAGTTACGGTTTCCAAAAGAGTTACTTGTTGCAGCAATGTTCTTTTTCCTCCCCCGCATGGGAGTGTAGATAGCTCGCTGTGGCCTTCCATTCCCACTTTGAAATCAGACTTCAATAAACTAAGCAGACTCAAAGTGCTATTGTTTCAACAAGAAGTGCTCTCACTTCTGCTCGAGAGACCTTCGAATTGCAGGTGGCTAGAACGTCTACTGAAATTCAGTCACTGCTGACTACAAATATCCCACTACATTTTGGGGAACTGATTCATCAAATCTTTAATGCGTCTGATACTGAAGGGCTTGCACATTTTTTTAAACTTGTAGGCTATGGCCTTGTTTCATCTTTTCAAACTATTTTTGGAGTAATACCGGCTTTTATACATTCTATTTTTTCCAGCGCCTTCAGTGGTTTTCCACTTATCCTATTATTGGCGTGTGGAGTGCTGGTACTTCTGCTCCTGTTACGCAATGGATGTCCCTACTGTGGTTCTGCACAGACCAGGCCTATTGCGGCTTTACCGTGAATGAATGCAGCAACTTTTTGGATGCCTGCCATTGGCTACACTGAGTGTCAGCTATAGGCTTACCATTCGTTTCGCTTACTTTACTTGCGTGCGACCTGTGTTCTACTGTCGAGGGTGCCCGTTCTACTGGGCCTTGGATATCTACCTCTCCACAACATCAGGTGCTGACCCGGATTATGATCTGTTGGTGGGTCCCTTGCTCAGGACTTTTCTGGTGACGCCCGTATGATGCGTGCGGCTGCACTTGGAGTGTTGGCATGCTGGAATACCTGTGAGGCAGCCCAGCGCCTCTTGCAGGAGAGTTTCATCGAATATCATGCAAGTTGCCCTATTCTGCTGCTGGATGCACTGGATTATGAAGAACATAAATGTTTATTCTCTCTGCTGAATTGGATGGCATCCCTCTTTTTTCATAACGACAACGATGCCCTTTTCGAGCGCCTAGCGTTCCATGGTGCACATACTCTTTTGGATTTTTTTGACTAAACTGTAAATATACATATATTTTTTTTAATTTAGCCCCATTTATTGGTTGGATCAGTTTTGAATGGAACATATTACAATTTGGCTCTGCTTATGTTTGGCACCTGTTTGTCTATGCACTACAACCTGGCCAAGGGTAGGGTGTCACGTGGTTACTAGAGAAGTTATCAACATCGTTAAGTTAGCATAAGCCCGGTAGCCATGATGCTGCCTTTGCGCACAACACTGCATGTCTTTATTTTGCACAACTTTGTTTATGCCTTTAACATGAGAACTCTCTGCTGTGCTCGTTCTCTGCCTGTTGCTGGAGTTTAGTCTGAGCATAGTGAGCAAGGTCGATAAACACTGACTCTTGTTATTCTGTTCTGGTCAGGCCCTAGCAATTAGACATAACATACCAATGCAGCTGTTTCTGCTGGAGAATCGTACTTTGATATTATGAGGATGCATGTTTAGGTAACACACACTTGGAGAGAGACCTTTCAGGGAGAAGAGCAACGCGCACCTGTGATGAAGAAATATGATCTATGCCCTGAGGTATGGGGTCTGCTGACAAAGCCAAGAGATCTTCTATTGTATAATAATACTTCTGCTTACCAAGGGGAGAGTGGTTAGGCCTTATAGTCATTATCCACTGTCTTTATAAAATGATATCTCCCTTTATGATATATGGCCTTGCTGCAATGCTAACTGTATTGATATTATGCATTTTGCTGCTGGTAGTGGCTCGTATACTGCATTTTAGAGCACGATAGTTAAAATAAATATTTTCAACTATTTTCGTGTTTCTGTCAGATCTTATTGTGGACAAGTACGAGAATGTAAGCGAAAAGGTGTGTCTTGTTACCGCGATTCCTGAGAGATACGGGAGTGTTGTGTTCTGGGGTGTTTAATCATTGGTTACTCCATTTGTGAGTAGGAGAGCGAGTGAGACACTATAGCTAGTCGGTCCTGGGTTCGTGGGCACTAAGGTGGTGGGAAAGCTTAGCCCCTATACAATGAGGTCCCATTTTCCTATGCATAGTTCTGTGTATGTGCAGAATCCCGGCAACATTTCCATAAAAAATCTCTTTGGATTGAATCAAATGCTGCTTTCAAATCAATGAAAGCAACATATAAATGTTAAATGTCCAAATTTTAACTTTGTGTACTTTCAGGCTAGGCTTAAGAGTCTGAAAACTTGATCAATTTTACTTGTTTTCTGTCTGAAGCCAGCCTGGCAAGGTGAGAGTATGTCATTCTCCCCTATCCAATCATTTAGCTTGGCCAAGATTTGTTTAGCATACACTTTTTGCAGAATGTCTATCAGGCTTATGGGCCTGTAATTTGCTGCGACATCTCTACTGCCCTTTTTATAAATAGGAACTATCTCTGCCCCCTTCCAGGATTCTGGAATGGGCTCTCCCCTGGCAACTGCATTACACAGCAAATTCACATATGGTACCCACACTTCTGGGGCGTGTTTCAGAAGGTCCCTTGGTATAGGCGCCTTTGATGACTTAATGGTAGCTATAGCTAATGCAGTGTCCTCGATACTAAACTGAAAACGTACAGTTTGTGGTAACAGCAGGGGCCCCTCAGTAAGGATGGAAGGGTCTAAAATGGGCTCACCGGGGGTGGCATATAAATTAGAAAAGTGTCTATGCCAAGTGCAAGGGTCTAGAAAATGATCAGTAGCAGTCTTACTCGATTTACTACCATGGGCTATTATTCTCCAGAACATAGACTTGTCCCTGGTTTTTGCAGCTATTATAAGATCACCCCAGCTAGCATCTTCCCAATTCCTTAGTGCTACCTTCTGTGCTTTTCTGTAGTCTTCTCTTTCATGTCTAATCTGAATTATGTTTTTGGCCTTAAGGGCCCGAGGGAGCCGTCGTTTGGTTAAGGCACATTCTTTATCAAGCCAAGAGTTCGAAGATTGGGTCTTAAGTCTAGGTTTACCGACTCCCGTCTTAGGTTTGGTTAAATAACTTTTTATGTTCTCTACCAGTCTTTGATGAATTTGTATGATGGGTATGGACTCTGGGCCTAACTCCGCATAAGGAGTTAAAAGTTCACTAAAGGCATTATGTATATTGGTAAGGGGCTCAACTTAGTCCATTATGGCAGACCACTTAACTGATCTTCGGTTATTACTTACTAACGGTTGCATGATCTTTTTCCTCGAGTCAGGTGAATGAGTTGGGTAGGTGGAGATCCACCTCCCAGATAGGTCTAGACATAGTGGGAAGTGATCACTCTCTCCTCTTTTATCTACCTTAAAGTGTTGTATATAAATGCAGTGTGCTATGCTTATTATCACATAATCTATTCGTGATGCAGAATGTTCAATCTATTGTACTCCAAACAAAATAGAATTCCTTACTAATGATGAGTATGTTGTTTTCAAATTGGCATAACAGAACTCAGAACCAGTGGGCCCGATTCACAGAACTAACTTAAGACAAAATCCTAAACTTACTACCATTTTGGTATTCACAGAAGGCACTTACTCATTTTGGTATTCACAGAAGGCACTTACTTACTCATTTTGAGTAACTTACTCATTTTGAGTAACTTACTCATTTGGTATTCACAGAAGGAACTTACTCATCAATGAGTAAGTGCCTTCTGTGAATACCAAAATGAGTAAGTGCCTTCTGTGAATACCAAAATGGTAGTAGGTTTAGGATTTTGTCTTAAGTTAGTTCTGTGAATCGGGCCCTAAGAGATTTTGGGACACATGCATCAAAAATGTCATTTGCGATTCCTTATTTGCGAATATTAAGGATTCGCTAATAAGGAATCACAAATGCCTATGCATGTAGGAATTCTTACAAAAATAGCGATTCCCTAAAATTCCTTAATTGCGAGTCGCAAATTGCGTGTCGCAATTAAGGAATTGCTACCCATTCATTCCTATGGGCCTAGAGGCCCATAGGAATCAATAGAAATTGCATGCGCAATTTGCGAGTACCCAATAGGTACTCGCAATTTGCGCATGCAATTTCAAGGGTGCAAGGGTTCCAAAAGGATACCCTGTTGCACCCCTGAATTCACAATTTAACCACATGTTGCGCACACACATGCCCCAAGGGCATGTGTGCGTAACATGTGACTTTGAAAAATGCACTTTAGTGCATTTTTCAGAAAGATCGAAAATTACCATCAACTTTAGATTGATGGCAATTTGCAATTCTTATTAGCGAAATCGCTAAATTATTTTGTTTAATGCATTGCATTTAAGGAATCGCAATTTGCGATTCCTTAAATGCAATCGCAATTTAAGTAATCGCAAATTTTGCGATTACTTAATTTGCGATTGTTGCATTTGGGATGATGCATCCCAAATGCAAAAATACCGGTCGCAAAGGGGCAGATTCTGAGAATCTGCCCGTTTGTGACCGGTTTTTCCTTTGATGCATGTGGCCCTATTTCCCTTGTTGACGGTAGACAACCTGCCTCTAGAATTGAGAGATACTGTGTTGCCAGAAGTCTGGGACATTACAGGAAAATACATTAGTCTCATTAAATGTGTTACTCTAGTAAAAATCACTGTGAAGCCGAATGCTGAATTTCCATGAATTCCCCAACATAATTTCAGTCCGGAAACAGCAATTACTCCCTTGTTTGATTCGCTGATTGAGCAAGGAATCCTGAAAGATAATGGGAAGTCCATGTAACTCCACTATTATGGGTTTGCAAAAACCCAATGGTAAATACTGCATTTTAGACAAATGGAGGTGCACTGAACATAATACAAAAAAGTCCAAGTTGTTTTTCTTTCTTTTCGTCTTTAATTTCAAAATTGAGATAAAGGTGCACAAAGACAGCCAACGCGTTTCGTTACTCAACAAGAAAACAGTTTTTGGAACTTCATCAGGGCTGTGAACAGATAACACAAAAACACATATGAGACAATAAAATTGACGGACAAGGCTTATATTTAAATTATAAACATATTTTTAAAACCTTCTACATAAATTCATTAGTTTAAAAACAATCCAGGTTAATACACTCCAGACAAAATACAGAAAAGGAAAAAAGGAAAATATTTTTTTTAATAAATACACGACAAATGACAAATTTCATAAGTACACATACACATGACAAACTCCATAAGTACACATATATTATATTTATTTGTGAATTTATTTATTATTTAGTGAAACATGTTTTTTTAGAAAAGTTTAAAAGATCATTAGAGATAAGAAGATAGAGAACCACTAAGATAAAGTGCATTAGAAAAATTAAGATCATAGATTAAGGGCCCGATTCTGATGCGGGTTGGAAAAGCTTCCCGACCGAGGGCCTGATTCTGATGTGGTTAGGAAGGCCTCCTAACGGCATTTGCTCCTTCGAAATCGGATCGGGAACGTGTCTACCCGACCGAGGGCCCAATTCTGATGCGGTTAGGAACAAATGTTCCCATTGAAGTCAATGGGAGTTCAACCAAATCGTATCTGGAAGCATCCGGATGCATCCTACTCCGCCGGTCGGACTTTCCCGATCCGAGTGGGTCGGACACCATTTCCCAACCGATTCGGTCGGGAAGCTTTTCCAACCCGCATCAGAATCGGCCCCAAAGTCTAGACCTGGTATAGGGGAGAGGATATACACAGACAACTGAAGAAAGGGGCTTCAATATCCACCGCTAATAGAGGTTGAACCATCAATACTAATTCCTCACCTTAACAGGTAATGAGAGAGTATATATACATATATATCTCTAACTATGGTAATAGCACTCGATGCTCCCTAAAATACAGGGATCGTCTACAGACAATGTTTGATAACAGACCTGAGCAAAGAGAAGGAAAGCTAATGGGATCACTTTTTTTTTATTATTACATTTTATTAATAACAAAAGATAAACAGGGACTGCCATCGCCACGCAGGGCGGTTATTGAGTCAAGTCATAGAATAATATATAGTAACATAAGCACTGTTGTGGACATTGCGTCTGAACTATTGGTATATGAAATGCATGTACTCTTATATCATAGTCATAGTTGAAATGTAGGCAAAAAAGGTTCAACCTTCCTCGATATCAAGGGCCTCTTCTGCTTGAGTCTGTTTGAAGAGATATTGCCGCAAGGGTTCCCATATGTCCTTAGGTTTAGAGGATGCAGAGAGTTCCTCAGCATATAATTCAAGATTGTCTTTACAGTATATCATGTCGCGGACCCAGTGTTTGAGACCTGGGGTTAGTTTACCATTTTTATCAAGGCTATGCGATCTGCCAGTGATAAAGGTAGCGCCGACCATCTGTCCACTTGTTGCTCTAAATCCACACATGCTTAACCGTAGTTCTCCCTTATGACCACTTCGGGATCGCGGTGTACCCACACCCCCAAATACTTGACCGGCTCCGTGGACCACAATAGTGGGTACTCCATACTAGGAGGAGCGGTAATTGTCGTCAATGGTATTACAACCGATTTATCCCAATTTATGTTGAGACCTGAAAATAATCCGAACCGGATATATTCCCGTAGCACCTGGGCGAGGTACCGCTGTGGTTCACGGATAAACAGCACCATATCATCAGCGTAAAGAGAGATGCCAACTGGGTAGTGATGAAAATTGAGCGCTGCTTCTCTGTGCCGCTGCCTAATTACGTAGGCCAAGGGTTCAAGCATAATGGCGAACAATAGCGGAGACAGTGGGCATCCCTGTTGTGTGCCTCGTTCAATACAAAAAGGCTCGGAGGTGAATCCACCGATCCGTACCATCGCCGATGGTTCAGTATATAATAGTTGCACCCATCTTAGAAAGATATACGGGAACCCCATGCGGTTTAAGACGCAGAACATGTACGGCCATTCGATCGAGTCGAATGCTTTAGCCGCGTCTAGCATGACCGCCGCTGCAGGTAGTTCTGGGCTCAGCACATGGAACATGGCAAAGATGGTTCTTAGGTTGTTAGACGTTGATCTTTCAGGTATAAAGCCAGATTGATCTGGTAAGATTAATGGGGCATTAACGGCTGGAGTCTAGTAGCTAGAATTTTAGCGAGGATTTTCGCGTCCAGGTTAATCAATGAGAGGGGATGATACAATTCACATGCGGACGGAGGTCTATCTTTCTTAAGCAGCGCTATGATCACGGCCTGCCTGAGGGAGGGCGGCAACCTGGCGGTCTCGTGTGCTTCGGCATATACTTCGAGTAAGTGAGGCGTCAGCAGATCTACATATGTTTTATAAAATTCTGCAGCTAGGCCGTCCGGTCCCGGCGCCTTTTTGTTAGGCAGAGAGAGAATAGCGGCTCTCACATCAGCTTCGCCAATTGGCTGGCTGAGATATTCACGCTGCCCGTCTCCCAACCATGCACATGCTATGTCAGAAAGATAATCCTCTAGTGCGTTACCATCTAGGCTTCCGCAAGAGGTGTACATTGATTTGTAACAATCCCTGAATTGGTCTACTATTTCCTGGGGCGCATAATATTCTTTACCCTGATCATCCACTATTTTAGAGATGTGATGATGATCAGCCCTAAACTTCAATTTAAAAGCCAGCTGCCTGCCCGGTCTGCCCCCTTCCCCGTAAGTTCTAGCGATGTGTATACGTGAGATGTAGTTGATCTCTTGCTTTGCTAGTGAATCATATTCCAGAAGCGCCTCATGTATGCGAGCTAATGTGGATGCACATGGTACGGACGCGTATTCCCATTCAAGGTCCACCAACGAAGATTCTAACTTGTGCAATTGACCTCTGATGTCTCGTAGGATTCCGGCTGTGGTGCTAATACAGACCCCAAGTATAGTCACTTTGAAGGCCTCCCACAAGGTGGCCGCGCTGTCAACAGTTCCTACGTTTAATTCAAAATACTGTGTTATCGCTGTACGGATAGTGTCTTCATATATAGGGTCCAAAAGAGCTTCCGTAGCGAATCGCCAGGTAAATGGACGCCGCAGTTTGTGGGAATAGTGAGCGCTAGTCGCACTGGATTGTGATCGGACAGTGTGCGAGGTAGGATCTCAAACTCTGTAACCCAGTCATTAGCTTTCTCACCCAGGAGCCAATAGTCCAGGCGGGACCAGCTATTGTGAGCGGGTGTGACATGTGTACCAATGCATGCCTCAGCGTGTCTAGTGCGCCAAACGTCTAGTAATCCAAATTCCACCATGGCGTTTCTTATACAGTGAGCTACCTTGAGTGTACGAGAGATGTGGGGACTGGACTTATCTCACAGTGGATCCAAATGAGTGTTAAAATCGCCCCCCATATTATTATTGATTCCGGCCAGCGTCGCAACTCGTTAAACATGCAATGAAAAACCTGAGGCTCATCCACAACCGGACCATAAATATTTACAATAGTAATCAGTGTCATACCCAGTTTGCCATGGACCATGGCACAACGCCCCTCGTTATCAATTTATGTGTTAATGGGCATAAATGGTATACCTTTTTTGATCAGGATCAGAACTCCTCTAGCATAAGCAGAGTAAGACGAGGCTAGTTTGTATCCGGCCCATCTACGTGCTAGCCCTGCCTCCGACTTGGTGGTAGGTGCATCTCCTGTAGTAGTGCAATTTGTATTCCCTGTCTATCCAAATAGGCAACAATCTTTCTAATCTTTTGAGGAGAGTTGAGACCGCGAACGTTCCATGTTAGAAGTGCATATCTATCACCTAGTGCCATAGTGGTGGTGTGTTCGTATCCTCAAGTAGCGAGTTAACATATAATCAGACAGTGCAGTACATGCAAGCTCGATCATTATCCACAGTGCAATCAAGAAAAACATAGTCAAAAATGAACCCAACCTATCCCAGAGTCCCGCCTCATGCCCAGGATCATGAGAGAGCCACCCAGGTGTCCCCTGTTGTTTCAACCCTGGAAACCCACCCCACCAGCCCTCCACCCAATTCAGCAACCCCAACCTGCCAAAGCCATCCCAATGCCCTCCCCAAAATGACAAAAACAAAAGACACAAAACCAACAGTGTTGGGGATCTCCCATTGGGGCGCATAGAGACACAGTACTCCTCCCAAGATGTACGGCAGGTGGACAGAGACCCAGTTAACTACGTTCCCGCCCTTGCATAGTAAAGTCAAGTAACTAGTAAGTGAAACAATCCCCTAAATAACGATGAAATCTTATCTGCCAGTCCAGCAACCAAGACAATAACCACCGTGTCAGCAGTCTCTTGTCATGAGCTCCTGAGTCCAGTATTCAGGCCATCCATCGCCGTTCCCCAGAATACACAGGAGATTTGCCCTCAGAGACAGGCAGGCATCGCCCACCTTCATTCCGAGCCCTGCTGGTGAGATGTATCCTCATCACTGCCAGTGCGGTTAGAGGTGTCACAATGTCGTCGCCTGAGGTTTTTCACATAGTCCATTGCCGATTTGGGGTTGTGAAAAATCTTGGAGTTCCTGTCGACATCTATCCGCAGCCGCGCAGGCTATAACATTGCGTAGGGGATCTTCTCAGCGATGAGGAGCTTCTTGGCTGGGAGATATTCTTTTCGCGCTGCTTGCACCGCTGCTGTGAAGTCCGGATAGAAAGCGAGATGGTTCCCTTCATGAACGATATCACCTTTTTCTCTAGCCAACCGTAGGATAGTGTCTCGGTCTCTGTAGTTGAGTAAGCGTGCTATCAGAGGTCTCGGAGGGGCCCCCGGCGGCTGTCTGGCTATCAAAGTTCTGTGAGCGCGCTCCACAATCAGCATTTTTGAGAAGTTCTCGGCACTGAATATAGCTTGTAACAAATTCTCGACGTATGGTTCAAGGCGCCCGGTATTGGTGGATTCGGGCAGCCCTGTGATGCGTATGTTATTGCGCCTGGATCTGGCCTCTAAATCCTCGTTCTTCGCCTGGATCACAGCGAGCACTTTTTCCATGGCAAGCGTTTTCTCTGCAGTTTGCTGCAGCCCATCTTCAGCTTCAGAGATACGGGTTTCGGCCTCCCCCAGCCTCAGCGCGTGCTTATCCAGTTTAGTGGACATGTGATCCATACGGAGGTTTAAATTGTCAATTTTGCCATCTATCATTTGCAAGCTTTTTGTACGGCCAATAATGTCTTCTCAATGGCTGCTAGACTGTTTGGGGGAGCCTCAGCCTCCGAGTCCGATGCCGCCTGTGGTCTGGATTTGCTGGACCTGCGCGGTTCGAAGGTCAGCCGAGGCTGATTGCGCTCAGATTTCCCCATGGCGAAGTTCAGGACTGCATGTAGATACTAGTCGCAGACTGCGGTATTCGTGAAAGATGCCAGTGCACCACCACAGTCCCGACAGCACCTGAACAGTCCACAACGCATCCACTTGTATAGAGACTAATTGTGAGTTAGGAATTTGGTGGTCCGCAATCAGGGGGCTTGCCTCCTCTAGTTCGACGAGTTAATGATGTCCCTCTGTGTATCAGCAGCAATGTCAGCCGGCCGATTATCAGGTTTGGGAGATGCGGCGTATCAGCACAGAGAGTTCATAGCAATGAGGACCACGTTGTACCCGCTCCGATTGTCGTGTGCGCCTGGCCCGGGGCACCTCGCCAGCCCACCGGCGTTCGCCGCAGTGTCAATTCTCTAGATTTGCAGGAGTGAGCCCCTCAGCGTCGTTCTCTGTATGCGGCGGCACCGGTACGGATGTAGGCCCCAGGGTAGGAATGTTCGTCCGCCGCCACCAGCCTCCCAGATCCCCTTACCACAGGGGTGCAGTTATAAAGTCTGGCCTGGCGTGGTGGGTAGGCCGGTGGGGCAGTGTGTCGCCGGAGCCAAGCAGAAGCCCGTGCAGGAATGACCCTCTGGTCTCTAGGACGCCTTGGAGCAACGATGTTCACCCGGGCACCCCGCCGGGGCCAAGGACGCAGAGATATCCCGCACCCTTCACCGCCGCAGCGGCTCCCGTCTTCAGAGGATCACCACTGGGACGTGGCCCTCCCTTCGCGCAAACATACGGCTCTCACCTGCGGGTACGCAGTCACCCGATATTGTTTGCCGCTATGGCCGGATCTCCGTCAGTCAATCAGGCGTTGTCATCAGGGAACCCCAAGGCACGTCGCTATTTGCAGGCAGTGCCCGGGGCTTTCAGCGCCGGCTTTAGGAGATTGGAGCCGCCATCTTGCGAGCGCCGGCCTGCGGGCTTAAATTGTCGAAAAGCCGATGAGGATCAGCACACGGAGGGCTCATTTGTTTTTCGGAAGCTGCTGGGGGCATTCAGCCACTCGATTCCGTTGTTTCCAGTGATTTACGAGCGCGGGAACGGTAGGATTTTGAAGCGTTTTTTTCTCCGTCCGGCGGTGCTGGGTTACATCGCAGCCATGTCACTGTGCGCCCTTTAGCGCCCCCCAGCTAATGGGATCACTTGATGATATATATCAATGATTTTCAATAAACATTCACAGTGCCAGTAAATCTCACCTAATAAATCCTATTGTTAACCAATTTCGTAGAAGCAAGTAATTGGTGATAGAAATCGTTCGTAATCTAGAGTGACCCAGGCTTACGGCAATATCAACACCTAAAGGAGGAGAATAAGACTTACATTCATTGTAACAAACAACAAAATTACACTAATCATGTTATGCAGAAGTGAACTTAATAGGCCCAATGATAACATGCCTCACCTTCAATAATGTAAACCCAGATGTAACTATATTTAATCCTTGATTGACGCAAAATTCGTAAATTGGAATTATGTTTCCAGCATCAAGTGTAGCGATCACCTATGTAAGCAAAATGTACAAGTAGATATATCAGGGGCATAGTAAGTTGGAACCTAATAACTAATACCTAATCTTTCATACAAATTTAAACTGAATTGCCGATTCACCACCGGCCAAAAAAGGTGTGACAAATGACAAATAAATGTTTAAACAACAATTAAACTTAAAAATATAAACCACCCATTTTGGGACAACACACTCGGATTAACAGTAAAATCACTTGAGAAATCGCTAGTGTGATAATGGTCACCCTAGTTGTCATAGAGAAAATGTTACCGCTTACAATTACACATATTCAAGTCCCCGCTTTTAAATAATTATAGCCAGCGACATGTTACTCTAATTCTCTTCAGAGATTAAAGATTGAAGTTTACTGACGGAGTACTATAACAGATGACACATATTCATAATATTGAATTTTTTTTTGTGAAAGGAAAGAAGGATACCAGTAGAAAAGCGAAGAGATCATATGCAATGTCAAGGAAATAATCATTACGACAAAACACCATGTAAAGTCAGTAATAATTCTTGTGGTCACAGCGAAGAGATCATATGCAATATCAAGGAAATAATCATTACGACAAAACACCATGTAAAGTCAGTAATAATTCTTGTGGTCACAGTTTAGTATTTAGACACATCCTGATAATATATATAAATCTCAACGTTTTAATCTTTCCAATCAATTTAAAAAGTAATGGAATTCGCTGTCAGTGTTATGACCATGTTTTATAGCTTGTAGCTTGCAAATCCATTTGGCCTCCTTTTGTTTCAGGGTGAGCTCTCTGTCTCCTCCCCTTCTGTTGGCAGCCACATGTTCAATTCCATGAAACCAGAATGTATGATCGGTAGTATGCATTTGTTTATAGTGTTCTGCCATGGGATACCTCATATTGCCTCCTGCTATCGCTCTACGATGTTCCTGAATTCTTGTTTTGAGGCTTCTCGTGGTGCTTCCTACAAATATTAAGTTACAGACGCAGCCCAGGACATACACCACAAAGGTGGTTTTACAACTTATGAATTCATTAATTACATATCGTTTCTTGTTTTTAAATGCAAATTCCTTGGTCAGGATCTAGAGAATGTCTTCAGGATTACTTTCTATACCTCAATGATAACCCATATAATGTGAAATTGACTATGAGCTGCCATAAGGAGGAGATCAATTTTTTGGATCTTCACCTCTATGTAAAGGAGGGAATAGTGCAGAGCACCCTGTATCGAAAAGAGACATCATGCAATGGTGTGCTTCATGCCACAAGTGCCCAAGCAAGATCAGTGATAAAGAATATTCCCTACGGCAAAATGGTAAGGGTTAGGCGCAACTGCTGGGAAGCCACAACCTTTAATAGGAACATTACTGACACACGTGCTAGGTTCCTAAACAGGGGCTACAACAAACAGAATGTGAAAGCAGCAGAATTGCGAGTACAAAAGCTGAGTAGAGATACCACATTAGAAATAGGCACTAAAAAATAGACAGTCTATAATGAGAAACCAAGATTTGTAACTAAATATACCACACATAGCGACAGAATCTTTAGAATCCTGAAGAAAAATTGGCATATGTTACTAGAAGTACCAACTTTGAATAAGGTCCTCACCAGGAACCCTTCTGTAACTTACAGGAAAGGGCAAACATTGAAAGACAGACTATGCCCCAGTTATGTCACGACATCCAGGACTGCAAACACATGGCTACCGGGAAAGCCACTTGGTTTCTATACGTGCAGCTCTTGT
Source organism: Calotriton arnoldi (assembly GCA_963921515.1). Classification (NCBI taxonomy): domain Eukaryota; kingdom Metazoa; phylum Chordata; class Amphibia; order Caudata; family Salamandridae; genus Calotriton; species Calotriton arnoldi. The sequence continues at coordinate 849,574 of CAWUFW010006813.1, read as the reverse complement.
AACGTATGCGAATTTGGAAAAAACGAAACTAAGGAATTCGCATTTAATAACCAGAAACGATATGTAATTAATGAACTCATAAATTGTAAAACCACCTTTGTGGTGTATGTCCTGGGCTGCGCCTGCAATTTAATATATGTAGGAAGCACCACGAGAAGCCTCAAAACAAGAATTCAGGAACATCGTAGAGCGATAGCAGGAGGCGATATGAGGTATCCCATGGCAGAACACTATAAACAAATGCATACTACCGATCATACATTCTGGTTTCATGGAATTGAACATGTGGCTGCCAACAGAAGGGAGGAGACAGAGAGCTCACCCTGAGACAAAAGGAGGCCAAATGGATTTGCAAGCTACAAGCTATAAAACATGGTCATAACACTGACAGCGAATTCCATTACTTTTTAAATTGATTGGAAAGATTAAAACGTTGAGATTTATATATATTATCAGGATGTGTCTAAATACTAAACTGTGACCACAAGAATTATTACTGACTTTACGTGGATTTTTTGTCATAATGATTATTTCCTTGACATTGCATATGATCTCTTCGCTGTGACCACAAGAATTATTACTGACTTTACATGGTGCTTTGTTGTAATGATTATTTCCTTGACATTGCATATGATCTCTTTGCTTTTCTACTGGTATCCTTCTTTCCTTTCACTAAAAAAAATTAAATATTATGAATATGTGTCATCTGTTATCTTACCCCGTCAGTAAACTTCAATCTTTAATCTCTGAAGAGAATTAGAGTAACATGTCTCTGGCATAGTTTTCTAGAGAACACAGTTAAATTATACTCGTGTGCTTGATTCATTCAACCGGTCGATTTTTTAAGTCCATAATGTAAGTGCCATTTGGATGAGCTTACAGTCACTTCAATATGGAGTTAACATCGTCTACTAAACGCAGATAAGTTATGCTGTTTGTTTTATATATTGTTTGGTCTTTCTTGTGTTGAGCATTTTGATTTACCCAATAATTGAATTGCAAGGAACTTAATGAAGGACTTAAATCCTAGGAGTTAATAACACTCCGATACGGTGGTAATATTTGGCTGACTGACGACCAGTCGAATCGCTTGGAATAATGAGTAATCACGTCGGGGATTTGAATTTGATTCACATATTTCAGTTTTGTATTACCGTAACGGTCTGAATGTGGAGATTGTGACACAAGTAGTAAAGACTCCTATAAGTTTGAAAACATTCCAATATGGCGGCTACACATCTCTGCTTCGTGATGTGTTTAAACATTTAGATCGTCGGCCGATTTATGACACAAGTAGTAAAGACTCCTATAGGTTCAAATACATTCTATTATGGTGGCTACACATTTCTGTCTCATGATGTGGTTAGATATTTAGATCGTCAGCAGATTTATGACACAAGCAGTAAAGACTCCCATAAGTTTAAACACATTCCAATATGGCGGATAAATATCTCTGTTTCATGACGTGGTTTAACACTCAGATCGTCAGCCGTTTTATGACGCAGGCAGCGGGGGACGATGTCTCCCCGGATCAGGTGTATCTCATTCGGCCTATTAGGGACAGGTATAAAGATGGCGCCAAAACTTTTAAACCCTTGTTGACGTCCGAGAATGAAGTCGTGACCACTTATTACGGTAAGACTCAGCGCGGTTACTCTCTTCCCTGGGTTGTTTTATGGCAGACAGTTTTTTAAAATTGTTTCCCCCTTTTGTTGTCAACTTGTTTGTATAAAGTAAGAGATACAGGGTTTGAAGCCTTTCAACCTCCTGCAACTAGTATTCTGCTAATGGGTCCGAAGCCTCTCAACCGACCGCTATGTTTACTATAAAGCGGTGACTCGATTCTGTGTGTTTGTAAGTGAAAAAAAAAATTCTTTGTGATATCGGGCATTGCAGAATAGCACTCTATTAATGGGTGTGAACCCTTACAACTCCCTTTGCTAATGGGTCCGAAGTTTCTCAATCCCCCGCTATAATTATTTAAAAGCGGGGACTTGAATCTGTGTGATTGTCAGCGGTAAAATTTTCTCTATGACAACTAGGGTGACCATTATCACATTAGCGATTTCTCAAGTGATTTTACTGTTAATCCGAGTGTGTTGTCCCAAAACGGATGGTTTATATTTTTAAGTTTAATTGTCGTTTAAACATTTATTTGTCATTTGTCACACCTTTTTTGGCCGGAGGTGAATCGGCAATTCAGTTTAAATTTGTATGAAAGATTAGGTATTAGTTATTAGGTTCCAACTTACTATGCCCCTGATATATCTACTTGTACATTTTGCTTACATAGGTGATTGCTACACTTGATGCTGGAAACATAATTCCAATTTACGAATTTGGCGTCAAACAAGGATTAACTATAGATACATCTGGGTTTACATTATTGAAGATGAGGCAGGTTATCATTGGGCCTATTAAGTTCACTTCTGCATAACACGATTAGTGTAATTTTGTTGTTTGTTACAATGAATGTAAGTCTTATTCTCCTCCTTTAGGTGCTGATATTGCCGTAAGCCTGGGTCACTCTAGATTACGAACGATTGCTATCACCAATTACTTGCTTCTACGAAATTGGTTAACAATAGGATTTATTAGGTGAGATTTATTGGCACTGTGAATGTTTATTGAAAATCATTGATATATATCATCAAGTGATCCCATTAGTTTTCCTTCTCTTTGCTCAGGTCTGTTGTCAAACATTGTCTGGAGACGATCCCTGTATTTTAGGGAGCATCGAGTGCTATTACCATAGTGAGAGATATATATATGTATATATACTCTCTCATTACCTGTTAAGGTGAGGAATTAGTATTGATGGTTCAACCTCTATTCGCGGTGGATATAGAAGCCCCTTTCTTTAGTTGTCTGTGTATATCCTCTCCCCTATACCAGGACTAGACTTTATCTATGATCTTAATTTTTCTAATGCACTTTATCTTAGTGGTTCTCTATCTTCTTATCTCTAATGATCTTTTAAACTTTTCTAAAAAAACATGTTTCACTAAATAATAAATAAATTCACTAATAAATATAATATATCTGTACTTATGGAGTTTGTCATGTGTATGTGTACTTATGGAATTTGTCATTTGTCGTGTATTTCTAAAAAAAATTTTTTTTCCTTTTTTCCTTTTCTGTATTTTGTCTGGAGTGTATTAACGTGGATTGTTTTTAAACTAATTAATTTATGTAGAAGGTTTTAAAAATATGTTTATAATTTAAATATGTCTTGTCCGTCAATTTTATTGACTCGTGTGTTTTTGTGTTATCTGTTCACAGCCCTGATGAAGTTCCAAAAACTGTTTTCTTGTTGAGGAATGAAACGCGTTGGCTGTCTTTGTGCACCTTTATGTCAATTTTGAAATTAAAGACAAAAAGAAAGAAAAACAACTTGGACTTTTTTGTATTATGTTCAGTGCACCTCCATTTGTTTAAAACGCTATGAGAATCTGTAACCAGAGGCACTAAAATGTGACAGGTGCCGGAGTGTTGTGCACGACTAATCTTGATAAAGTAGCAGTGAGAGAGTGAAGTGCTATCCGATTGGTCCGTCACCGTGTATCTACGTTTAGGTTTAATGGTAAATACTGCATTGTTCAGGATTTGTGCAAAATTAATCAGATTGTGGTTTCATGTTTTCCTGTGGCACCGAATCCAGCTGTGATACTATTTCTAATTCCATGTGAAGCTGAATGGCTCTCTATCATTGATTTGTATCAAGCCTTTTTTATCCCTTCGCATGAGGACAGTCAATATCTTTTTGCTATTTTGATATTCAATCATACATTGAAGAAAAATCTAAGTCATTGATAATACCAAACGATTCTGTTCTCGTTCAGTACATAGACGATCTGTTGGTAGCGCCAAATATATAGGAGGCTTGCACACCTGACACTATTGCTTTATTAAATCATTTGGCTGAGAATGGACATAAAGTGTCCTCGTCTAAATTGCACTTCTGCAGAAGAGACGTTCACCATATTGAGAAAGGAGCGAGGAAGGTGTCCCAAGACAGGTTCACAGCGATCCTGACCAGGAGTACGCCTAGTACACAAAAAGAAGTCTGCATGTTCTTGGGAATGGTTGGTTATTGTAGTCAGTGGATTCCAAATGTTTCACTGACAGCTACGCCCCTACAGAGGCTGACACACAAGTAACTGTCAGACCGTGTAACCTCTGATGATGATTGCATGCGCTCTTTTACTGAACTGCGAGAGAGTCTTTGTTGAGCTCCAGCTTTGAGAATGCCTGACTATAACAAGAGTTTTACTCTGTTCTGCAGTGAGCGCGAAGGTTGCGCATTGTCAGTGCTAGCTCAAATGCATCATACTGCAGGTAGACCTGTGGCATGCTTTTCACCTACTCTTGATACCACAGCTGCCACATTGCGTGGATGTCTGAAAGCCGCTGTTACAACATGTGTAGGTTTCAAACAGAGTGAGAGTATTGTAATGGGACACCCATTGAAGGTTCATATGCCCCATTCTGTTGAAGTGTTGCTTACTCGTACTGGAACGCAACACCTCACTAGCAGCCACCTCACAAAATAAGAACAAATTATTTTGGGAGCTGAGAACGTTACCCTGATGAGATGCACGAGTCTGAATCCTGCAACTTTGATGCCCCTTCCTGGAAATGACATTGTGGTTGATGAAACTGGTCACAATTGTTTGGATGTGACTGAATTGTGTGCAAAGCCCCACCCTGATTTCCTTGACACTCCTTTGCATGAGTCAGATCATGTGTAATTTGTTGATGAATCTTGTCTACGGGATGCAGCAGGAAATTTGAAAGTGGCATTTGCTGTATGTACAGTTGCGGGAGTTGTTGAAGCTTCATGGCTGCAAGGAGTGTTTTCTGACAAAATGAGAGTCACCATCTTCACCAATAGTCAGTACAGATTTGGTGTCGTACATGGCTTCCGCAACTGTGGTCACAGTGAGTGTTCATGACGTCGTCTGGTTCTCCAATCAGGAGCAGTGAGAGCAGAACATCTTACTCTCACTACAGTTGCCTACCCAAATGGCTGTGGTGAAGTGTGCTGCCATTGACAGGGCAATGATTATGTCACAGTCGGCAACCGCTATGTGGATGCGACTGCGTGCTATTGTGCTCTAAATTCTTACACCTTAAATGATAATTCCCATGGGAGAGAACTCTGATGTCACAGATATCAGAATTTGTTATCCACTATAGACACTTGGGAAGAAGTAAAGGCATTACAGGATGAAGTGCCAGAAGCTGAGAAACAGGGATGGATCAGATAAGGTCGCATTAGGAAATAGGAAGATGCGATATGGGTGTACACTGATGGAAGGCCTCTGTTACCAGATAGTTTATTGCCTCCTATGACACGATACTATCATGGCCCTGCACATTTCGGGATGGATGCTATGATGCGTCTCTTTCGCCAAACATGATTCAATCCAAAATTCAGGTCAGTTGCAGAGGCTCTGTGTCACAGTTGCATAGTGTGTCAACAACAAAATGCAGGGAAAAAGGACTCCAGTCACAATGAGTCATGTGGGGAGGTCAGGAGGTCCTTTTAGCTGTATGCAACTAGATTCTGAGATGCCCATGCGCAATGGTTTGAAATATGTACTTGTGATTGTCTGTATTTTCTCATGTTGGGTAGAAGCTTACTTTATAAGACGAAATGACAGTTTAACTGTAGCAACATTACTACTGAAGGAGATGATACCACATTTCAAATTCCTGACTTATTTGGAATCAGACCGAGGAACTCATTTTAATAATGAGGTCTGGAAGATGTTATGTGCAGCATAAGAAACTGATCAAAAGCTCCATTGTGCTTATCGTCCAAAGGCATCTGGGATCTTGGAGCAAATGTCAGTCAGTCAAAATACTTTTATTTTCCAGGAAGTAAAATCTTATAGAAATATACACACATTTCATAAATATACAATATTTTGTTAAATAACCTAAAACAGCAATTTGTAATTGTATCTTGCAACCCATATCTTTAAAATGTGTGCACTTACAAACACATAAAACATTAAAATTTCTCCATGCCGTGACTCAGTATTGTTCACAGACCAAAATCTCACATATATTTTACAGCTGAACTAAAGCCAATAAAACTTTAGCTGATGACAACCATTACATATTATGCCTATCCGTGTTTATAAAGTGCAAAGTAATAACAGCTTATTGCAACATCAATGAACATTCTTAATCTTACTTCAGTTTAAGACATACTTCCCGTCTTCTTCCATATTCCTATTTGGAGATACCCTCATTGCGATTGGGCTTTTATTTCTAAGTAAAGAAAACACCCATGCCAACATTATGTCAAAATCCTAAAAAAGGGGTAATATTGCAGGTGACTTTAAGATTTTACACAAATACTGGCCAATGGCTATAGCTACATCTCGGAACCTAAGGTCATGTATCAGATCCAGACCCATTCCCCTCATTTGGATTCCATATTTATTAAATACAGGTCGAAGAATTTATTTCCTCTCTGCAATAACGAATGCACAGTCTACCAGTATATGGCTAACTAAATATTTCCTACCTCGCCTACAGGGGCACTGCCCATTGATCTTAGCAACTTTTATCTTTAATCCCTTGATACGCCACCCGGGGCCGATTCCCACCCTCAAACGCAAAACTTCATTACATAGGCATTTATTCGGAGAAGCAGATAAGGGAATAGGTCTGTGCCCTCCTGAGAACTTAGGTAGGGAATAACTGAGCTCTTGGTTTTTAGATTATACAAATCCTCTCTCCTGCTTGCTTCTACAGCACATTGCCTCAATTTACTCTTTATCTGCTTGATCTGAGCCACTTCCCCACTTTTGGTTCGCATATCTGGTTCCCCTAAACATTTCAACATTATTACCACTGGGTTCTTTTTATCGGCATACATTGACATTATTTCTGATTAAATTTGCTCTGACAGTTTGTCCCCAGGTGTCCCATCTTTCAATAAAAGTGCAAGGCTCTGGCATCTGCCACAGTACTCCAGGCTACAGTTCTCAACTCCCTCCTTACTGCTTGAATCATAGCATTTGTAGGGAGTTCAAGGAGCTGTTTCAGAGAATTACTTTCTAAACCTTCCCATGAGACCTGCCTATCCCAAGCCACCAATCTGTTCCATAAAAGGCCTCAGGAATTAGCTTACCCTGTATAACTTTACTAAGGGTCTCGAAGATGTGGCTCCCAAACCTAAGCTCAAATCTTTTCACCTCATTCACTGCTGTGGATAGAGCAAGTTTCCGGGAAGCCATTTGTTTGTCCCACACTAAATCATCTGAAAAGGTTACACCCAGATATTTATACTCACTAACCTGCTCTAGTTGAACATCACCTAGGAACCACCCAAATTTCCTTTTATTCTTAGCAAAAAACATTGTTTTTGTCTTGTCCACATTTATAGTTTTTTTTTTTTCAAGACAGTAGGCATTAAGGGCGTTTAATTTCTGTTGAAGTCCTATAGGCGTAAGGTCCATCACCACCAGATTGTCCGCGTACATGAGGCAACTAATATGCCTAACTGCAACCTTTGGTGAAAAACTGCGTATCGCACAACGACTGGGTAAGATCTGCAATGAACAGAATAAATAACAGCAGTTCTAGTACGCACCCCTGTCGCAAGCCGTTTTCAACCAGAATTTTACTAGTAAGTATTCCATGTCCGTCGAGATCAATCTGTACCCAGTTACCACTGTGGAGCTTCATAACCAAGCCCAATAGGGCTCCAGATATCTTCCACTGCTGTAATTTACACCAAAGCATGCCTCTGTCTACCCTGTTGAAGGCTGCTTGGAAGTCAATTAAACAGCATCACAGGCCACCTACCGACTCCATTGGCCTCTTTGTAATTCCCCACAGTGTAAAACAGTGGTCCATCGTGGAGTGATTTGGCCTAAAGCAACCTTGCTCTGCTGGAATCAATCAAGTATCAAAGGCCCAGGCCACTGGATGCTTTAACAATGTCTGGGCATAAAGTTTGGATGAGATATCAAGGAGAGAATCAGGCGATAATTTTTATGAATGGGTTCCACTATAGCTCCCTTCCTGGATTCAGGGAAGAACCCAGGGAAGAACCCAGTCAGTGTTACCCATTGGAAAAACCTGCTCCATATGGATCCCCATTTGCTTGGATCTTTTTTAAATATCACAGATGGCAGGCCATCAGGACGGCCTGCCCTAGTAGCTTTCATATTAGAAATGATTTCCGACAGCACTACAGGCGATTGCGCATTAGCGATCTTTTCAGCGTCTTCTTCAGAACAGGCCTGCCCCACTAACATATTCTCAGCACTACCACCCTTGTATAAAGTGGCAATAAAACCAAACCAATCATCCTCGCGTATTTGGGCCTCAAGAGATGATGGCGACACAAGAGTTACAGAGCTCACTAGCCGGCAAAACCGCTTGACATCCATGTGAACCAGGGGCGCTAGCATTTCCTCCCACTTTAGCCTACAGAACTCTATTTTTTGTGGGCATATGATTTTTGGTAAGCAGATTTTGCTGTTATCAATCCAGGTCTTAACTTGGTATCCCTTGGATTTTGCTTCGAGTAGTGACGACTCCTGTTTACCACCATTCTACCCTCCCAACATTCATCATCATACCAGGTGTTCCCCCTGACTCTCATGCTAATGTTTGTGTGTGGACCTCCTTTTATTAGATTACACTGGGCTAGCTAGTTGTTTTGTTAGTCTAGCATACCAATTTAGTGCATCTTGTCCTCCTTCTAAGCAGCAAGAGGTTCACATTCAACTAGAAAGAGGGCTTGTAGTACCTCTTCCATGATCAGTACTCTAATTCTCTTGTGATAAACAACCTTCTTGTCACTGATGTCATTTGATCATTTTAAAAATGCCTCTTTAAACTCCAAGCTAAGAGCAAAGTGATCACTCAGCCCCATATCTAGAACTCTAAAAGTTTCCACCCGGTGAAACTGGTGAACTGGAGCCATCACGTAATCAATGGGTAATTTACTACTGCCATGTTTAAATGTTCTTCCCGCTGGGATATCATCATGGCACCTGCCATTTCTATTTATCAGATTTAGTTCAACTAAACTGTGTAGAACCTTTACGTCTCCTTCCCCAGTGCTTCCTGCGGAAGAGCATTCTGGGATGTTTAAGGCTGAGAGCAACTCTTTCATTTCAACATCATAATCCTTAAAAACAGATTTTCCATTAGAGTCTCTCTCTACACCAACAGGGCCTCAGGGAAGTCACAAATCAGTTTTTTAATATCATTAACCAGATTCAGCGGCTCATACTCTGGCAAAGGGTGAATTGGTAGTATCTACACATTTACACAGATCATCTGTTTAGCCCCCTCCGTATTCGTATACAAATCAATTAGACCAGCAAGGATCCATTGGCAACAGGTTTGAATCTTGGTTACTTTCCTCCCATAGAGGACTGAGACCAATGTTAACAATCCACCAATTGATCTTCCTCTTCACGAGGGCTTGGCTTTAAGAGCTATGGCAACAAACCCCTCCACTACAGGGCACTCCAAAAGCCAGGTTTCCTGGAGTAACAATATGGAGCAGTTCGTCAAGATCTCTCTTTGATTTTCCATTTCTGAAAATGATTTGAATACATGGATGTTCCATACCAGGAAATGCATGAGATGCGGATGCCCTATCTCCTACCAATCAATCTCCTCTGCCCCACCACCACTCCACGCCGGTTGATAACAATACTCAATGTTTTTAATGGCATAACTCTCTTTTCTCAGGGGGATATGCCCCCGCCTTTCATGGTTACTTTCCCTCCTTAACTCATCAGACTTCCAGTGGTTGGTCAAGTTTTGGTTCCACAACTCTATCATTGGGGAACATTATGGTGACCATTCTTTCTTGTGAGACATCATGCTCCCACCAACTCCTCCCAACATCCAATCTTGGAGCAAGTGAATGGGACACTGAAATCTTGGCTGGCAAAAGTGTGTGCTTCAACTTCTCTGAAATGGCCTGATAGATTACCTCTTTTTTTGATGAATTTCAGAAGTACATCAGACAAAAGAACCGGATTATCCCCTCACAAAGTGATTATGGGGAGGGCTATGAAACAGCCTGCAGTCCCTGACAATGCCTTAGTAAAAATAACAGATGACTTGATGCTCGATTACTCTAAAGGACTGGCTGACATGGTACGTTCTGTGTCTGGGTAAGTTGGGGAAGCTGCAACTCCGCCTCAACGGGAGCTTTGCCATGACCTAAGTCCTGGTGACTGGGTCTTTGAGAAGGAGCATGTATGCAAGTCATGCTTGGAGCCTCATTGGCAGTTCCAAGTGATCATAGTAACCACAACTGCTGTTAAATGTGGTGTCTTCCAAATTGGGCACATTCTTCCCATACCCGCAGAATCCCATGTCCTCTTCAAGATACAGCACCAGTTTCGGGTATACTGATGGTTACAGAAAGACAACCGACTCAGGTCAGCCAAGCTATTGCAGGCAAACAAGCTACTGGGACTCCGTACCTGGGTCCTGAAGGGTGTCCAAGAGAGTCAGCTCTTATAGGTAACAAAAGGGAATATGTGACGGTGCAACGCATGCGTTCACAACGCATGTCTTTACAACGTGGTCGTTACAACGACTGCGTTGTTACCACGCGTGCCATTACATCGCAAGTCGTATCAATGACTTGCTGTAGGGGGCGCGCTGGATTAATTACTATTCCTACTCCAGTTTGTGCAACAGCAGGGAAGGTGTTGGATTTAAAACCCAACACATTTCCTGGTGTTGCACGCCCCCTACAGCAAGTCGTTGATACGACTTGCGATGTAATGGCACGCGTGGTAACACTGCGGTCGTTATAACGACCGCGTTGTAAAGTTACCGCGTTGTAGAGACAGCGTTGTAAACGCTGTTTCCCAACGAAAGGTCATAAGAGAAAGGGGCCAACTAGGTGAGATATTGACCTCCCTGAAGGGACTAGTGCACCTGAAACACAAGTAGAACACGAAAACCAATGGCCCAGAAGACAAGAAAGATTGAGACGCATTCTGACTGAGGGAAAAGTACCACGAACAATTGCAGAAGTCTTTAGTCAGTCTGATACAAGTAACAGTGATGAAGAAGGGCAGTCAGTGAGAAGATCCAAAAGAGTTAAAGTAGCGAGTCAAAGATATACTGCACCTGAATGGACTTACTTGAAATTAAACAACTGGGAGAAAGCATATACACCTTTTTTACAACAATTTAAGCCTGCATGAGCCGCTTTCAGAAAGTGCAGTATGCTTGCTGAAAATTGAGTGATTTATGAATAAAAGAACTTGAGTAAATTGTGCTGGAAATATTCTACAGCAAACCAGAACTGTGCTGTTATTGAAACATTCACTTACGAGGCTATAAAGAATACGTGAACTGTGCCATAAAGGATCTTTGTTGAAAAACCTTGCTGATAAACTCTGAACTTAGCCTGTGCTGCAACAATACTAAAACATATCATCTAAATGTATCGAAAGTTGTGAGGTCTGATTCTGAGGAGGTAATGGATCTGAAAGTGGTATCACCGAAACGCAAATATATATATGAATGTATACTTGCTATATTTTCTATAATACTCATAGTAGCTCTTATAGTATTGAATCTGCCACATCATGTATATACCCCAAAAGTTATGCCTACTTCTGTGCCTGGATCTCCTTTAATGAATAAGAACAAATTAAGCATTTCAAATTATAAGGTATTACACAACGATCTGTCAACTGGTGATTTTTCAATGAACGTATTTACCAAGCTTTTATATAAATACATTGAAACAATGGGTGCTCATGATTGTTATGTGCATATGCAATTGCCTACATCATTATCTGAAGGTGTGACTTACCATTCCCTTCCTGTGACTTATTTTAATTTCCTGCAGTGTACTGACTTGTTTTTTATGGCAAAGGACAATTCCAGTATCATTACTCTAACTATGATTTGATATTTTCTGAGGTGCCTGTGAGAAAATATTTAAATCCTGTGCCTGATATTAAAACTGCTGAAATGATAGAATTTTTCAAATACACAAAGCTTAGACACAGTCTATGCACATATACATAACATGTATCTGACTTCAAATAGAGAGAATTTGTAGAATCAGTAGAAGATAGACGAAGAGAAATAATAAGGAATGCTGAAAATCATTAACAAAATTCCATTCACTTAGAGATCCAGAGTTTAAGGTAATGGCAAACCTAGCTGCTTTTGCTTTAGACTGGCAACATAGATGAAAGCTGTGTATATTGCGATGCAAAACTGAAGCAAATACTAACTTTGTTGGTTCCAGTGAATGTGACCATACTTTAAAAGTATTGGTAAATTGGGGATTGGTTTTGGGAGATATGGATCTTGTCTTTCCTGGAATTTATTACATTTGTGGTAAGAATGCCTATTGCAGGCTGCCTAAAAAATGGTACGGATCCTGCTATATGGGAATAGTTTTTACAAACATTTATCAAGTGGGTCAATCTGATGAAACCAACAAAGTGATGCAGCAATAACTTAAAAGAGGTACAAGTGTTAGTGAAATATTGGGAGACATTTTTGTAGCCATAATACCATTTGTTGTAGTGATACTGAATTCTCACAAGATACGGAAACTTTCTGCAGTAGTAGTAAGATGTCTAATGACACCACTGGTGGATTCTTAGCAATAGACACTGAAATGATTGCCATGAGATCTATGGTTCTTCAAAACAGTCTTGCTTTAGACGTCCTTCTCGCAAAAGAAGACGGAGTCTGACAGAGGTTAAAAGTGCAACACTGTTGCACTTACATTCCAGACAAAAGTAAAGATATGAAAGGGTACATTACACACCTTGAAAAGGATTTGAAAGATTTAAAGGCTGATGGTGCCTGGAAATCGATTGGTAAAGGCTTTTCCTCTATAGATAGATGGTTTGGATAACTTGGAAGTTGATTAATGGGAAAAATCCGGAAGCGTATATTAATTATCATTATGTGTGTTGAGACACGAGGAATAAAAAGGAAAAGAGCTGAAATAGAACTAGAAGATAGACAAAGCGGATACTATGATTAGATGAAATCTTTGGAAGAAACTAGATTAAAAATCATGAAGACTACAGAGCTGTAATTTGTGACATAAGTTAATAATGTGATGGCTTAATTCACCAACAGATGGAGGATTGATGCAGCTGATAAACAGCTCGATCCTTTTATATATTTTCAAAACAAATTTTGAGATATTTTGAGTAATATGACTGAACAGGTATAAATTACACATTGAAAAAACCCTTGAAAATAGACATGAGAGAACTTAATTACTGCATCATAAAGCATGCTGATAAATGTAGAGTAGACAAAATTATATTCACATAATAGAATAAGTTAACACATGTTATGAAACTCTAAATCTTACTCATCGAAATATAATTGTGCATGAAGAACTAATAAAATTTAACATTATTGGATTCCTTATGTGTATTATTGAAGAGTTCATTCTGAATTTCATCATTGTACATGCAAAATGGTGCACCGAATGAGAAAAGAAAAAGTAGTGCTGCATAGTTAATTTGAGTGACACAGTTACCAAACCCTCAATATTAGAATGTTATATAGATGTACTAATGTAATCCACTTAAAAAGATATTCATATTCTATAACTTGCAAAAATTTTACACATTGATACTTTGAAAATGCAGTAGTATGTCATAGTTACATGTGAGATTTACAATATGACTAATGATTCCTTTTGAGTGCTTATGCATTGAAAGAATACAAGTGCCTTGCTTTATATTCATGAAATGTGTATTTCTATTACTTTATATTCTGCACATCTTGTAAGCAAATATAAGAGGCCTCATTTTCTTATTTCCTTACACTGCCTTCTCATCATGAGGAAGTTTCATAAGCTTACAATGTGAAATGAAACTGTGTCTGATTTGAATAGGTCTCACTCGCTTACATGGACCAATTGTTACAGAAGTTGATACTTTGGGAACATTTTCTATGAGAACTATTCAGCTGAATTTGCTCATGTGCCTGCTCCAAATGGATCATTGTTTGTGGAGTTTCATATACAAGATGATTCGACAATTTACGTGATCTGCAGTACCTCTGTCCTACAAATTGTGTCTTCTTTATGTCTCATGACAACCACCATCCTATACGAACCGACCAATGGACTGAGTGGTCTGACACAATGAGGTGATCAAGGAAGTGTCACCACCAGAACTACAGGATAATATTTAGGGCTTCCGGTTTTATAGTATTTATTTTTTAACATTTCTGTCTGTATTTATCCATATTTATTTTTTTAGCCATGTTATTGGTATTTATCCATATTTATTTTTTGTCTTCTGAACAGATGAGATGATAGCATTTATTTAATGGATAAACTTGCACTCATACTTCGATGCATGTGGGGTTTTAGCACATTACACAGCCAAAAATAATAATATAATTAACCCACATAAAAAATAGCATATTAGCATAAATACATGTATGCAGTAAATTAAGCAAATCTCATTGCGCTTTGTACCTCCCAAATCTGCCAATATGTACAGCTATTGGCCTGAAAGTCATTAAACTAAGCTTGTAGAGTCACTCAAAAGAAGCCAAATTATCTGCATATTTCCTCTTTAAAAAGTAAATACAGACAGGAAACACAATGTTTTCTGTCTGTATTTATCTGTAAAACTCAGTAAAAACGGAAAACAAGGAGTTCCAATTATATTATACATTGATCTAAAGGAGGAGGGGAGATTAAAGCCTGAGAGAGACACTCGAGAGGACTCTTTCCCTAATCGAGCCAGAACTGATCCCAGAGACTGCCTTTGAGAACTTTGTGGATTTTTTTATTTTTCCCTTTCAGCTGACACATACTCTGTGCGTGCCATTCTTGAACTTTTCCTTATGGGACACTGCCTTTAGTTGCCTTTTGTTTATGTTGAACTTACCTGAGCTACTCATCACTTTATGGCAAGCTTAAGCTATTCCAGAACTGCCTGTGTTCTTTAAATCTCTAATGCTAATCAATAATGTGACTAATCTTTAATTACTTGATAACATTTAACTATAACTAAACTGAAGACTGTTTGTCATGATTGATCCCTTAAATTTATTGTGCATTTCCAATTGATTTATTTATGACAGTAAGGGACCGATATAGAGAAATCCCTGAGTACCAGGTACTAAAGATATTGTTCTGCATCGCTCTAACAGAATTATTGGTCCGTATGATTTTGGTCCGACTGAATTTCAGTCTAGCTGTGACAATTCTGAATGTATAAAGCCTGATCTTGCGAGTCATATATATGAATTTGATTACTAGCCTGTAAATGGTTGTCCAATTCCTGTTCCTCGTTGGATAACATGACAAAAGGTCCTCTTTGTCCAACCCCTCATCAGTTCATTAAAAGTTCCATCGGAGGGCCAAGTGATGTCATAAGCGAGAGTGTTAAGAAGCTAGAGACATCAGAGATATAAATAACAAGCATTGGTAAATACATTTGGTTTCGCCTATCTGATTAGTAATAATCTGTTTTTGTTGTAAGTTGTAGCCTGGTGTGCAGATGTGAGTATAAGTTACTGAAACTCCATTAAAGTGTTATGACTTGTTTATTGAGAAAGGCAATACATTGTGCTGGGCACAGTGTCTGGAATGGCCAACACGAAGAATAGGATACTACTTATTAACCCCCTTACATTTGTAAGAAAATGTTTCAAAAATACAGGCCGTAGAAAGACCACCCACCTATATCTTGAAAGGAAACGTTGGGAGGAGCACCGTAAGCACACCACCATGATGTGTGAATTACCTACTGACATATGTCAATAAAGACCACAGACATGTGGTAATATCGTCAATTAGCTTATCAAATATTTGTCTATCTATATAGGAAACAGGAGGGTAAGGTGGAGACTAGAAAATATTGTTTTCATCTCCTAGAACTCACAACAGATCAAACCAAAAGCCCACCAAAGAAATTATGAACAACTTACTACATGCCTTCACAGTAATTGATACTATGCAAAACACTTGTAGGGACGTGAAGTCAGGCAGTGCTCCTCCACAACGTATAAAGCAATTACAGCTTGATAAGGGGTGATCACTAAAGACACGAACACAATGGATGAAATATATGTTGAATCCATCCTGATAAACCAGTACAAACAGTAAAAGCTGTATTCATCACTAGGGACAGGTAAGTGTACCCCAACATCTTGAGAAATGTTAAAGCACACGCATGTCATAAATAGCAGAGAATCAAAAATGATTATTAGATAGAGTAAGCAGAATGGATAGGCATATCTGATGAAAACTGCCTGAATATTGAAGCGTCATCTAAAAGCAGCTAGATAAGCATGCCTAACAATGGTTGTCTGGCAAGTTATCTCATGAAGGAAACAGCATCATCCGTGATAGAAGGCGGCAGTTGGTAAATGCATTAGGTTTCGCCTATGTGATTAATAATAACCTGTTTTTAGGTCTCGCCTACGCAGCGCGCATGCGCTGCATAGGCAAAAAGACCTTTTACAATCGATTCACTTTTCACCCTAAAAACGTGCACGCGTTGCATTGCTTTCAATGGCAACGCGTGCACGTTTGGCGATTGCCTTGCGGGAGCGAGCAGCTGGCGCCATATGGTATCAATTATCGCGCCTTGCTGCTCGCTCCCGCAAGGGAATCCTGCAGGCCCCCTCCTTTCTCCCCTTGCTGCCTTGCTGCTTGTTTCCTACTGTTAAAGTCAGTGAGTGGGCTGGACCTGCTGTGGAGATCGCACGTTTGACTCTCTGGGCGGGTGTTGCACCAGTGTTTAGTTTGCTGCTATCTGCACTGATGAAGCCGGGGCTGAACATTTATAATGCAGGACTTGGGGGGGTAGATTGATTAAGAGAGGTGAAGTTTAACCAAGTAGACAAGAACAAGCAGGCTCGGGGCAGTGGCGTCCGGCACAGGAGCAAAGGATGGCAGAACGAAGATACAAAGTGGTAGGGGAGGCAACCACGATGGAAGAGAAGGAGGGCAGAACAAGACGTAAGCGATATTGGGAGAGACAAACGTCAGGGTGAGAAGGCCAGTGTGCCACCTGGCACCTACAATACATTGTTGCCTGTTCGCATCCCGAGGGCTGGGCCGGGCCCAAGGGTTTAAACTAGTGCGCTTCTTTGAAAGTAATTAGAGTAAAATATAAGATCACTGTGAGAAGCGCAGTGTAGCACGTTGGGACCGTGCATGTTTGAAGGGAAAAATATCTGTCCTGAAGTTTTGAGAGAATCCAAGCTAGTAATGCTAGTGACAAAATAAGCTTTTTTTACCAACACGTCGTTTCTGAAACAAACAGGTAATGGTGCCCACAATATCATGTCTGTTCAAGTTAGAAGCTCTTCTGTACTTCTTTTGGGGTTTTCCAGTAATGATCACACGAAGCCCTTCGGTTCGGCAAGGAGGAGGCAGGAATCCAAAACAAAATGCTTTGGGGGTAGTGCGCGGAGATAAACAAAAGGGGGAGGGGGAGCAAGGTCTCAGGACCCCTATTGTGCCGGTGCGTGGAAGCAAGGGCGAAGCGGGACGTGTTTGGGGAAAGAGAAGAAAAGCCATAGCTGCAGCAGCTGTTTCCTGCACGGTACTACAAACCACATTACATTTATGTAATCCCCCCATGTGCGCAAAAGAGAATCTGAAGATAAAAACGATTTTTTTTACCATACGTACGAGCAGCACGCGCTTTATTTAGCCAATGCGTTAGTTATACGAAGAAGTATAACATTAAAAAAACAGGAATAAATTGCACGGGGTTTGGAGGAAGGTAGCACTGTTTAAAATTAAGTTTTTTTTTTTTTTTTTTTAATGTTTGAAAAACCTCAGGTAAAGGGTTCCCGCGATATTGTGACTGTTCAAGTTAGGAGCCCTCCTGTGCTTCTTTTAGGGGCTTTACGGTAATGTTAACACCAGCCCCTACCATCAGGCAAGGAGACAGGAATACAAAACAAAATGCTTTGGGGGTAGTGCTCAGCGACAAACAAAATGGGGCGGGGGGAGAGAGTCTCCGGACCCCTAGTGTGTCAGAGCGAGGAAGCAACAGCAAAGCAGTGGGTGTTTGGAGAAAAAAAGAGAAGTCCTATCTGTGGCAGCTGCATCATGCACAGTACTACAAACCACAACACATTTGTGTTACACCCCCCCGCCATGTGCGCAAAACAGAATCGAAAGATAAACAAAATAATTTTTAACCAAACTTCCCATCAGCTGAACGTGCTACACACGTTTTATTTTGCCAATCCAATCAGTTGTGCGAAAATGCACAACATTAAAAACAAGCATTGGCATAGCCAATAGGTCTCGCCTTTGGGACCTTATAAGTGTTTAGTTATCCAGCACAATATCCTTGGTGCAACAACATCAACTGTTGCATGGCTAAACACTTATAAGGTCCCAAAGGCGAGACCTATTGGCTATGCCAATGCTTGTTGTTGTAAGTTGTGGCTCAGTATTGGTGCTGCAGAAACACTGCAAAATAGATTTGCCCAGTTTTTGTTCCTTAGCAAATAATGCCACCCCTTCTAAAAGGTTCACGGGAGGAAGGACGATTACCCCAATGCATACGATCAAATAGCACCAAGTATCAGTTTGGTGGTGTTACATTTCAACAGTGAAGATCTTTTTAAATTCTTATTATTTGAGTGGCAATTACATTTGTTTATTCAGTTGTCTATGTAATTTTACTTTGGAAAATATTAATTTGGGGGAACCCTAAATTATCATCGAAGTTTGGGAATTACATTTATCAATCAATCAATCAATCAGGGGATTTTAAAGGGCGCTACTCACCCGTGAGGGTCTCAAGGCGCTGGGGGAGGGGGGTGCAGCTCCGGGTCAGCCAAAAAGCCAGGTCTTGAGGCTCTTCCTGAAGGTGTGCAGGAGCGTCTGATGTTGACTGGGAGCTCATTCCAGGCTTTGGCTGCGACGTAGGAGAAGGTTCTTCCCCCAGCTATGGTTCTGCGGATGCACAGGGTCGCTACCAGGGCGAGGCCGACGGAGCAAAGTTTTCTTTTGGGTGCATGGAAAGGGATTCTTTCGTTGAGGTATTTGGGTCCAATGTTGTGGAGGGATTTGTAGGTGTGAGTGAGTAGCTCTCTTCTGGACGGGGAGCCAGTGCAGGTCTCGCAGGTTTTGGGTCATGTCCTCATGTCGTGGGGTGCCAAGGACGAGTCTGGCTGCGGTGTTCTGGATGGTCTGGAGCTTTATAAACATTTATCTTGTTTTTACTTAAAAAATACTGCCATAAAAATTGCACTTCCAGATTGGTTCGGGACAGTCGCAGTGACTATGCTATTTAAGGAAGAAAATCGTATAAATGCAAATCTTCATTTAATTGAAAGCTGTTATAAGTCGCATGTCACAAAAGCACATTGACATTCTGTGCACAATGTACACTTATATAGGCTATTACTGATAAAAGAGGAGCTAGAGCCATACGTTATTAATGGGAAGAAGTACTTATCTGTGTTTAAAATACAATGCGAAGGAAAGAACCAAATCAAGAGAAATACAGGGAAAATGAAGAAGATTAATAAGAGCGAAAATGAGTGTCAGAAATCAGAGAAAAAAACCCATCCAAACCCTCACACAAGAGAAAAAAACGACATAAGTGAAATTAAGAGGAAAAGGAGCGACATAGAAAGAACTAAACATGCAGTGGTGGTTGCAAGACAAGGGAAATAACTGATTTTTGGGTAGCCAGAAATGTGAGCAAAAACATGCAAACAGTCAGAAAACAAAAAAAAAATTGAGAAAAGCCTAACGAGAAGGAAGAGATTGGCATAAGGAATACAGAGAGAAAAATATTCTTATGGAGGAAAACCTTTTTGCAAAAGACAATGATTGTGAAATAATTATAACCTGTATTTAAACTAAATTCAACTGCAAAAAAATACATGAAATCTGAAAAGACCCGGATAGTTCTTCGGGGGCCAGTGAAATAAAGGAGAAGGAACATAGAAAGAAGGAAAGAAAAGAGAAATGAGGCACAGGAAGAAAAACAGTAAAGACATTATTGAGTGGCAATCGCAGAGCATTCTCATGATATTTTAGTCTTCAAAACAGCTCTTATTAATCCCGACATTATCAATCCAGTGAATTATCTAAAGATGAGTTTACGAACATGAGATTTCTGTTCTGCAAAATTTCGGTTTGTACAGCTGCAGCTTACCTTAAGCACATGTGTATGAAAGGCATTACTGCACAGTTATAAAACTTTTTTTAATAGAAAATAACACATTTATAGCTGAACATTGCTAGTAAATGCTAATTGCACAAAATATCTTTTAGGGAGGGGGTCTGTACAAAAGGTCCAAACAGCAGATTTCGGCGTGTCACAGGCTAATTGTGAGAAATGCTAAAACCGAGCTGGTTGTTTCTAAATACACTTAAAAATACATTGAATTCCCTGCGTTATATACACAAATCTTAATGATGTATATCACAGCTAGAACGTTTGTACCTTGTGGGGACAGCGAGCCCGCCCAGCCTGTGCATAAACATTAATTACAAGTGCACCTAGAGATCATATTAATAAATTAATTTCTGGGGTACAACATTACACTTGCTGGTTTTATATGCATGTCTATACATACATAAATATTCATATTTAATATTAATAAAAACTCACAGCGCACCACACAGATGCTCGGGGGCTTAAAGGCAGCCACCCTAACGCCCAAGTGAGGGTCCCTGGCAGGGGGCTTAGAAGAAGGCAAGCTTTCCCAGCTGTGGTTTGAGAGACAACCACAGCTCTCAGAGAAGGAAGATGCCCCTGGAAGAGCTTGAAGAGGGCTCAAGAGGTGCAGGACCAGTAGCGGCTCCTGGAGGGAGTGCTACGGGGCGGTGAGGTGGGCGGGGGAGGGGCAGGGTGTGGGGTAGTAAACTCCGGCTTACGGCCGATCTGAGTTAAGTACATGAATAAATAAATAAAACGTATTACATTGCGCGCGCTGCATCGCAATTGGCACAATGTAATTTGTTTTATTTATTTATTTGTGTACTTAACTCAGTTCGGCCGTAAGCCGGAGTTTACTACTCCCCACCCTGCCCCTCCCCCGCCCCACCCCCCGCAGCACTCCCTCCAGGAGCCGCTACTGTGACAGGAGTACTGGGTACCAGTCAGTGTTCTGATATGAGCAGTGGTGCCGTAGGCAGTTAGGGGGATATTCACAAGGAAGTGGCGGAGAGAGGCGTTAGCCCTCTTGGCTTAACGCCTCTCTCCGCCACTTCGGAAAAGCAAGGCTGCACCATATTCACAAGGACATGGTGCAGCCGTGCTTTTCCCCCTGTGATGGCGCTAAGTTTCACAACTTAGCGCCAATGCAGGCACCCTTGCACCAGAGTGCAAGGGTGTCTGCAAGCAGGGAGGTTTGTTTATGTACAGGAAGGTGTCCCTTCCTGCACATAAACAAACCTAAAATGCCAGTTTGTAACTTACATGTGTGCTGCTTCATGCAGCACACATGCAAGTTACAAAATGGCATTTTTTAAAAAAAGGTTTGTTCATGTACAGGAAGGGACATCTTCCTGTACATAAACAAACCATGGCATTTGCATTTTCCATGTGTGCTGCACAAGGCAGCACACATGGAAAATGCAAAACGAGGAGAAATAAAGCATTTCTCCTCGTATCGCTAACTTAAGACCAGGGTTTTCCTGGTCTTAAGTTTAGCGTTAGCTCCTATTTACGCTGCCCTTGTGAATAGGGGGAGCGTAAATATCAATGGGTGTTGCGGTGGAACGCCCACCACAACACCCACTGCACGCCCCTTTCACGCTAAACACAGCGTGAAAGGGGCCTATTCACAAGGCACCGTTAAGCCACGTTAAGTGGCTTAACGCTGCCTTGTGAATAAGCAGAGCCTCTATCGCCACCACAACGCCACTGAAAGTGATGTTGTGGTGGTGATAGGGGCTTGTGAATATGACCCCTAGTGTTTACTTTTTAGTATTTTCTGGCAGCTGTACGGAGAGAGAGAAGTGCCATTCTTACAAACATTTCCAAACTCACATTGGCTTGTCCTTACGTGCTTCCGGTTCTCACTACTTCTAAGTACTGTGCTAATTTTTAGCAGAGGCAAAAAATAGCAAGCCTATTAATAGATTTTCAAAGGGGAGATTGCACAGCATACTTCTCTCCATAAAAATAGCTGTTTAACTATTCGCTATCACAGCTCTTGTCTGGGAATGACAAGCAGTGCAAGGCTGAAGGCTACTTCTCTGCACCGCTCCTGGAGCAGCCCCCAGTCAGGCTGGTTCTCGCTGCAAGCTGGCATGACGTATGGTTTAATAGTTCTGCTGTGAAACCCCTACAAATTATGGTCAGATACCTGGGTTTTTCTATAGTATCTGCTGATTTTTATCTCCTGTTCACAAATTAAAACAGCACTTGGAGACACTATTTCGGAAAGACAAAACAAATATGGAGATAAATGCATCAACTTGATTTACATACAGATAATTTATTCTTATAACTAAAAGAACAGAAACATGTCAGCTTTAACTATAAGCATCCATTGTTATGGCAGTGACCAAAATAAAACCAGCAACAATTTCTGCCCAGATAGGATTCAAACATAATACTGGGGGGTATATTCACAAGAACGTGTGATAACTACCGCAAGAGTAGCGTAACGCAACTTCCAATAACGCAGCCTATCACGGGAAAATAACCCTGTGTCAACGTGGAATTCACAACAAGGCGGTACCATGCGATAGTCACCAGATAACGCGTCAAATGTCAGTGTGAAAATCAACGCCACGCTGACAAAATGCGAAACGCGAACGCGAGAAATTATGCGATGAGGCCAATCGCGGTACAAAAAGTAGCGAAAAGCAGCCTCAGGCCTGCAAATCCCACGCGTCTGGCGGGAAATTGCACCATAAAAACCACAGACACAACACACCAGAAACAAGCCAAAGCACGTAGCAACATGGATGCACCCTGACCCAGCGCAGAGGGCAACGCGAACCCCACAACCCCCACAGACCACCAGCAAGGAACAACTGGCTCGGGGAAGGCCAAGGAGAAAAGGGAGAGGAAGACGGGGTGCAGACCGCAGGAAAACAAGACCAAGGCCACGGAGGCGACAGAACACTACCAGCAACTGACCCACAAGCAGACCACCTGGAATGCAGTCGGAGTGCCCAGGAGGCCAATCCAGGAGGCCAAGAGGCGCCGACAGGACGTGACAACCTAAACCAGGTACAAATCCGCTGCCAACAGGAAGACAGCAACGGCAACAGGAGGTGGCAGTCCAGCACCACAGGAGGAGCAGGAGGAAACCCAGGCCACAGTCATCAGTGTGAAGAGGGTGCAAGGAGTAGGGAGTACGGACACAGCTCGACAGGACCTGACACAACAACAACAGGGTGAGGATCCAACAGGAACTGGGGGGACGGGGGTGATGGGCACAATGCCACACATGCACAATGAGGTGTAACACACTGCACACCCACAATTACCCAGGGACATGTCCCCCATCCCCGTGGCACACTGCAGCACACACACATAGCAATCACAGCACATATCATGACAATGTGGCACAAAGTGAAACACCCACACTGCAGAACAGGGGACACAACTGGGTCCACCCAGGTGCAGAAACAGAACAATCACATTGGACAGAGCAGGGAACTGTGAGATGCACATCTACCCCTACATCCCACATCAGCCATGTAGGCCAAATGTACACTGTCCCAACTCAAATAGCCACCACCGCCCAAACAGTCACAATGTACATTGTCAAACAGTCTGCATGTCGACAAGAACAAGGCGCCAACACAATGCCAACATGCACCTCCCCTTCACAATGCAGAGGGACAAACAACACCTCCAGCAGGTCAGAACAGGCAACCCATCAGTGATGCCCGAGACGAACACCAAAGCCCAGACATCGACGCCCTACAACAGCCCATGGACATCCCACACAACCCACCACCAGGACCAGGGCAGACAAGCTACTCAGAGGAGAACCCAGCCCCTGCAACAGACCACACAGCATGAAGCACCCGCAATCACGGCTGCCTCACAACACTTCACCCACCCACACATGGCACCCCAATGCCAGGTGGCAGAATGCCAAAAGGAGGTGGCCCAACAGGTGAGGGTGTTGCCGAACCCATGGAATGTGATTTAGAACACATACGTGGGTGTCCAATACCCTTCAGGGACCACCTACACCCCACAAAGGAGACCCACACCTCCACAGAGACACATGCACATATCATGTTGAACTGGCTACGGGCACGTGCGCCCGGCCCCTTTATTGGCAGGGCCACATGTACAGTGACGCCTGTGCTGGATGTGTGTGGGGTGAGTATAAGCCAGCCCGCACAGAGTGCTTGGTGCTGCCAACAACCTGAACAGTGGACACCAGTGTAATGGAAACAGAAAACACCAGCATAACAGAGTCAAATGCAGAGCAACATGGAGGGATCCGGAGTAAGGCCAGAGGTCACCCAATATTCAGTCTGGACGTTCCGTTAGTTGCAGTGCACTGAGGTAGGGGCACTAGAGAAGAGCGCGCTCATGTGAAGAAATTGCTAGGATTGTGTCCCTTCGGGTTAGTCCTGATGCAGATGCAGTGGGGTGTGTTACACCTGCATCAACTTCCTCATCAACGTCCCAGGTCTCCCACACTGCCTGAGGTGACAGTTGCGTCCGCAGTCCACAGCGCAATACCCAGTATTAGATCCGGGTGTGTAGCTTGACTACCACCACCAGTCTGCATTCCTGCCTTGGGGCTGTTGCCACCTGCCCTCCCATTGTCTGTGCCTTCTCCCATCCGCACACTTGACATATCCTCCTCCTCATGGTCCCAGGTCTTCCCCACTGCATGAGGTGACATTGCTGCGCAACCTCACAACAGCACAAAACTCAATCAGTAACGGACAATGGCTTGCAGTGCACTGAGTCACTGGCACCTGGAGTGCTGAGCAGGGTATCAGGCCGATGATGGCATCCACGACAGGTCTGAGCAACAACGTAGGTCTGTCAGGACCACCGTTTCTTCTCTGGCAGATGGCGGTTGAAGGTGGTCCTTGTGGTGGTGGCGTGTGCTTCCTGCGGTGATGCGACGTCCGGGCCGGTCAAGACTCGATGCCATGTGTGGGCCCTGGTGGCCCGCAGTTGGGGCCGGAGGAGGTGGACAGCACAGGGCCACAGACACATGGCGTTGATGACCCCAAGACCATCGCTACAGAGGCCATTCAATGTCTCAGAAGAAGGGGTCCCAGGCCTGAGCAGCACAGAGTTAGTGGCCCCGGATGCACTGCGGCCGGCACAGGCACCCAGCCACGGGACGGTGACTTGCGGTGCAGTCAGATGGGCCATGCGACCTGAGCGGGTCCCCATCAATGTCCGAGGTGTATGTTGCGGAGGGTTTCGGGGGACAGTGGAATGTGTCCTCCAGGGCATGATGCGGAAGGTCTGATGTTATCTGGAAGCATCAAATGGAGGTGTGGAAAGCGCAACCCTCGTGTGCACCAACAATTCGGGATCAGCTACATGAGGATGAAAACTAGCCCCTAGTCCATAGCCTCAAATGCCACCAATGTATGACCAGTGAGTGTCCATGAATGTCGGGGAACAAACTTAGTGGCACAGGTGCTGTGAGGGGATGCAGTCTGCGATGATGCCGGTACACATATGTGAACTCCAAGAATGCCAAATCAAGGCTCTGTGACCTACTGGACCGCAGTGTAGGCCGGAGGCAGCGGTCAGCGGTGGCCCACAGCCACAGGTTGTTGGCTCGCGAGGCACAGAGTTAGTGACACAGTGGCAGTTGTTGGTCGTGTTCAATCACCTCCGTGACGCTGATCCTGTTCCCTCCGGACTGCAACGTGTCATCCTCTTACGCCCCTCCGTGCGTGCGAAGAAATGTATTCTGCCTTTTGAATTACCGATGTTCAGTTCCAAATCTGTGATCCCACTCATGCGCAGCGTAGGCCGAGGGCAGTGGTCCACGTAGGCCCACAGACACGTGTGGTTGTGAAGCCATGCACAGACTTGTTGCCACCACATCGGAGTGTGTATTGTGAATTGTTCTCTGCCATAAATAATGTTCACTGCCATGGTGTAATCAAGACTCAGTTCCAAATGTGTGACCTACCTGACCGTGGTGTAGGCCTGAGGCAGCGGTCAGCACGGCCCATTCACAGAGTGTCTCCGGCATAGGTTGGATGGCCCCACCGGCCTGCGTTCTTCAGGTTCAGTGGCACCACGTGTAGCCGGCTGGCGTTGAACAGGGTTAGTGGCACCACGTGTAGCAGGCTGACGTTGAACAGGGTTAGTGGCAACACGTGTAGCAGGCTGGCGTTGAACAGGGTTAGTGGCATCATGTGTAGCAGGCTGGCATTGAACAGGGTTAGTGGCACCACGTGCAGCAGACTGGCGTTGAACAGGGTTAGTGGCACCACGTGTCGCAAGATGCCCATATGGAACTATGCCTCACTGATCGGGGGGGTCTGGTGCTGTGGCCGCTGGCCCGGATTTGGAGTCACTGCCATTCATGACTCAGGACACAGTTTCACATATGGGACCTACTGGTCCGAAGAGTAGGCCGGGGGCGGCAGTGGAGTATGTCAACGAAAAAGGAATAAAGCGGGCCGGTGTCGTGGAGGCTGTGATGGTCTGAGGTGGCTGCCAAGGTCTCGGGCCTCGGGCTTGGGGCTTGCGCCGGCACGTGGTGGGCCCTCCTTCACACACGCCGGTGTCAGAAGGTGATCAGTGTGGCCTGGCTGCACAGGGGCTGGCCTGACGGGTTTGTGGTCCAGTGTGCCAGGGTCCGGCAGGTGCACGGCATCACAGGCAACTCCACTCACGAGGATGGCGTCGGCCTCGTGGCGAGGTGGGAGGCGCCGCCCTGGCAGAGACATGGGTCTTTCTGGAAGAGGACCACGCCCAGGCCTACGTGCTGTTTATTCCACCCCTACGCTGGCGTGGCATACGCCGGGCCATCCCACTCCGCTGACGCTTAGGGGGGGTGTAACAGGCAACATTTCCACGAGGTCCCCCACTGGCTGGGGTGACATGGTGGCGTCCACTGTCCACTACACTCCGTACACACGCGGTGTATGTCGCCATGGATATGGGTGTGTTCTGCATACTGCGAGGTGTCCAGCACATCTCCGGCACTCTTGGCATTGTGTACTTTCCCAATAATGGTTCTACTGCATCCTTCACACATGCCTGGTTGCCACCTCTCCTCACATTTGGCTATTATGTGGCTGAGGTGCCATGCCGTTGCTGGCTCATGTTCAGGGCTTGCCCATGTGGACATTGTAAGTTGTTCTGTCGTGTCTGGTGGGTGGGCATATTGTTGTGCCTGTTGTATGTGATTTTGTGACGTGTGCATTGCCAGCGTTGTGAGTTGCATGGTTGTGGAGTTGAGGTGTGTGGGGTGTTCATTTGTATATTGCCAAGGGGCTGTGCATTTCCCTTGTTGCCATCCTGGGAACGCTGGTTGATGATGGACTGTCGGAGGATGAAGGTATCATGCACACTGGCTGTGTATTTGAAGGCAACATTGTTGGGTGTTCCACGGTGTTCTGTTGTTGCCTGCACATTGGTGTGAGACGTGTGCTTCCTGTTGCGGTGATTGTGTGCTGTGTCACCAGGGGGCACAGGTAGTACATGTGTGCTGTGTATTGCCCCCAACACGTGCGTGCATCCTGCTATGGCATATGGTCCTTGCTTGGTCTCCAGCGGATCTTGTGCATTGTGTTGTATGTATGGGGACTGGGGTAACAGGGTGATGGTGATGTCCAGGACAGGTGTGGGGGACTTGGATGTGGCTGGCTGTGAGACTCCTCCGACTCTGGCGGGTGTTGGATGGGGGGTCCCAGGGGCCAACGGGTGCAACCACGCCATCAGCTTTGTGTGGGGTGGGATGTTGGTTGTCCGCTGTGTTGTTGCCATAGGCCTGTTAGGCGATGATGGTCAGGATGCGTAGGTTGGTTGTCCCTTTCAGCCTGTAGTGAACGGTGACATTGTCAGATGTTGGGTCTGTGCGGCTGGTACGTTTCCTGGGGTTCCGCTGTCTTTGTCTGCACTGCGTCTGTGGTGGTCCGGGGGGGGAGAGTTCTGGGTGTGGGATGGGGTCCTGGGGTGGTGGAGGTGGGTGTTGTGGCCCTCTTGGGTGTCTGGGCCACATGATGGGTGGCTCCATGGCATCTGTTGCCCTTCGGATGTGGCCCTGGGCTATGCTCCCTTTTGTGGTGCTTGCTGCCGTCTGACTTTACACCAGGTCAGAGCGGGTGTAGATTTCCTGGTGCTAACACGCCTTATCGCCTGTTTTGTGTTTTTATCGCGGATGTGGCTGGTCGTTGTGAATGTTGAGGTGTGCTGTTGTCTCGGCTTTTGGCACGGGAACGCCTACTCTGCATCTCATTAGCGATATTTGCGGGGGTCCTCTGTGGCGATGTTTTTTGCGGCTGCTATCGGTGCTGTGGGCTGTTTACACCGGCTTGTGAATGGGGGGTTAAATTTATCACGACTTTGGCTGCGATAAAGTGCCGTCAATTCGGCGATAGCTCCTTGTGAATATGCCCCTGACTTTTCTGTGGGTGTCTAAAACTTCTCACTTTCTAATAAGAGGGGTAAAATAATCCACAAGCAGGCTCATGGTAGAGATAAAGAAGGTCTATTTGTCAGTGTTAAAGACACCATTTTTGAATCCATGTTATTAGCTGTCTGTGCCTGCCCACTCGCTCCGAACAAATTTCTCTGTCGAACCCCTGTCACTAGATCTTTCCGACTCACCTTCAAAATTGTATTCCGTTTTGTCTCTACCTGCTTTCCCACTTCACTATTTCGGATGCTAGTTGTCTTTTCCTTCACCACCCTGTCATTTCTGTCTCTGCAGCCTTCCAACTCTTGTTTTTTCACTAAATTCGCATACCCTCACCTGTCATTAGCTACCTCTCCACAATGCTGTCATTTACTCTGCCTGCTTTCCATTCCTGGCTGTCCACTCACAAATGTTCTTTGTCTGATCCATATACCACCAGTTCCCATCATTAAACTTGTAAGGTATACTGTACCTGTTTTCGCAACAATCTAATGCTTGCTGTTTGTTGTTTTTCCTGTCTGCCATCCCAGTCATCCACACCACCACTGCATAAAACACACATCAAACAAAGCCCAGATCTATTAGCTTTGACAATTGTTCTTTTTTTGGAGGGTGTGGGAAGGTTATTCCAGATATGAAAATATTGGATGGTAACACAAACAAAACGTTAGTTTCACAATGACTGAGTTTAGGTTTTGTCATGAGATGTTTATAGGTTGTTGTGATTCTAATTTAAAATCTTGTTCATTTTGATTATAAGTGATTCCCCTGATCAATGATTGTTCTGTATACAGAAATGCATTGAATACATATTGAGACAAACTATACTTCACCAGACATTTTTATAAACTTATTGAAAATTAAACTCATTATTGCCTAAACAAAATCTGAAGTCAGAGTGCCATATTAAAATTGAGACTTTTTGAATTTGAGAATCATGGATAGTGCTGTGGATATCTGGTGGATGAGACTTTCAACATTGACATGACCCTTTCCCATTGTGCCCCAATACTATTCTGGATTGGCTCAACCTTTTCATTGAAGAAGAATCTTTTGTGTGAGGGGGTATTGGCAATGTGGCTTGGTGAGATTGGTTGTGGGTGTATCTTTCTCACTCTTTACCTGAAGCCTTAGTTCAGTCACACAACAAGAGAGGGCTCACTTGGATATGGTCTCTAATTAACAAAGCCTGTGTGTGAGAAATTGGGTTGTTGGTTGACTGGGGTGTGAACCCTGGTCAAGCAATAGCCACAGTCCCTTGCAGAGTGAACCAATTAATCTGTGCTTAACCCCGCGTAGAGACAATGTGTAAAGTATTTATGCAGTGCACAAACAGTAATAGAGTGAAAACGCATGCAAGAAAGATCCCAAACCAAGGTAGAAAAAAATAGATTATATTTTTAATAAATTATTTGACACCAAAATGACAACAATTCACTGTATAAAATTAGAGATATTGATTTTTAAAGTATTAAATGAAAATAGCGCATAAAAGCACAAAGTGCCAACAAGGAATATGTGGTCACACTGGACCGGGACAAAAAGTCAAAAGTTCAGGCCTTCCATGATGGAGCGTGAGCCGGTCACAGGAACCAGGCTTGGCCCGTTGTGGAAAAGTACCTTAGCCCAGGTTGCGTCGACATCGAAGATCCTGTCTATGAGGAGTATGCGGAATGCA
This sequence comes from Calotriton arnoldi, assembly GCA_963921515.1. Classification (NCBI taxonomy): domain Eukaryota; kingdom Metazoa; phylum Chordata; class Amphibia; order Caudata; family Salamandridae; genus Calotriton; species Calotriton arnoldi. The sequence goes on along the minus strand of CAWUFW010006813.1, from coordinate 819,327 downwards.
GCCGAAGTGATGCATCTGTGCCGATATTCGCAGTAGTGGTGATGCGCTGGTCCTTCTCCATGCAGCAGCAGCTGTGATGCATCACCTCCGATGAGCGCAGGGACTGCGATGTAGAGTTCTCGTCATCGAGGCTGCCATTGATGGAGATGAGAAGACCTCGAACAGAGAAGAGCATTGTACAGTGCTGGTTCCAAAGGTGATGTGTCAGGTCGATCCACGCAGCAGAGGCGATGCACCGGTTCTGGTCCCGCAACAGGGGTAATGTGCTGGTTCCGATCCAAGCAACGGCACCAATACAAGAGAGGATGTGTGGGTTTGGCTGAAGGAAGCACCTTAGGGCCAATTCCAAGTGTTCAGGACTGGGGTGGCATCACTTGGCAGGACAGACTTACAGATGGTGTAGACCAGGTGCAGAAACAGGATAGTGTAAAGTATTTGAAGTCCCAGAGACTACAGATCAGGAGGCCAGCCAACTAGACCTTGGAGTCACTCTGGGCTCTGAGGGTCAAGTGATGCAGGTCCAGTACCTCTCACCCAGACCAGGAGGGCAGGAGGTCAGCACAGCAAGAAAGCAGTTCTCCCAGAGCAGCAGTCCAGCAGAGTGGTAGTCCTTCAGCAGCACTGCAATCATCCTTTTTCCTGGCAGAGTATCCACAGATCCAGAAATGTACTGAAGTGGTAGGATCGGAGGTCCAGTTCTTATTCACAGTCGTGCCTTTGAAGTGGGGGAAACTTCCAATGAAGGGCAGTTGAAGTACACAGAGGTCCTCCCTTTCTGTCCTGGCTCCAAACTACAGGAGGGTATGCAGCCCTTGGTTGTGGGGACAGGGCATAGGCTATTCAGGTGTAAGTGTGAGGCTGTGACCAGCTCTTCCATCCCATCCTCTCAGGATGTCTTATCAAGTCAAACCTAAGCTCCCATTGTATGTGGCTGTATAGAGGGAATGCACAAAGCTCAGCTATCACCCATCCCAGATGTGTATCTGAGACGGGCTGCAGGCAGACAGGTGCAGAAAAATGGCAACTTTCTAAAAGCGGCATTTTTCAAATTGCAATGACAATACTAACTTTGGCATTAAAGAGGATTTATCATTACAACTCCATAGGTACCAAACATGACATATCCACCTCCTCTCAATTAGGAATTACAGCTTATTAAATGTAATAAGAAATCCCCAATGCTAACCCATGAGAGGGGTCGGCCTCACAGTTGATAAAAATGAGTTTTGGAGTTTTTCAGTACTTGGACAAGTAAAACTTAGAAGTACATGTCCTAGCTTTTATTTACACAGCACCCTGACCTATGGGCTACCTAAGGCCTACCTTAGGGATGACTTATATGTAATAAAATGAGTTAAAGGCTTGGCAATGGGTTTTAGATGCCAAGTCGACATGGTTGTGCAACACTGCCTCCAGACTGCAATGGCAGGCCTTCAACAAGTTTTAGAGAGCAACTCTACTTAGGTGGGTGGCATTACCAGTGCTGCAGGCCCACTTGTATCATTTAATTTACAGGCCCTGGGTATATGGTTAACCTCTCTAAAAGGAGCTCATAAGTAAATTAAATATGCCAAATCAAACCATGTTTAAGGGAGTGAGCACAAGCACTTTAGCACTGGCTAGCCTATTTAGCAGTTGTAAAGTGCACAGTCCTAAGGCCAACAAACACACATTTTGCTAAATTGGAGGCAAGCAGGCAAAAACTTTGGGGAGGGGGAAGACCCTTTAAGGCTGACAGGTCTAAAACTAAGTGATATGTCACATGAACTGCCTCAACTGCTTTACCTCCCAAGTGACACCTGCTGATGCATCTGAGGCCTGCTCTCTCCCCAACAGCTCCGCTGTGCTCTGCCGCAAGATCCCCGATCTCCTCCAGGTAGGGTTCAAGACCCCTGTGCCTCGGGCCCATCGCAGTGACTAATACTCGCTATTGTGCCTCTTGTCTAAATCTCGTGTCCCACATCACTGTAATTCGTGTGTAAAATTGTGTTTTGTGCTATTAACTGCTATTTGTTTTCTCCTGCTTGTGCCATTGTTCTAATTCGTTTTTTATTGTAATTTTGCCTTCCGTTCTTGCTTCGTTTTTTTCCCGCCGTTTCCCGCCACCGCCTCTGCCCTGTTGACCCCGCCCCGCCCCGCTCCCACCTCCCAGCTGCACGTCCCTCCCCCCTCCCCTACTTAATGGCGGCCGCTGCACGGTCGTGCAGCTGGCGCGCCAAAGGTGCGCCTAAGGCAAGCCCGTCTGCGCCCGTCCGCGACCCAACCGTGGCCAGTGCCATGAACCCTGGATCTCTAACATTCCATCGCTGCGACACCACCACCCTCCTCGCACTCAACACCGGAAGGCTCAGAGACTGCCAACAGGCCTCGCCGAACAAAACCCAGGGCCAGTTCTCATGCCTCCACTGCCGCCAGACCCTCACCACAACCCCGGCTTTCAAAACCGCCGACACCAGCACTGACGACACCCTGAGATGCATCCTCCTCAACTTACGCTCCATACACAAGCACGCCATGGAAATCTGGAACCTACTCGACTCCCTCTCGCCCAACATCGCCTTTCTCACAGAGACGTGGACCAACGCCTCCTCCGCCCCCGACATCAACATCACCATCCCAGACGGATACAAGATCCAGAGGAAAGACCGCCCCAACCACCCGGGAGGGGGCCTCGCCATCGCCCACAAAAGCACCCTCTGCCTCACCACCTCCAGCGAAACCTTCCCCTCCGCCGAACACCTGCACTTCCAGATCCAGACCACCCCCACGCCACACTCTGAGGGACCCTCATCTACAGACCCCCCGGACACCCTTCGCCATCACCGACTTCATTGCACCCCACGCCATCGCATCAACAAACTACATACTCATTGGAGACCTGAACTTCCACCTGGACAACCCCAGCGACCCCAACTCCACCACCCTACGAGACAACTTCACCAGCATCGGACTCAAACAACTCGTCAACACACCGACCCACAGAGCTGGACACACCCTCGACCCCATCTTCGCGGCAGGAAACAGCGTCCACTTCAGTCACACAACGCAACCACCATGGACCGACCACCACTGCGTACACTTCACCGTCGACAAACCCAAGGCACCCAAACCAGCCCCTCGCCCACCACGGAGGAACTGGAGCAAGATCACTGACGAGCAACTCAACTCCACCCTCACCCGAGACGAGCACACCCAGACATCCAACGCAAACATCGCAGCCAGAGAACGCCACACGTGGATCGCCAACTGCGCAGATGAGCTCGCCCCACTACGCAACTCCGACGAACAACACCCCAGGAAAGCCGCCTGGTACACCACCTCTCTCCAAGAGGCCAGGCGCACTTGCAGACGCCTGGAGAAGAACTGGAGGAACACCAAGACAGCCGAAAACTACTCCACCTACAAAGACGCCATGACAGACTACCACAACCAAATCAGAACCACCAAGAGGAACTTCATCCACAACAAAATCCTCGCCAACTCCACCATCTCCAGGGAACTCTTCAGTGTCATTCAGGGATTCACCAACCCACGCAGCGAAACCACAGACGTCATCACATCCCAAGACCTCTGTGACAAGCTTGGAGCCTACTTCCACCTCAAGATCAAAACGCTCTACGACAACTTCATCGACCATCCTCCTGACGTCACAGCCGCCCAAGGGCACTAGCCCAACTGGACACCGATCACGACCGAAGACACCGCCTCGACCATGAAAGGCATCCACTCAGGGGCCCCCACCGACCCCTGCCCTCCTCACATCTACCACAGAGCCGCAGCCGCCATCGCACCCGAACTGCAACGCACCATCAATACCACCTTCGAAACAGGCACCTTCCCGGATGACTGGAAGCGCGCAGAAGTCAGGACCCTGCTCAAGAAGCCCACAGCAGACCCCACTGACCTCAAATACTACCGGCCCATCTCGCTCCTCCCCTTCGCAGCCAAAGTAGCAGAGAAAACGGTCAACAGGGAACTGACACGATTTAATGAAGAGAACGCCATCCTCGACCCGTCCGAAACTCCGGATTCCGAAGCAACCACAGCACCGAGACCGCCCTACTTGCCGCCACAGACGACATCCGCACCCTCCTGGACCAAGGCCACTCCACAGCCCTCATCCTTCTCGACCTATCAGCGGCCTTCGACATCATCTCTCACCACACACTAGCGGCCAGACTACACAACGCCGGAATACAAGGAACAGCCCTGGACTGTATCCGATCATTCCTCACCGGAAAGAAGCCAGAGAATCAGACTACCACCCTTCTGCTCCGCCCTCATGGAAATCACCTGCGAAGTGCCACAGGGGTCATCACTGAGCCCGACCCTCTTCAACATCTACATGGCCCACCTTGCAGCCATCGTACGACAACACGGCCTCAACATCGTATCCTACGCCGACGACACCCAGCTCATCCTCTCCCTCACCCGAGACCCCACCACCACCAAACTTAACTTCCTGAAAGGAATGCAAGATGTCGCAGCCTGAATAACCAACAGCTGCCTTAAACTCAACGCCAAAAAAACAGAAGTCCTCAACCTTGGAACCACCCCTTCAGCATGGGAAAACACCTGGTGGCCGACCGCCCTCGGAAGCCCACCTACCCCCTCAGACCACGCCAAGAACCTCGGCATCATACTCGACTCATCACTCACCATGAACCGACAGGTCAACGCCGTCACATCCAGCTGCTTCAACACCCTCTGCATACTTCGCAAGACCTTTAAATGGATCCTCCCTGAGTCAAAGAAGACAGTCACCCACGCGCTCATCACCAGCAGACTGGACTATGGAAACGCACTATACGCCGGCATCAACAAGTCCCTACTCCGCAAACTCCAGACTATACAGAACACCACCGCCAGACTCGTCCTCGGCATCCCCCGTCACGAACACATCAGCCAACACCTACGAAAACTCCACTGGCTCCCCGTGGAGAAAAGAGTCACCTTCAAAATCCTCACTCACGCCTACAAATGCCTACACAACAACGGACCCAAATACCTCAACGACAGAATCAACTTTCACGTACCCAAAAGAAACCTTCGATCTTCCAACCTCGCACTGGCCGAAACCCCTCGTATCCACAGAGCCAGAGCCGGCGGAAGATCCTTCTCTCACATTGCTGCTAAGACCTGGAACGAGCTACCGGCAGAGATCAGATGCACCCCCTCCCTGAACACCTTCAGGAAGACTCTCAAGACCTGCCTCTTCGACTAAACAGACCTGCGGACCCCCCCCTCAGCACCTTGAGACCCTCACAGGTGAGTAGCGCGCTTACAATTCCCTTGATTAATTGATTGATTGACATACATTTTATTGTCTTTTAAGACTCCGAGTCCTTCAACAGTGCCCACACTTTGCTCATATCTCACTTTGAGCCTTCCTGTGGTTATAGGAGCTCCCCATCTAATAAGAAGGGGGACCCCTGACTCGATGGGGACAGGTATGCAGGGGAAATAAGGAACACCAAATAAACAAGAAATAACCTGCCCCGTCTGATAAACACCTGGCCCTATAACAGGATCCTAATATACATACTCTATCCCTGGAGCAAATGAAGGACAAATGGATAATAATATCAATTTATACAAAAAAACAGTAGAAAAACTTTTTTATTATTATTAAATCCATAATCATTTCGACAGTTGATAAATACACATCACAGTAATAACACTGATTAATAATTAATAAGACAGTTCAAACAAAAACATATATATACATGACGTCCCACACACCTACTTACAACAAGGCATTCATATCATCATACATTCCCAAACTTAATCGACTGACTCAACATAACACACATTATAATAACAAAACATACAAAAAGTTAAAAATAGAACATAAAAGCCACACGATGATCAGATGACAGAGAGAAATACAAGTCATCAAGGGGTAGGGATGAGAATAATCCAGCTGCCCCCGCCTGTTTGTCAGCTTGTCGTTCTGTCGAGTCATTTGTGACGATAGAAACAGACTTAGTGAGAGCTTTAATTATCTGCTCCACTACGTACGGGCATACTTACTTATTCTCACTTTAAATTCGCTAATATGGTGTGATCTGTTTATCGAGTAGAGTCATGACTGGGGATAATTACCTCTAGTTTAATGCCCGCGGATCCTTTCTGTGATGTTTTCGGGGTTGCTCATTCTAGACATTTTGCTTTCGGGATTTGGTTGTACTAGGTGATTAATGTATCCCTTCTTGTATGCTTCCCAGATCCGTGTCAGATGACATTGCGTTCTATATTGACCTAAGTATCCATATGAAATTTGTGATTTCGCGACAATGGGTGGGGGCTACCCTGATGCATGAGATCATCCTGGTTGTGACCTACTTATAAGGAATTTTATAATCTCGATGGAAGAAGAAGCCCATTGCGATCCTTGGTTCATTTAGAATTCGGTAGGTCTTTGGAGTTTTTTATTTCTGACTCTTGCCCTAGATTACATTCTATAGTTTGTTCCCTGTGGGCACTCTTATCAGGGTTTCTTATGTATATGCGATATTTCCTTTGTAGAACGGTCCAGAGAAGTCATGTCTGCAGGCTTTTTGTCCATGCCCTCGGCTATGGGAAAATAATTGTGATACATCTGGAGGGCTTAACCACTGGTAGGCATTACTGTAACTTACTAAATTCCCCTCTATCACTTGGTGGTTGGTCTTGACATTTTACTCTTGGGGTGTTGTGTCTCGGGTGGTTGTCTCTTTCTATCGCTGATATCCTCACGTTTGTTCCTTATTCTTGTTTGTTTTTGTGTTGGAGGTGGTTATCATGATGATGAGAGTGTGTATATATATGAGGATTTTCCTTATGTATGGCAATATTATAAGTATTTGTTGGCGTATGTCTATGTTCGTTATGTGTGCCTTCTATTCCAGTTGCTTTACTCATTAGTTAACTTTATTGTAGTCTCCCTGGAGCTTATCAAGGACTTGTGTTTTGGATTGTTCAAAAAAAATTTAGTTTGAATAATATAAGTATATATATATAGGATTATGTTCCCCGGAATAAACTATATATGTTTTTCTGCTTATATCTGACAGGTGTTCTGTCCCACCCCTCTTTTGTCTATTTTACGCCCTGATGAAGGTGTAGCCCCGGCTGGGGCAATTCACCGAAACGCGCGTTGGCGTTTTTCTTGCGGGGGCAGCTGGATTATTCTCATCCCTACCCCTTGATGACTTGTATTTCTCTCTGTCATCTGATCATCGTGTGGCTTTTATGTTCTATTTTTAACTTTTTGTATGTTTTGTTATTATAATGTGTGTTATGTTGAGTCAGTCGATTAAGTTTGGGAATGTATGATGATATGAATGCCTTGTTGTAAGTAGGTGTGTGGGACGACATGTATATATATGTTTTTGTTTGAACTGTCTTATTAATTATTAATCAGTGTTATTACTGTGATGTGTATTTATCAACTGTCGAAATGATTATGGATTTAATAATAATAAAAAAAGTTTTTCTACTGTTTTTTTTTTGTATAAATTGATATTATTATCCATTTGTCCTTCATTTGCTCCAGGGATAGAGTATGTATATTAGGATCCTGTTATAGGGCCAGGTGTTGATCAGACGGGGCAGGTTATTTCTTGTTTATTTGGTGTTCCTTATTTCCCCTGCATACCTGTCCCCATCGAGTCAGGGGTCCCCCTTCTTATTAGTTGTTGCGTCACAGCCTTGTGCTGTGGGGGTGTGTTGTGTGCCTGTTCTGGAATAGTTGTGCCCTTTGTTTTGTTTATTCTTTATAGGGCTTGTGGTAGGGTTAGGTGCCCTTGGTGTAATTTGTTGATTGGTTTGTCTTCATTGTTTTGTGAAATATATTTTTGGTGTGTCGTTTTGGATTAATTTATTTACTTTACACATTCTGTTTCGTAGGTTAAGTGAGGTATTAGTTTTCTTTCTATTTTTCCTTTTGGCTGCTTTGGTTATGGAGGTTTTTGGATTCTCTGATGAAGATTTTGCCAAAATGATTGGCCATGCTGGAGGTAGTGACAAACATTTTACCCTCTCTAAGGGATTGGAGGGTGAGTGGATTAAACTCCTCGGTCTAAAGAAAAAATCTAAGCGCACTGAACTTCATGCTCAGTTTATGTTAGATTATTTAAAGGCTGGTACCATACCCATAGGACTGAGGGTCCGCAATATTCCCGGTTTATTTGTTGAGATCCGCCAGTTTCTGGAGAGATGGGCGTTGATTTCCAACCGTTGCTCCAGAGACTGGATGATGCTCATTATCGAAACGGCCAGGGAGGTCCTGGCCATTTTAAACAAGGAAATTGAGTCTCTTGAGGAAAAACTTAAGTTAGATAATTCGGTTGATATGGGTAAAAAGAAATTGGAAGAAATAGTCATAGAACTTGATTCTTTTTCGGATTATTTGTTGAAACGGAAGACTGACAAATTTAAAAAGGATATCCGTTTATTCAGTCAGGAACGGGCGTATCCTTATTTATCTAAGGACTTTTATACTAGCTCGGATGATTCTAATGCCCGTGGCGGTGCCCCTAGATGGGGGAATCATCGGATTACCACTTTTTCCGATACCACTGATTCGGATGGTGAGGGACCCATTAACTACGAACCGAATTACGATCCCAACTACAATTCCAATTTTCAGTCCTGACAAGAACCATTTGTAAGAGCACCTGTACCGAATCGTTTTTTAGGCAATCGCAGAGGGAATTTTCGTCCAAGGACCCGTGTCCCCCAACAGAGGAATTACCATCAGGGTCAGGGTCAACCTCAAATGTATGTCCAAACAAGACAGCATCAATATTGGAGAACGTAAAGAGCATTCCAGTATTCAATCTCTCTGACTCGGAGATTGACCCTGGAACGGTCTGTTTGTTATCAAGGGGTCTATCGTTTGTCCCTTCTACTAATTTTAGTAAATTTGAGTTTTTGAAGGATTTGCATTTGTTTTTCCGTAAAATTAGACTAAAAAACTTTTTTTGTAGCAGGCCAATTCCTAATACAATGGACAATATCTCAGGCCTAAAGCCTCCGTCCGACTTTACTCCCACGCTGGACACTATTGGACCTGAGGTGGGCATCTTTGAAAAAGCGGTGCTCTCGAAAATTGAAAAAAGTATCAAATATGTGCCGAAACCCCTTGATAACCTATCTAGAGATGAAGCTACTACTCTACGTGTCTTGAAAGATAATAAAGATCTTAGCATTAAGCCTTGTGACAAAGGAGGGGGCATTGTCATTTTTGATACCCTTGTCTATGTGGAGAAAATGAATCTCCTTTTATCGTCAACTGACTTTTACAAGAGAATTATGAGAAATCCCGAACCTGCTCTAAAACGCCGTATCCTTACCATGGTCGAACGGGCGGTTGATGCGGGGTATATTTGTCCCAAGGAGGCAGAATTTTTGACTCCTAGTTATACTCGAATGCCCATTATTTATGGGATTCCAAAGACTCATAAAAATACGTATGACCCTCCTTTAAGACCCATAGTATCCACCATTGGATCTGCGACGGAGCCCCTTTGTAAATATATTGATCGTTTTCTGAAACCTTTGGTCAACAAATTAGAATCGTTTGTAAAGGATACTGGCCATTTTATCGCCAGAATTGAGGGGATACCTTATCTGGATGATAGAGAACTCTTGGTCACATTGGACCTTGAGTCTCTATACACCAACATACCCCAAAGGGGAGCGTTAAGTGTGTTGGAGGATATTTTGTCATCTGAACCCATGGTCACCAATGCCCCCTTTATCATTCAATGTCTTGAGGTAGCCCTGTATGAAAACTATTTTGTATTTAACAACTGTTATTTCCAGCAAACCCAGGGAGTCAGTATGGGGGCCGCTTGTGCCCCTAGTATTGCTTGTTTGTATATGGGAAACTTCGAACGGATGCACATATACAACGAGATGGCCCCCTTCCATGAAAATGTTCGAGCTTGGTCTCGTTTCATTGATGACATCTTTTTATATGGAAGGGGGACCAGGACTCTTTAGATGAGTTCATACTATGGATTAATGCGGGTTGATTGTAATTTAAAATTTACTGCCCATTCCAGCAACTGTAAGGTGGAGTTTCTTGACATCTGGGTGGAACACAGACAGAATAGGATACATGTCTCTCTTTTCACCAAACCCACGGCAAGGAACACCTTGTTACAGTATGGCAGCTTTCACCCTCGCTGCCAGAAGGATAGTATCCCTTTCAGTCAGTTCCTTCGGATTCGAAGGAACTGCTCGGACATGAAAGATTTTCTTACTCAATCTGACATACTGAAAGATAAACTGTTACAGCGTGGATATCCTAAAAAATTGATCAAGGATTCATTCAAGCGTGCTAGATACTTTAACCGTGAGACTATGTTTGAGTCTAGGGAGAAGGAACCTCGTAAAGAATTGGTTTGTATAACTAAACACTCCAATTTTAATCATAAGCTAAGACAGGCTATTAATTCATGTTGGCACCTCTTAAACCTTGGCAATGATGAAGAACATCTTCCTAAACCTATTTTTGCCTTTAAGAGAAACAAAAATTTGAGGAACTATCTTGTGAAAGGGAAACTTCAGGATCCTCCAGCGTTGGTACAGAAAGCGATTGTTGATTCTGTCCCGATTAAGGGCAATCATCGATGTGGCAGATGCCAGGCTTGCCCCAATGCATTAGTTGGCGATACTATACAAACTCTTGAGCGAACTATCACGCTCACCAGAATGACTAACTGCCGTACTTCCAATATTGTTTATATCATCTTTTGCCCATGTGGCTTATTGTATGTTGGGGAAACTGGTCGTGAGTGTCGAACCAGAATAGGAGAACACAAATCCAACATACGCATTAAGAAGATCTCAGCCCCTCTTGTTAGCCATTGGCTTGGTAAAAATCACCTAGAAAGTGATCTGAAGTGGTCAATTTTGGAAAGGATTCAAACTTACCCTGGACAAGATCCTGTGGCTGTACGTAAGAAAAGAGAGGTTTTTTGGATTTACCTTCTTAATGCTGTGAATAAGGGATTGAATGATCACTGCCCTGGGAGAATGCTTTTATCTGAGTGACCCCTTGGGTTGGATTCTGGGAGATAGTGAGGGGTTCTCTGACCATTTGTTCGCTGAATTTGTTTTTTGATTTATTTTTTGATTTATTTTTTATTGATTTTTCGGCCTTTTTTAATGTTGAATTTTCATCACAATTTGTTTGTATACAGTTTCTCTGTTGTTTAATCTTGGATGAGGCGCCTCTAGGTCCATATTGATCTCTGAGACCTGGATATGTGCAGCCCTCTCAATGAATCTAGTCCTTGTGCTGTATTTGTAGGATCTATAAGATGGCCGCCGTTTTATTTGTCTTTCTTTGAAGACGTGCGTTTGTCCGTTTTTCATTTCTTTATTTTGTTTTCATTCACCTGTTTCTCTTGTTCTAACACTTTAGCGCGCTATATAGCTGGCCGGTTTCTCTCCCCGAGGACCTTGCACGCTCATTGACATGCTGTGAGAACGAGGAGGTGTGCCGTTGGGTCCCCTCGTTTCTCTCCATATTTCTTTTTCCCCCCCCCCCTTGTCTCTCGCTATAAATACGGAGTTACCGGTGAGTGGGTTATCGCTTGGTGATTTTGGGGAGGTTTGCCTGTTTGTCAGCTTGTCGTTCTGTCGAGTCATTTGTGACGATAGAAACAGACTTAGTGAGAGCTTTAATTATCTGCTCCACTACGTACGGGCATACTTACTTATTCTCACTTTAAATTCGCTAATATGGTGTGATCTGTTTATCGGGTAGAGTCATGACTGGGGATAATTACCTCTAGTTTAATGCCCGCGGATCCTTTCTGTGATGTTTTCGGGGTTGCTCATTCTAGACATTTTTGCTTTCGGGATTTGGTTGTATTAGGTGATTAATGTATCCCTTCTTGTATGCTTCCCAGATCCGTGTCAGATGACATTGCGTTCTATATTGACCTAAGTATCCATATGAAATTTGTGATTTCGCGACAATGGGTGGGGGCTACCCTGATGCATGAGATCATCCTGGTTGTGACCTACTTATAAGGAATTTTATAATCTCGATGGAAGAAGAAGCCCATTGCGATCCTTGGTTCATTTAGAATTCGGTAGGTCTTTGGAGTTTTTTATTTCTGACTCTTGCCCTAGATTACATTCTATAGTTTGTTCCCTGTGGGCACTCTTATCAGGGTTTCTTATGTATATGCGATATTTCCTTTGTAGAACGGTCCAGAGAAGTCATGTCTGCAGGCTTTTTGTCCATGCCCTCGGCTATGGGAAAATAATTGTGATACATCTGGAGGGCTTAACCACTGGTAGGCATTACTGTAACTTACTAAATTCCCCCTCTATCACTTGGTGGTTGGTCTTGACATTTTACTCTTGGGGTGTTGTGTCTCGGGTGGTTGTCTCTTTCTATCGCTGATATCCTCACGTTTGTTCCTTATTCTTGTTTGTTTTTGTGTTGGAGGTGGTTATCATGATGATGAGAGTGTGTATATATATGAGGATTTTCCTTATGTATGGCAATATTATAAGTATTTGTTGGCGTATGTCTATGTTCGTTATGTGTGCCTTCTATTCCAGTTGCTTTACTCATTAGTTAACTTTATTGTAGTCTCCCTGGAGCTTATCAAGGACTTGTGTTTTGGATTGTTCCCAAAAAAATTTTGTTTGAATAATATAAGTATATATATATAGGATTATGTTCCCCGGAATAAACTATATATGTTTTTCTGTTTATATCTGACAGGTGTTCTGTCCCACCCCTCTTTTGTCTATTTTACGCCCTGATGAAGGTGTAGCCCCGGCTGGGGCAATTCACCGAAACGCGCGTTGCCGTTTTTCTTGCGGGGGCAGCTGGATTATTCTCATCCCTACCCCTTGATGACTTGTATTTCTCTCTGTCATCTGATCATCGTGTGGCTTTTATGTTCTATTTTTAACTTTTTGTATGTTTTGTTATTATAATGTGTGTTATGTTGAGTCAGTTGATTAAGTTTGGGAATGTATGATGATATGAATGCCTTGTTGTAAGTAGGTGTGTGGGACGTCATGTATATATATGTTTTTGTTTGAACTGTCTTATTAATTATTAATCAGTGTTATTACTGTGATGTGTATTTATCAACTGTCGAAATGATTATGGATTTAATAATAATAAAAAAGTTTTTCTACTGTTCTTTTGTATAAATTGATATTATTATCCATTTGTCCTTCATTTGCTCCAGGGATAGAGTATGTATATTAGGATCCTGTTATAGGGCCAGGTGTTGATCAGACGGGGCAGGTTATTTCTTGTTTATTTGGTGTTCCTTATTTCCCCTGCATACCTGTCCCCATCGAGTCAGGGGTCCCCCTTCTTATTAGTTGTTGCGTCACAGCCTTGTGCTGTGGGGGTGTGTTGTGTGCCTGTTCTGGAATAGTTGTGCCCTTTGTTTTGTTTATTCTTTATAGGGCTTGTGGTAGGGTTAGGTGCCCTTGGTGTAATTTGTTGATTGGTTTGTCTTCATTGTTTTGTGAAATATATTTTTGGTGTGTCGTTTTGGATTAATTTATTTACTTTACACATTCTGTTTCGTAGGTTAAGTGAGGTATTAGTTTTCTTTCTATTTTTCCTTTTGGCTGCTTTGGTTATGGAGGTTTTTGGATTCTCTGATGAAGATTTTGCCAAAATGATTGGCCATGCTGGAGGTAGTGACAAACATTTTACCCTCTCTAAGGGATTGGAGGGTGAGTGGATTAAACTCCTCGGTCTAAAGAAAAATCTAAAGCGCACTGAACTTCATGCTCAGTTTATGTTAGATTATTTAAAGGCTGGTACCATACCCATAGGACTGAGGGTCCGCAATATTCCCGGTTTATTTGTTGAGATCCGCCAGTTTCTGGAGAGATGGGCGTTGATTTCCAACCGTTGCTCCAGAGACTGGATGATGCTCATTATCGAAGCGGCCAGGGAGGTCCTGGCCATTTTAAACAAGGAAATTGAGTCTCTTGAGGAAAAACTTAAGTTAGATAATTCGGTTGATATGGGTAAAAGAAATTGGAAGAAATAGTCATAGAACTTGATTCTTTTTCGGATTATTTGTTGAAACGGAAGACTGACAAATTTAAAAAGGATATCCGTTTATTCAGTCAGGAACGGGCGTATCCTTATTTATCTAAGGACTTTTATACTAGCTCGGATGATTCTAATGCCCGTGGCGGTGCCCCTAGATGGGGGAATCGTCGGATTACCACTTTTTCCGATACCACTGATTCGGATGGTGAGGGACCCATTAACTACGAACCGAATTACGATCCCAACTACAATTCCAATTTTCAGTCCCGACAAGAACCATTTGTAAGAGCACCTGTACCGAATCGTTTTTTAGGCAATCGCAGAGGGAATTTTCGTCCAAGGACCCGTGTCCCCCAACAGAGGAATTACCATCAGGGTCAGGGTCAACCTCAAATGTATGTCCAAACAAGACAGCATCAATATTGGAGAACGTAAAGAGCATTCCAGTATTCAATCTCTCTGACTCGGAGATTGACCCTGGAACGGTCTGTTTTTTATCAAGGGGTCTATCGTTTGTCCCTTCTACTAATTTTAGTAAATTTGAGTTTTTGAAGGATTTGCATTTGTTTTTCCGTAAAATTAGACACATTTTTTTTTTTTGTAGCAGGCCAATTCCTAATACTATGGACAATATCTCAGGCCTTAAGCCTCCGTCCGACTTTACTCCCACGCTGGACACTATTGGACCTGAAGTGGGCATCTTTGAAAAAGCGGTGCTCTCGAAAATTGAAAAAAGTATCAAATATGTGCTGAAACCCCTTGATAACCTATCTAGAGATGAAGCTACTACTCTACGTGTCTTGAAAGATAATAAAGATCTTAGCATTAAGCCTTGTGACAAAGGAGGGGGCATTGTCATTTTTGATACCCCTGTCTATGTGGAGAAAATGAATCTCCTTTTATCGTCAACTGACTTTTACAAGAGAATTATGAGAAATCCCGAACCTGCTCTAAAACGCCGTATCCTTACCATGGTCGAACGGGCGGTTGATGCGGGGTATATTTGTCCCAAGGAGGCGGAATTTTTGACTCCTAGTTATACTCGAATGCCCATTATTTATGGGATTCCAAAGACTCATAAAAATACGTATGACCCTCCTTTAAGACCCATAGTATCCACCATTGGATCTGCGACGGAGCCCCTTTGTAAATATATTGATCGTTTTCTGAAACCTTTGGTCAACAAATTAGAATCGTTTGTAAAGGATACTGGCCATTTTATCGCCAAAATTGAGGGGATACCTTATCTGGATGATAGAGAACTCTTGGTCACATTGGACCTTGAGTCTCTATACACCAACATACCCCAAAGGGGAGCGTTAAGTGTGTTGGAGGATATTTTGTCATCTGAACCCATGGTCACCAATGCCCCCTTTATCATTCAATGTCTTGAGGTAGCCCTGTATGAAAACTATTTTGTATTTAACAACTGTTATTTCCAGCAAACCCAGGGAGTCAGTATGGGGGCCGCTTGTGCCCCTAGTATTGCTTGTTTGTATATGGGAAACTTCGAACGGATGCACATATACAACGAGATGGCCCCCTTCCATGAAAATGTTCGAGCTTGGTCTCGTTTCATTGATGACATCTTTTTTATATGGAAGGGGGACCAGGACTCTTTAGATGAGTTCATACTATGGATTAATGCGGCTGATTGTAATTTAAAATTTACTGCCCATTCCAGCAACTGTAAGGTGGAGTTTCTTGACATCTGGGTGGAACACAGACAGAATAGGATACATGTCTCTCTTTTCACCAAACCCACGGCAAGGAACACCTTGTTACAGTATGGCAGCTTTCACCCTCGCTGCCAGAAGGATAGTATCCCTTTCAGTCAGTTCCTTCGGATTCGAAGGAACTGCTCGGACTATGAAAGATTTTCTTACTCAATCTGACATACTGAAAGATAAACTGTTACAGCGTGGATATCCTAAAAAATTGATCAAGGATTCATTCAAGCGTGCTAGATACTTTAACCGTGAGACTATGTTTGAGTCTAGGGAGAAGGAACCTCGTAAAGAATTGGTTTGTATAACTAAACACTCCAATTTTAATCATAAGCTAAGACAGGCTATTAATTCATGTTGGCACCTCTTAAACCTTGGCAATGATGAAGAACATCTTCCTAAACCTATTTTTGCCTTTAAGAGAAACAAAAATTTGAGGAACTATCTTGTGAAAGGGAAACTTCAGGATCCTCCAGCGTTGGTACAGAAAGCGATTGTTGATTCTGTCCCGATTAAGGGCAATCATCGATGTGGCAGATGCCAGGCTTGCCCCAATGCATTAGTTGGCGATACTATACAAACTCTTGAGCGAACTATCACGCTCACCAGAATGACTAACTGCCGTACTTCCAATATTGTTTATATCATCTTTTGCCCATGTGGCTTATTGTATGTTAGGGAAACTGGTCGTGAGTGTCGAACCAGAATAGGAGAACACAAATCCAACATACGCATTAAGAAGATCTCAGCCCCTCTTGTTAGCCATTGGCTTGGTAAAAATCACCTAGAAAGTGATCTGAAGTGGTCAATTTTGGAAAGGATTCAAACTTACCCTGGACAAGATCCTGTGGCTGTACGTAAGAAAAGAGAGGTTTTTGGATTTACCTTCTTAATGCTGTGAATAAGGGATTGAATGATCACTGCCCTGGGAGAATGCTTTTATCTGAGTGACCCCTTGGGTTGGATTCTGGGAGATAGTGAGGGGTTCTCTGACCATTTGTTCGCTGAATTTGTTTTTGATTTATTTTTTGATTTATTTTTATTGATTTTTCGGCCTTTTTTAATGTTGAATTTTCATCACAATTTGTTTGTATACAGTTTCTCTGTTGTTTAATCTTGGATGAGGCGCCTCTAGGTCCATATTGATCTCTGAGACCTGGATATGTGCAGCCCTCTCAATGAATCTAGTCCTTGTGCTGTATTTGTAGGATCTATAAGATGGCCGCCGTTTTATTTGTCTTTCTTTGAAGACGTGCGTTTGTCCGTTTTTCATTTCTTTATTTTGTTTTCATTCACCTGTTTCTCTTGTTCTAACACTTTAGCGCGCTATATAGCTGGCCGGTTTCTCTCCCCGAGGACCTTGCACGCTCATTGACATGCTGTGAGAACGAGGAGGTGTGCCATTGGGTCCCCTCGTTTCTCTCCATATTTCTTTCCCCCCCCCCTTGTCTCTCGCTATAAATACGGAGTTACCGGTGAGTGGGTTATCGCTTGGTGATTTTTGGGGAGGTTTGCCTGTTTGTCAGCTTGTCGTTCTGTCGAGTCATTTGTGACGATAGAAACAGACTTAGTGAGAGCTTTAATTATCTGCTCCACTACGTACGGGCATACTTACTTATTCTCACTTTAAATTCGCTAATATGGTGTGATCTGTTTATCGGGTAGAGTCATGACTGGGGATAATTACCTCTAGTTTAATGCCCGCGGATCCTTTCTGTGATGTTTTCGGGGTTGCTCATTCTAGACATTTTTGCTTTCGGGATTTGGTTGTATTAGGTGATTAATGTATCCCTTCTTGTATGCTTCCCACATCCGTGTCAGATGACATTGCGTTCTATATTGACCTAAGTATCCATATGAAATTTGTGATTTCGCGACAATGGGTGGGGGCTACCCTGATGCATGAGATCATCCTGGTTGTGACCTACTTATAAGGAATTTTATAATCTCGATGGAAGAAGAAGCCCATTGCGATCCTTGGTTCATTTAGAATTCGGTAGGTCTTTGGAGTTTTTTATTTCTGACTCTTGCCCTAGATTACATTCTATAGTTTGTTCCCTGTGGGCACTCTTATCAGGGTTTCTTATGTATATGCGATATTTCCTTTGTAGAACAGTCCAGAGAAGTCATATCTGCAGGCTTTTTGTCCATGCCCTCGGCTATGGGAAAATAATTGTGATACATCTGGAGGGCTTAACCACTGGTAGGCATTACTGTAACTTACTAAATTCCCCCTCTATCACTTGGTGGTTGGTCTTGACATTTTACTCTTGGGGTGTTGTGTCTCGGGTGGTTGTCTCTTTCTATCGCTGATATCCTCACGTTTGTTCCTTATTCTTGTTTGTTTTTGTGTTGGAGGTGGTTATCATGATGATGAGAGTGTGTATATATATGAGGATTTTCCTTATGTATGGCAATATTATAAGTATTTGTTGGCGTATGTCTATGTTCGTTATGTGTGCCTTCTATTCCAGTTGCTTTACTCATTAGTTAACTTTATTGTAGTCTCCCTGGAGCTTATCAAGGACTTGTGTTTTGGATTGTTCAAAAAAAAATTTAGTTTGAATAATATAAGTATATATATATAGGATTATGTTCCCCGGAATAAACTATATATGTTTTTCTGTTTATATCTGACAGGTGTTCTGTCCCACCCCTCTTTTGTCTATTTTACGCCCTGATGAAGGTGTAGCCCCGGCTGGGGCAATTCACCGAAACGCGCGTTGGCGTTTTTCTTGCGGGGGCAGCTGGATTATTCTCATCCCTACCCCTTGATGACTTGTATTTCTCTCTGTCATCTGATCATCGTGTGGCTTTTATGTTCTATTTTTAACTTTTTGTATGTTTTGTTATTATAATGTGTGTTATGTTGAGTCAGTCGATTAAGTTTGGGAATGTATGATGATATGAATGCCTTGTTGTAAGTAGGTGTGTGGGACGTCATGTATATATATGTTTTTGTTTGAACTGTCTTATTAATTATTAATCAGTGTTATTACTGTGATGTGTATTTATCAACTGTCGAAATGATTATGGATTTAATAATAATAAAAAAAGTTTTTCTACTGTTTTTTTTTTGTATAAATTGATATTATTATCCATTTGTCCTTCATTTGCTCCAGGGATAGAGTATGTATATTAGGATCCTGTTATAGGGCCAGGTGTTGATCAGACGGGGCAGGTTATTTCTTGTTTATTTGGTATAGGAGCTCCCCATGACAAGGAGTGTCTGCTGCAGTGAAACTTTCCTGAGATTTTTCAGGCTGTGTGCGCACCAGGGTAGTATGCATGGATGCTTGTCATGTAGCTGCTAGGATATTGTTGCATTACTATAACCACAATTTTTGAAATGATGGCAGTGTGTGCTGGGAAGGCATAAGGATCCTGATAATTATGACCACAGCGCTGCTCTTTGGCCCTTGTGTCCAATGCTTTCCTTAATCCTCTTATTCATGGCTTCTTCGTGTGAAGGTGGGTAGGAATAGAATATTGCCAGCTGTTATCTCTGCACACTGTTGTGTTTTTGAAGCCAATGGCTCTACCCAGTCCTTAATTTGAGCCTATGGTTGCAGGTGTGGCCCCTTAGCACTCATGTCTGGGGCACAGCACTTTTTTTTCTCAGCAAACTATTTGATCCAGAGCATGGGAGAAAAAAATACAAAATGGGAGAAGGTGGAAGAGAAAGACAGAAAGCAGTGACAAAGGTGTAAAGATGGGATGAAAAAGAACCTATAAGAGTTAGATAAAGGTCTAGTGGTGAATAAAGCGGCATGAGGTAGACTCAAGACTATTCAGCCTTGGTATTCAAACCTCAAGAGTCAGCTGGAGGCTACTGAGCAAAATGTTGAGTTTCAGCACTTATCATTTTTACAAATTAAACACTGGCGCCAGCCCTTCTTACTTCATTCCAGCACAATATTTACCACAGCTGCGACATTCAAGTAATTGAAGTGTCTCTGTTTTAACCACCATTTGAATTCTCAGGTTGGGAAGTATATGCAGCAACATTAGATCTCATGCAGAGCTGGCCCTTGCTCAGATAGCGCCCTGGGCGGGAAGAAATGTGTCACTCTTGCCTGTTGCTAGTCACTCAAATAATGCAGTTACGTGGTCTCTTTTGTGCTCACAGGCCAGTCCCTGGCTGATTACTTCAAAAATGTGACTGCCCTCTGAACACAAACATCTGCACAACTCCTCCCTAACTCACTCCTCTCACTCACAACTTAGCTCTGTAATTTTGATTCCAAGTTGTTAGGCGGGATGGCATTTGCTGGCACTGCAGAAGGGGGTGTGAGTGAGATGGAAAGGCAAGGAAAGGTGCTGATATAACCCCTGCACTTTGCCCACTCCAAACAGTACATATAATAGCTCATGCACAAAATGCACCAGGCATGGGTTGTGTTTCTTGGGAATTCTTGGTACAGTTTTAATAACATGTGTTGCGATATGCCTTAAAAATAAACCTTCAGCGTCCACTTCAGCCCTCAACTGTCCCAACCCCTAGGTTCCATGATTGATGTCACCTTACCCATTCTGGAACCTCACACTCACAATCTTGTCCTGCATAAATCAATGTCTTAACCATAACACATCTCCCTCCTTTTAAAAGAAAATTAAATTATACCCTCTTGTGGAAAACAACCCAACAGGAAAGGTAAGCCTACAGCATAGAATAATGCAACATAAAGAAAACACAACTGTAGCAGCTGTACCGCTACTTAACAATATAGTCCTTACCCCACACTGGTTTCTTCTGGACTCTTTTAGACTGAATTTAACCTGGTCGGACATTTCTGTTTCCCCGTTCCCCCGGTTGAATATCCTCCACTTCAAGTGAAACAGACACATCACACATTCCTTATGCATTCTCCTCAGCCCTTACCAACTGGGACATACTTCACACATCCCCTGAGTCCAACACCATCACATTCTTCTTTACTTCTTATACTTTGAATGGCCTCAGAAACGTGGTTCTTCCCTTGCTGACAAATCCGGGTTTTCTCACCAAAACTGTGTCACCCACTTTCCACACCACCAACTTGGCACAGTTCCTTTTATCATACCTAGATTTGTGTTTCTCTTGGTAAGTCTGCCTCCTGCCCTAAACCTGGCCATTTTCTTCGTGTTTTTCACCAAACTCTCAACACCAGACACACCGGTTTAAGTTCCAAACATGGAGTTCTTCCCTTCAACATCTGAAAAGGTGATTTTAAGGTAAATGAATTGGGAGCATTGCGATGTGCCCACCAAGTTTCCCTCAACATTTCCTTCAAAGACGTGCACACATACAATTTGACTATTCTGTTAATTTTCTCTGCTACACCATTCGATTGAGTTGTGAACAGAGCTGTTCTGTGATGTTTAATAGACAGGGGTTCTCAAGAATTCTTTCATCTCATGCAAGGTAAACTGAATCCCATTGTCAGTAACAATGATTTCTGGCACACCCTCATATGCGAACTCATCTTTGAGGAAGTCAGTGACTGTATTGGTGTTTATCACACTCACACAAACTGTGACCACCCACTTAGTTGTGTAATCTGCCAGCAACAGAACATACTGTTCCTTTGGTGAAAACAGTTCAAAATGACCCATAATGTCCAACCCTAGTTTCCTCCAAGGTTCCTCCGGGTATCTCAACTGGGGAAAGTGGTACAGCACATGTAACTTTGCCGTTGTCATTCTTGGCACACATCCAACAGCCCTTCACAACATGCTCCATCTGCCGATCCAAATTCAGCCACCAACACAGTTCCGGTTTGCGAGACTTGGCTAAATTTCTTCCCAGGTGACCCTCATGCCCTAGATTCACAATCTGTTCTCACAACTCGGATGGTGGTATTAACCTTGTACCCCTGAACAAGTCGCCATCCATATAGCTCAGCTCCTCCTTCACACCCCAAAAGTCCTTCAACAACCCAGGGACATCCTAATGAACTGGCCATCCCTTTACCACCAGATCAGACAAAATTAGGAACGCACCATCATCTGTCCTCGCCTGCGCCCATTCATCCTCCATTATGACCTTCTCCTTCACCCAGAATACTGCCACAACATCATTACATTGCTCCAACTCTGTAATACCATTTTGATTATCCACCGGTAGTCTGCTGCTCCATTCTCATCTCCCAGTAAATGTTCCACCTGAAAATTGAAATCATCAATCCTTCCATCCATCTCCTGATCCTTTGTGTTACGCAACAACGATCCCTCCTCATGAAATTCTTTACTAACTACCTATTGTCTGATCTGCTCTCACCACAAAAGGTATTCCCCACAGATAAAAACTGAAATGTTGTATTGCCCATGCTACTGCCAGCGCCTCTCGTTCAATCATTGAATAGCGCTCCTCCATTTCCCTCAAGGAGCGTGGCGCAAATGCTGCTACCCTTTGCTCTCATTCAGCCACCTGAGATAAAACAGCACCCAGTCCAGTAGTCACACATCAAAGAGTTCCAATGTGGGTAAGTTACTAATAATTGCTTTGACTGCCTGGAAAGCCACTTTGCAGCCATCAGACCACGAAAACACTACACCCTTTTTCAGCAAAGTCCTTAACGGTTGCACAATGATCTGCCAACCCGAGAAATGACCCGACCTGATATTTATTTTTGGGAATTGGGACTTGGAGCCTCAACAATACTTTTAGCTATTTCCTGCTTATGACTGATCCCTTTCCCAGAAAGTTTGTGCACAATATAGGTGACCGTCATGAAACCAAATCTGCATTATTCTTTCTTCAACTTCAGCCCTACCATTTGCACCCTCTCCACCAACTGTCTCAAGACGGCATCATGATCTTGCTTATCCTTGTCGTGCACCAACACCATCTTGAAAAAATTACACCTGCAGCACCCCCTTCAACTCCTGTTTTATTACCCTCTGAAAGCAGGCTGCCACAGATGCCAGCCCAAAAGGCATTCTCAGAAACTGGTAAGCCCCAAGCGGTGTGACAAAAGATGTAAGATATCTCGACTCTCTATGTAGGTGAACCTGTTGATAGGCCAAGGCTTGGTCCAATGTGCTGGAAACATTAGCCTTCTTGTTTGTTTGTTCAATCCTCTCAAGTCCACACATCCTCACATTCTTTCCTCCATCCTTAGGGGCTAGGACCGCCGGAGCTAATCATTCAGAGGTTTCTATTTCCTCAATAATGCCCAATATCAGTAACTTTTCCAACTAATTTTTCAGAGGTTCCCTCATCAGAATGGTAACCTTCCTGACCTTGAACACACAGAGCACCACATTCTTCTTCAGCACAATTCTGTGCTCAAACCCATGCAACAAACCTAACTTCTAACTAAGCACTCTAGGAAATGTGTTCACGTCATACACTTGACCATTGTTGGCTATCAACACGATAGACTCGGGGGAATTGGATTTAAGGATGATTCCCATGTCCCCATGATGTCTCCAACCTAAAAAGGTTATACCTGCACTTTGAATTGAATTGAATTGAATATGGGACTTATAAAGCGCAATCTGTCACTCCGAAAGGAGCATCCTGGCGCTGAACAATTGAGGACTAGCTTAACAGAACGGAACAGGGACCTAAATAAGGGCTTGACAGAATGCATCTGATGCTCCGAAAATCCAGGTTTTTAGGGCCTTCCTAAACTGTGCTTCTGTTTCTAGGGTCCTCAATTTGTTTGGCATAAGGTTCCAGGCTTTGGCTCCTAACACCGTTGCCGACTTCCCTCCGAGGGTTTTAAGCCTGAAATCGGGGAGTTTAAGGAGGTTAGCCGACGAGGATCTAAGTGTCCTCGTTGTGATATAAGGTGTAAATCGTGCTGAAAGATATGTTGGGCCTAGTTGACGAACCGCTCTGAAAGTGGTTAAGAGAAGTTTGAATAGGATTCTCTTGTGAAGCGGGAGCCGGTGAAGAGATTTCAAAGCCGCTGAGGCGGAGGCCCTACGCGGGAGTTTTAGTACCAGGCGGGCCGCCGCATGCTGAACTACTTGTAGTCTTTTCAAAGTAGATTTGTTAATCCCGCTCAGAAGGCTGTTACAGTAGTCCAGCCGCGAGAGAATCAACGCCACCGCCACTGTCTTCCTAGCGGAAAGAGGAATCAGATCGAAAAATGTCTTTAATGTTTTAATTAGGCCGAAACAAGTCCCTGCTACCTTGAGTGCATGAGGTTTGAATGAGAGGGAAGCATCAAATAGAACTCCCAGATTTTTAGCCACTTCGATAGTTGAGTGGGGTACTGTCGCATCTTCTGGCCACCAAGCCCTGGGCTGAAAGGGATTGTCTTTCCCTATTAACAAAATCTCCGTCTTGTCAGAGTTACACCTGAGGTGGTTATTTCTCATCCAATGAATGACCTCAGTGAGGCAGAGTTTAAAGTTCCCTTCTGCAGCTGTAGAATACTTGTCAAGGGACAAGATCAGCTGTGTGTCGTCAGCGTAGGATGTTACCTCAATCCCGAATGATGAGATTAGGGAAATGAGGGGGGTCATGTATATATTAAACAGGAGCGGGCTGAGTGAAGAGCCCTGTGGAACTCCTGCTGTGATGGATCGTTCGGGGGAGAGAACCGTACCCAGAGAGACCGCTTGCCTACGGTTAGACAGAAAGGATTTAATCCAGGCCAAGACAATGCTGGAGATGCCGCTGGTTTTTAGTCTAGCCAATAGTATATCATGGGAGATGGTATCGAAAGCGGCCGACAAATCAAGCAGGATCAATACTGCTTTTCTACCTTTATCTGTAATAAATTTTAGGGTGTCGGCTATTTCAAGGAGTGCAGATTCTGTAGAATGTTTGGGACGGAAACCTGACTTTCTTGGATGGAAAATCAGAGAGTTTTCCAGAAATGTAGAGAGCTCCTTGTTAACCATTTTTTCCATGATTTTTCCCAGAATTGGTAGCAGAGAAATTGGGTAAAGGTTAGAGAAGTTGGATGGCTCTACGTTTTGCTTTTTTTTTAGTGGTTTCACAATGGCCAATTTCCATTCATCAGGGACCATACCCGTGCATAGTGAGGAGTTTACAATGTGGTTGATCACAGGATTAACTATATCTATAATTTGGTGCAAAATTGCGGGGGGACACGCATCCAGTGGTGAGCCTGATTTACAGGCTGTATTTGCAGCCCGAGTGTCCGTAAGCGTGACCGGTTGGAAGACTTGGAGAGTGGGCCTACTGTGCGTAAGATCCAATTCCTGATCACTGTCAGGTTTTCTTGATCTGGGTGTTCCAAAGTCCTTTTGGATATTCTCGATTTTGTCATGAAAGAAGAGTGCTATTTCATTGCAAAGGGACTGAGAGGGGGGGATATCTGAGCACAGTGCTCTTGTTTCAGTAAAAGATTTTACGATTGAAAAGATCGCTTTTTGATCATGCCTGGCCTCAGTTATTTTATTAAAAAGGTAGTCTTTTTTTGCTGATTTAATTGCGGAGTGGTATTGCTTCCTATATACTTTGAAAGCGTGCAAGTCTGCTGGCTCATAGCCCCTTCTCCACCTACGTTTGAGCTGCTTGCAACGAAAATGCTGATTTGCTAAATCTGGCGTAAACCATGGATCGTTGTGTGATTTCACTTTTGATGTTCTGATGGACAGTTTAAGCGGGATTAACTCATCACTTATTGCATTCATCCATGAGTGAAAGCGAAGGGA
This sequence comes from Calotriton arnoldi, assembly GCA_963921515.1. NCBI lineage: Eukaryota > Metazoa > Chordata > Amphibia > Caudata > Salamandridae > Calotriton > Calotriton arnoldi. The sequence goes on along the minus strand of CAWUFW010006813.1, from coordinate 793,932 downwards.
ATCCTCTATAGTGTCACCAGATAAAGCTGGACTACTGTCCTGGGCGAGTGTGGGCAGTCTGGGGTTAGAAGCTAGCTGATGCCACTTACGCCTTGGCAGTATGATAGCAGATTTTTTAGCTATGTGTGTGGTAAGTGGCACCGAGATAGTCAGGGGAATAAAATCATGATCTGACCATGCTTGGGGGATGGGACAATCTGCAGAGAGCAGGGTAAAGTTAGAGGAGACTCCGTCAAGAGTATGCCCTGCCCGATGAGTCGGGACCCCGACCAATTGGCTTAGACCAAGGGAGTTGGTTATTTCCAGAAAAGTCGTCGCCCCTGGGTCTGTCCGGCATTCTAAATGCAAATTAAAATCCCCAAGCATGGTGAAGTTGGCGTATCTAAGTGGGGCGTGGCTCAGAGTTTCCCCTAGGGACTCGAGGAAGGTTCCGCTAGGGCCAGGGGGACCGTAAACCAGTGCTCCAGAAAATGACAGGGACCCGTTTATGGTGCAGCAGAAGCCAAGGCTTTCTGCTCCCTTAAGGGAATGGAGGTCAAAATTTCTCCATTGTAGTGACGCCCGATGGATAATGGCAAGCCCTCCCCCTCTAATTACTTCTCTGTCTTTCCTGCAGATTGTATAGTTGGGAGGCAGTGCCGTCACAATATCAGGACTGCACCATTCTTTTAGCCAAGTTTCCGTTATGCAAAGATAGTCCAGTTCCTTTTCTACTATTAGCTCTCTAATATCAAGGGCGTGTTTGACTAAGGAACGAGCATTGATTAATCCCCCTTTTATTAGGACAGTACCCTGTAACTCTTTCTTACCCCCTGCTTTATACTCAACATCAATAAAAGGTAACTTCGATCTACACCCAAGACAACTGATTGGGCCCCTAATTTTGTATTAGTGGGTGGGAGCTGTGTCAGAAGAGCGTTTCTCCGTACAATCGGCACGAAAAAGCAGTGACGGAACGGAAACGCTACAATTAGCCAAGACCAGTAAGTAAATGAAGTGCAAATATGCAATATGTTAAAAAACAGGTTAAAAATTCATCTGCACAGACTACAATACCATTTTAAAACATAAATCAAAGTGTCCCAGAGAAAACATAAATCTGGGTGTCCCTTGCCTGCTAAGCAGACCTCAATCTGCCTCTTTGCCACGTACACCTTCCCTACAGTCTCTCTCTCCCAGAATCGAAACCTCATGATGGTGTAACCTAACACATCAATCCGCGCTCCATTATAACCCACTGGACTGATATCAGATGGCAGCAACTTAATGCCCTCCCCTCCATAATGTTTATGCCATTGCTGTTCCCCTACCATGGTATAGGGACAACCTAAATCCATCAAAACAATCAGTGCCACTCCACCAATGACCATCACATCTTGGGGCATTGTCAAACTACCCCCATCAGTCACACAGTCCTCCGACACAGTTAACATTACTTTACCATCATGTTCCTTTGTTTTCCTCCACAACTCTCACTTTTGTGCCCTTACACACCTTGGTATAATGGTCTTTTCCCCCACAATTCTTGCAGTAGGCATTTCTGGCAAAACACTAGGGACTATTACAAAGATATGCAGCACTGCCACACCTCTAACATTTGAATTATTTGGTCTTCATTCCAGTTTGAGCAGGCTTTGAATTAGACTTAGCCCGGGCCCCTTTTAGTCACCTCACTTTCCTTTTCTACAACTGAGCTGGCTCCATCAATTTCACTGATGCGCTCATCCGATTATGTCCCTCGGACGTCCTGAACCCAGGTTGAAGCATTCTCGATGGCCTCCATGTTGGATAAATCCTCCTTGAGTTCAGGATCCTTAGCTAACAGGTTCTCCTGCACTCTCCGATCATTAGTGCATCTCACCAACTGGTCTCTTATTATTGAGTCTGTTAATTCACCAAAGTCACATGTACGAGATGGTGTTCTTAAAGATTAAAGAGGCTACGTAGTTCCCCACTTCCTCAGTTTTCTCTTGAGCTCTTGATAAAAACATGTCTTTCGCGAACAACATTAATCCTACTACCAAAATGCTTCTCCAGCATCATTAAGGACATTTCATACTGATCCCCAAGGACTCGATCTCCGCCTCCCACCGATATTTCCTCTAGGTTCTCATAAATGTCTCCCTTCTAGACCAAGGTTATGCAACAATATAGCTTGCTTCCTAGGTATAGCAAACTGTTCTCCACCTATAGCAACCAGGTAGGAGTCAAATTACTTCCTCCATTGTTTCCAAGTGAGGAACGGCTCTCCGTTCTCTGATTGAAATGCTGGTGACTGGGACATATTGGAGGTCATCGTTGCAACACTGAGGAGTAAAATACAATAATAACAACAACAACTCCTCAAAATGGCAGAACCAAGCTGGTCAAAGTCCCCAGACAAAATGACTTTCATTGCGAGCCCAGAAACCAGATGCTGAATGCCCAGTTACCACTTCCTGCAAGGCAACTATGAGCATAAATTATTAGTTGTGGGGGGTCACCAATTTCTCCAACAATTAAACAAAATGAGGAATTTGTGACACGCGTAAAGAACAAGGTGCGTCTGTCACCGATCCTTCTAATGACTCAATTATGAGGAAATTGTGATACACATTGACAACAAGGTGTGCGTGTCACTGATCTTCCAAACCAATCAAATATGAAGACGCTGTGAGACATGTGCAGGGAATAAATAAGATGTGCCTGCTACTGTGAGCCGAGATCAACAATGTGTGTTGCAAAGTTCCCCTGACACACAGTCTTGATTGGTGTGCATATAAGGGTAAACAGCTAGCAAAAGCCCAATCAAAGATGGCCAACCTCACGCACACCCACATATGTGAGTCTGTCTTTAGATGCAGGTACACATAATCAGCAGACGTCACTGAGCACGCTTGAGCCCTGAGGCAGCATGGAATCCTGCATGAGATTGCAAAATGCACAGTTAGAAGGCCGCAAATAACGGTAACCCTTATTCTCCACAAGTTACCTTTAAAAGTATGCTGCCACAGTTAACACTGTTAATCTGCCCAAAAACACCGTAAAAGCACTGCAATGCTTACACAGCCACCCTGCAGCACTAAAGATTACATAGTCTTACTGTTCCTCAAACAGCCTGCTAGAGCTAGCATTTTTGGGGCGTGTAAGAGTCTTAGGCATTAGACTCTCTATCTCTTCCGAACAGCGCAGCGGCATCAGTAGTCCCCAAACTTTCCTGCTGTTCGCCGCTTCATGTCCAAAGGCTGGATGCTCATTTTGGCATCTCCCCTTTGTGACAGCAGGACGGCTGCACAAAATTCTCAGTGGTGGCCCTGTTACCAAATCAAAAGGACTGCTTGTCACCAAAATACGTTGAGGTGTCCCTTAAAAATAAGCGCTACACATGGAAATTTTTGGGGAATTTTATTGGCACAAGTGCAGAGATATAGGACCACACAACCTTTGGCGCCAACTCCAGTCCTCAACTGTCCCAACCCCAAGGTTCCATGATTGATGTCACCTTACACATTCTGGTACTTCACGCTCACAATCTTGTCCTGCATAAATCAATGTCTTAACCATAACAACATGTTTGATTGCTACTTTGTCATTGCATTCATAAATCACTTTGGCAATTATCATAACTCATTCTAACAGGGTCATAAACAGGTGACAGGTCAAATCATATTTGCCATAAATCAATCATGTCCTGTCATTTTCCACCATAATTTACGACACCCTTTACGTGTTGATATGCCAGGAATCATACTCGCCACTTTTGGGGGGGTAATAACGTTTTTTTGCTTAGGATCTTTGTCGACCCGTGAGTGGGGTGGGGGTAGCCTCTCACTGATGTTAGACTCAACTCACTACCTTGTCTGTCCATTTTTGTGCCCTGCTGTCTGGCGGGTCTGGCCTACTCCACTTACTCCCTCCTGTTAGCCAACTCGCCCTGCAATAAGACATTCCCAGGTAGGTGGCCTTCAATCGGCACACCCTCCTACTGGTGTGCATCCTTTGCCAACAGTTGATCCCCTTTTTCTGCCTCGCTGCCTGTGGGGCTCACGATTCCAGGCGGCTCCACTTGAGTTCGAGGTACATTTCTGTCTCTCTTAGGCGCAGCCCTCCATTGTCATGGCTGCACATAGGATAGCCCAGAACACCTTGATTTCTTCATTTGACAGATGCACCCCATCCATGGTTGCAATTACGGGGGCCTTTGGTTGATCAGACCACGCCTGATGCTCTCAAAGCATTTGCCTTGCAGGACTTGCTGACTGCGATGTTTAATTTCCTCCTGTAGTCATCCACCACCCCATTGACTTGGCCCTATGCCTGCCTGGGGATGATTTCTGACCACATGATGAGAGAGCTGCCAAAGGACCGTGCCACCTCTGTCGGCCTTAGCCGGATGTCATGGAGGAGTTCCTTCATCCCAAGCTGTGTGAGGTAATTGCCACCCAGGTGTATTATCAGGACATCCGGGTACCTGACGGCTGTTGTCTGTAGTTTGGCCAAAGTTGCCGATAGCTGCCCCCATCTCATCCCCAGGGTTTGTGGCGTATTTATTTATTTTTTCATTTCTTTATTTGAAAAGTTTTTATAGCGCGAACATGACCCTTGAGGGTATCAGAGTGCTTTACAAACATTCGAAGAATAGGGACATAAAAAAGAAAACAATCTTATCATAGTCAAAAAAACAGTAGAGGATATGACAGCTCACCTAATGAGGCGGTCTCGCCTCAATGTTAAAACAAATAGGTAAAAACAGATGTATGACAAGCTAACTGTAGTCAAGAGAGAAGTTGTTGAGTGCTGATATGCTCTGAAAGAAGAGGCCCTAGAACCTAAGGCAGAAATTTGTTCGTAAGTAACATTTTCTCTTCTTTCCTAAAGGATGCTGTAGAGGGATTCCATCTAGTTTCAGGGGGGAGGGAGTTCCAAATTCTCGGGGTGATGCCTGAGAAGGCTCTATTTTAAGATTTCTTTTTAGACAATTTCTGTGGTTTCAGCAGCAAGGTGCCGGAGCTTCTAGAGGATCTGGAACTTCTGGATCGTACAAGCTTCTGAGCCAGGTAGCTTTGGGTGTTGAAGTGAAGAGCTTTGTGGGTCATGCAGGCAATTTTCAGGGGAATTTTTGCTTTGTAGGGGAGCCAGTTGAGGGATTTCAAGTCAGGAGTGATGTGGTTGTTTCTTTTAGATACAGTGATGAGCTTTGCCGCAGTGTTATGGGAGGCCCTTAAGGGAGACGTTGTAGATTTGGGCAAACTACCTAGGGTAGCACTACCGTATTCCAGCCTGGGAATCACCAGATCTTGGATGGCCATGATGAGGTCCTTGGGGGTGGGTGAGGGAGGAATGGTTTCAGTTTTCTTAAGAAGCTCATTTGGAGGTTTGCTCCTTTGGTGGTAGCACTAACATGCTTCTGCATATTAAGGTTCTTGTTGAGAATAATTTCCAGTGATATTGCTGAATCAACGATTTAGGGCAAGCAATTAAAGGCTGTTAGTTGCTTCATCAATTCGTGGCCAGGTGGCTCACACCAGTGTTGTGCTCACACCATAAACTGTGGTCTCATTATGAGAGACCTTTAATTTCCAATGGGGCCAGTAACCCCATCATGAATTAATAATTTCAAGGAGTTACCACAAACACCTCATATTTTCCATACAGATTTTTGCAGCTGAAATATCTGAGATTATTGGGGATCAGCCAGATTACTTGGGGATTAGACACATGGATTTCTTAGGTAATTCCTCATTATTTAGAAAATGCTCAGAGTTCAACCAATAACCCCCATTTATTCCAATCCTCTGGAGAGAATGGTACCCCCAATATCATTACTTCAGGGTCTAGAGTTAACAATCTGGCAGCGGGAAACTACTAATGAGATCTAGTAAAGGATTAGCAGAGAGTGCTATAATAGTCTCCCAAACATTTAAATGATGCTCAAACAACCCATGATGATTGGGCTATACATACTAATTAAAACATGAAGCAAGAAAAACTAGTATATTATACCTAGTTTCTATTTTTTCTTCTTTATTTTGCAGGTACAACAGCACTAGCAATACATCAATGCTGCTGCAAGAATGGAATGACATTCTGTGTAAAACTTCTGTTCCACAGATTAGAAATGTCTGAAAATGTTGGGGTTTCATTTTAATTGGTGTGAAATACTGTTACCTATTTTCTGAAAGAAAGCACTGGACCTAGAGAGGTCTCCTCTGAAATGCTGCAAAACGTTGACAAAGATGATGTGCAGGTTCCTTTACTTTGCATGCTTGATTTTAGTCTTGTGATATGGAGGCAATTATAAAGAACCACACGAAGAACACCCATACAAAATATTAATCTACGGTGCACAATAGCAACAGGGATAGAAGGCATTCAATTTTAGGTATGCACAATCCCCCCTCATGTGGTTAACACAACTGGCATGCTGGATATGCTAGAGGACAAAAAGTGCACATGGATGCCTCCCAGTGTTAGATGGTGAACCCCTTCATGAACTGAGCTACACTAGTGGGTGAGGGATTATCAACCAATGATATTGTATTCATGATAGGTTATCCAGTGACATTTAGTAAACAGATAGAGGAGAGTTGTACTTTGTTTATGCTTCCTGTATTGTGTTATAAGAATGTATCTGAACTTGGGCCGTGAATCGGGTGCTGGGCATGAACTGTGAAAGGCTTCTTTCTTATTACCTAGCTGAAAGTAGGGGGATTAATTGGTACCCAGAAACCGCAATCGAAACCAATTTAGCCATGTAGAGAAGACATCTTAGAGAGATTGAGGGAGAGAGAGAGAGATTACACTGGCAGCGATAGCATCAATGTAGTTATGGTTGAGTCAGAATTTCCATAGGAAAGGCATTTTTCGATTACTTAATAACTTTAGCACCATTTGGGGAATCTTAATAAAACTTTCCAAAAAAAAGGACATCTACATCTTTATGCAAGTTTGTGCAGATCCATCAAGCAGGGGCCAAGATAATAGTGTGGACCCAATAGTGGCATTTCACATTTTAATTCCCATAGGATTCTGCTCTTTGATGCAGAAAAAACAGCTAAACATAATTACAACAAATTTGGCATGAAAGTAGATTGTGTTGTTTTGGGATTAATCCGTTCAGTAGTTTTTGAAAAATTAACGTTTATAAATATGCTTAGGTTGGGCATGAAGAAATTCCATTTTAGAGATATCTGGATCATTAGTTCGCAGATAATTTGTGGAAATTAATGCATCTCATTGGAATAAGGAACTTTTTCTCTCTTCATGCATTGCAGATTTGTGAAACCATCTTCGGATTTGTGAATCCACCGTGTTTTGATTTGTTGGCCATCACAGAAACATTTCTGTAGTGGCTGCCACAACCCAAAGTTGTGCACTGAGTACTATGTTGAGAAAAGAAAAAGAAAAAAAGATGGCACAAGGGCCAGGGCGACCCTGCCCTCACCTCCAGGTCCTGGTAGGGTACCCCCGGTATTTAAATAAAAATATAAAAAGATGATTTCATCAAGGGATTAATGAATGACAGATCTTCCCTGGGTACTGTACTCTCTCTTGGAGCTGATAATTCATGAATCCAATGTAGGATATGCGAAGCCTATTAAAATTAATGAAATAAATTAAAATATTTCTAACATGCATGCTTTGTTTGACCAATGGCCTCAAGTGTGGTTGGCTGTTGTGATAGGGTGAGAGCAGAGCCTAGCCACAGTTGAGGGATGTGGCTAAACCTCCCCTCCCATAGTGCTTAGTCAGAGGGTTGGCTGCCCAAAGATAGTTGGGCACAGGGCCTTGCCATAAGCTGTGCACAGCTAGAGTTGGCGACATCAGAGAGTTGGGCGCAGACTTTGCCAGACCTTTCTGCCAACTCTTTCCCCTAGACCCGCTGTATACTGCATAATCATTTAAAAACCATTTTGGATGGGTTTTAAAGTATTAAAACATAAAGATATTGGGATCATTATTGACAGATCCTTTGCACATTAGCAAGTCCAGGGAGTATCGATGAATCTAATTAATAAAATAAAAGGTTGTCATTGAATGAGAGAACTTTTTCTTCTATCATCCATTACTAATTTGCTACTATAACTGCAGAATTTTCAATTTTGCTGGACACCCGACTGGTCATCATGGAAAAACATTCTTTAGCAGATGTCATTAAACAACAAAGGGGTATATTCACAAGAACGTGCAATAACTACCGCAAGAGTAGCGTAACGCAACTTTCAATATCGCAGCCTATCGCGGGAAAATAACCCTGTGTCAACGTGGAATTCACAACAAGGCGGTAGCATGCGATAGTCACCAGATAACGCGTCAAATGTCAGCGTGAAAATCGACGCCACGCCAAAAAATGCGAAACGCGAACGCGAGAAATCATGCGATGAGGCCAATTGCGGTACAAAAAGTAGCGAAAAGCAGCCACAGGCCTGCAAGTCCCACGCGTCTGGCGGGAAATTGCACCATAAAAACCACAGAAACAACACACCAGAAACAAGCCAAAGCACGTAGCAACATGGATGCACCCTGACCCAGCGCAGAGGTCAACGCGAACCCCACAACCCCCACAGACCACCAGCAAGGAACAACAGGGCCAAGGAGAAAAGGGAGAGGAAGACGGGGTGCAGAACGCAGGAAAGCAAGACCAGCGCCACGGAGTCACAGAACACTACCAGCAACTGACCCACAAGCAGACCACCTGGAATGCAGTCGCAGTGCCGAGGAGGCCAATCCAGGAGGCCAAGAGGTGCCGCCAGGACGTGAAAACCTAAACCAGGCTCAAACCCGCTGCCAACAGGAAGGCAGCAACGGCAACAGGAGGTGGCAGTCCAGCGCCACAGGCGGAGGTGGAGGAAACCCAGGCCACAGTCATCAGTGTGGAGACGGTGCAAGGAGGTGGGAGTACGGACACAGCTCGACAGGACCCGACACAACAACAACAGGGTGAGGATCCAAAAGGGACTGGGGGGACGGGGTGATGGGCACAATGGCACACATGCACAACGAGGTGTAGCACACTGCACACCCACAATTACCCAGGGACATGTCCCCCAACCCTGTGGCACACTGCAGCACACACACATAGCAATCACAGCACATACCATGACAATGTGGCACAAAGTGCAACACCCACACTGCAGAACAGGGGACACAACTGGGTCCGCCCAGGCGCCGAAACAGAACAATCACATTGGACAGAGCAGAGAACTGTGAGATGCATATATACGGCTACAACCCCACATCAGCCTTGTAGGCCAAATGTCCACTGTCCCAACTCAAATAGCCACCACCGCCCAAACAGTCACAATGTACATTGTCACACAGTCTGCATGTCGACAAGAACAAGGCGCCAACACAATGCCAACATGCACCTCCCTTCACAATGCAGAGGGACAAACAACACCTCCAGCAGGTCAGAACAGACAACCCATCAGTGATGCCGGAGACGAACACCACACCTTCGACACCGACGCCCTACAACAGCCCATGGACATCCCACACAACCCACCACCAGGACCAGGGCAGACAAGCTACTCAGAGGAGAACCCAGCCCCTGCAACAGACCACACAGCATGAAGCACCCGCAATCATGGCTGGCTCACAACACTTCACCGACCCACATATGGCACCCCAATGCCAGGTGTCAGAACGCCAAAAGGAGGTGGCCCAACAGGTGCGGGTGTTGCCGAACCCATGGAATGCGAACTAGAACACATACGTGGGTGTCCAATACCCTTCAGGGACCACCTACACCCCACAAAGGAGACCCACACTGCCATAGAGACACATGCAGATGCACATACCCAGTACAGAACCACGCCCAGGGGCACGCACATATCAGTCACACACCCACGTTGGCTCTGCGTACGACGGCACAGTCCACTCCCTTACGAATTGAGTGGGTGACGACAAAGCTACATGTCCAGGTTCTAGCCCGCTGCCTGCGGTGACATGTCTGCATCTGGTGTACACAGCACAATGTAATGTCGTAGGGCCCAGGGCCCCCATGCATACAACAAGACCACAGGGACACATGCACATATCATGTTGAACTGGCTACGGGCACGTGCGCCCGGCCCCTTTATTGGCAGGGCCACATGTACAGTGACGCCTGTGCTGGATGTGTGTGGGGTGAGTATAAGCCAGCCCGCATGGAGTGCTTGGTGCTGGCAACAACCTGAACAGTGGACACCAGTGTAATGGAAACAGAAAACACCAGCATAACAGAGTCAACTGCAGAGCAACATGGAGGGATCCAGGGTAAGGACAGAGGTCACCCAATATTCAGTCAGGAGGTTCCGTGAGTTGCAGTGCACTGAGGTAGGGGCACTAGAGAAGAGCGCGCTCATGTGAAGAAATTGCTAGGATTGTGTCCCTTCGGGTTAGTCCTGATGCAGATGCAGTGGGGTGTGTTACACCTGCATCAACATTCTCATCAACGTCCCAGGTCTCCCACACTGCCTGAGGTGACAGTTGTGTCCGCAGTCCACAGCGCAATACCCAGTAATAGATCCGGGTGTGTAGCTTGACTACCACCACCAGTCTGCATTCCTGCCTTGGGGCTGTTGCCTCCTGCCCTCCCATTGTCTGTGCCTTCTCCCGTCCGCACACTTGATACATCTTCCTCATCATAGTCCCAGGTCTTCCCCACTGCATGAGGTGACATTGCTGCGCAACCTCACAACAGCACAAAACTCAATCAGTAACAGACAATGGCTTGCAGTGCACTGAGTCACTGGCACCTGGAGTGCTGAGCAGGGTATCAGGCCGATGATGGCATCCATGACAGGTCTGAGCAACTCCGTAGGTCTGTCAGGACCACCGTTTCGACCCTGGCAGATGGCGGTTGGAGGTGGTCCTTGCGGTGGTGGCGTGTGCCTCCTGCGGTGATGCGACGTACGGTGATGCTATGTGTGGGCCCTGGTGGCCCGCAGTTGAGGCCGGAGGATGTGGACAGTGCAGGGCCACAGACACATGGCGTTGATGACCCCAAGACCATCGCTACAGAGGCCATTCAATGTCTCAGAAGAAGGGGTCCCAGGCCTGAGCAGCACAGAGTTAGTGGCCCCAGATGCACTGCGGCCAGCACAGGCACCCAGCCACGGGACGGTGACTTGCGGTGCAGTGAGATGGGCCATGCGACCTGAGCGGGTCCCCATCAATGTCCGAGGTGTATGTTGCGGAGGGTTGCGGGGGACAGTGGAAGGTGTCCTCCAGGGCATGATGCGGAAGGTCTGATGTTATCTGGAAGCAGCAAATGGAGGAGTGGAAAATGCAACCCTCGTTTTCACCAACAATTCGGTATCAGCTACAGGAGGATGAAAACTAGCCCCTATTCCATAGACTCAAACGCCACCAATGTACGACCAGTGAGTGTCCATGAATGTCGGGGAACACACTTAGTGGCACAGGTGCTGAGAGGGGATGCAGTCTGTGATGATGTTGGTACACAGATGTGAACTCCAACATTGCCAAATCAAGACTCTGTGACCTACTGGACCTCAGTGTAGGCCGGAGGCAGCGGTCAGCATGGGCCCACAGACACGTGTTGTGTGCTTGTGATGCATTCGTTTGCTTCACTGATAGCAGGGAGTTTAGTGATATAACCCCTGCAGTAGACATCTGGTCACTGCCATTCATGACTCAGGACACAGTTTCACACATGGGACCTACTGGTCCGACGAGTGGGCCGAAGGCGGCAGTAGAGTGCGTCAACGAGAAAGGAGTAAGGCAGGCCTGTGTCGTGGAGGCCGTGATGGTCTGAGGAGGCTGCCAAGGTTGCGGACCTCGGGCTTGGAGCTTGCGCCGGCACGTGGTGGGCCCTCCTTGACACACGCCGGTGTCGGCAGGTGATCAGTGTGGCCTGGCTGCGCAGGGGGGGGCCTGACGGGTTCGTGGTCCAGCGTGCCGGGGTCCGGCAGGCGCACAGCATCGCAGGCAACTCCGCTCACAAGGACGGCGTCGGCCTCGTGGCAGGGTGGGAGGCGCCGCCCTGGCAGAGACGTGGGTCTTTCCGGAAGAGGACCACGCCCAGGCCTACGTGCTTTTTATTCACACCCCTATGCTGGCGTGGTGTACGCTGGGCCATCCCACTCCGGTGACGCTTGGGGGGGGCGTAACAGGCAACATTTCCACGAGGTCCCCCACTGGCTGGGGTGACATGGTGGCGTCCACTGTCCACTACACTCCATACACCAGCGGTGTATGTCGCCATGGATATGGGTGTGTTCTGCATACTGCGGTGTGTCCAGCACATCTCCGCGTGTACTTTCCCAATCATGGTTCTACTGCATCCTTCACACATGCCTGGTTGCCACCTCCCCACACATTCGGCTATTATGTGGCTGAGGTGCCATGCCGTTGCTGGCTCATGTTCAGGGCTTGCCCATGTGAACATTGTAAGTTGTTCTGTCGTGTCTGGTGGGTGGGCATGTTGTTGTGCCTGTTGTATGTGATTTTGTGACATGTGTATTGCAAGAGTTGTGAGTTGCATGGTTGTGGAGTTGAGGTGTGTGGGGTGTTCATTTGGATATTGCCAAGGGGCTGTGCATTTCCCTTGTTGCCATCCTGGGAACGCTGGTTGATGATGGACTGTCAGAGGATGAAGGTATCTTGCACACTGGCTGTGTATTTGAAGGCGACATTGTTGGGGGTTCCACGGTGTTCTGTTGTTGCCTGCACATTGATGTGAGACGTGTGCTTCCTGTTGTGGTGATTGTGTGCTGTGTCACCAGGGGGCACAGGTAGTACATGTGTGCTGTGTATTGCCCCCAACACGTGCTTGCATCCTGCTTGGGCGTATGGTCCTTGCTTGGTCTCCAGCGGATCCTGCGCATTGTGTTGTACGTATGGGGACTGGGGTACCAGGGTGATGGTGATGTCCAGGACAGGTGTGGGGGACTTGGATGTGGCTGGCTGTGAGACTCCTCCGACTCTGGCGGGTGTTGGTTGGGGGGTACCAGGGGCCAACAGGTGCAACCAAGCCAGCAGCTTTGTGTGGGGTGGGATGTTGGTTGTCCGCTGTGTTGGTGCCGTAGGCCTGTTGGGCGATGATGGTCAGGATGCTTAGGATGTTTGTCACTTTCAACCTGTAGTGGACAGTGACATTGTCAGATGTTGGGTCTGTGCGGCTGGTATGCTTCCTGGGGTTCCGCTGTCTTTGTCTGCGCTGCGTCTGTGGTGGTCCGGGGGGGGGTGTTCCGGGTGTGCGTTGGGGTCCTGGGGTGGTGGCGGTGGGTGTTGTGGCCCTCTTGGGTGGCCGGGCCGCATGATGAGTGGCTCCATGGCATCTGTTGCCCTTCGGATGTGGCCCTGGGCTGTGCTCCCTTTTGTGGTTCTGGCTGCCGTCCGACTTTACACCAGGTCAGAGCAGGTGTAAATTTCCTGGTGCTAACGCGCCTTATCGCCTGTTTTGTGTTCTTATCGCCGATGTGGCTGGTCGTTGTGAATGTTGAGGTGTGATGTTGTCTCGACTTTTGGCACGGGAACGCCTACTCTGCATCTCATTAGCGATATTTGCGGGGGTCCTCTGTGGCGATGTTTTTTTGCGGCTGCTATCGCGGGTAAACTGGTGCTGTGGGCTGTTAACACCAGCTTGTGAATGGGGAGGTAAATGTATCACGACTTTGGCTGCGATAAAGTGCCGTTAATTTGGCGATAGCTCCTTGTGAATATGCCCCAAAGTGTACTGAATGCTGTGATGGCAAAATAAAATCATAAAGTCGGCAGGGAAAGAGGGTTCAGGATTCTCTGATTCAGCACTTCTAGATTCACAAATCCTGAAAAAAATGTATAAGAAAAAAGAGGTTATCACAGCTCAGTTGTGCTTGGCCAATGATCACATGAAGGGATTGGCACCAGGAGACTTTATTCACAAGGTCTGTGCTCAATCTCAGCTGCACATGGTGTTGCCTGTGCACCGGTGACCAGCGATCGGATGTCAGTTGAGCTATTGGTCAGGTCCTACAGCAGTGTGTGGTGGGGTTGGCCACCCATGATAAGTTGTGGCACTGTATTTTTGTTTTCCTAGTACCTTTGGTGCTGTTCGATGAATCTGCATGAAATATTTTAGAAATAAAAATCCTGCAATTTGAGTTTGAAACAGCAAGTTTTATAGAGATATATCCTGGGGAAAGGAGGGATCAGTGGGTCAAAACAATGGGGTGCCAAATAATCATTTTCCTCATTTTATTTCCCATACCAATCTTTTGTCATTGATATGGAAAAAACCCTGAGCAGAATTTCATGAAACGTGCACTAAAATTTGAACATAATGCAAGGAAGTGGTTCTGGTTAGTTTGGGATAAATGCGTTCAGCTGTCTTCAAGAACTTTACATTTAAAAACATTTTGAGGGGGCGTGAGAAGGTTAAAAAGTTATAGATACTTTGTCCATTAGTTTGTGGAGGTCCACAAATGGGGGATCATGGGGCCTAAATGAAGCAAATGCTACTGGATTAGGTGAGGGAGATTTTCATCCAGTCATCCATTTTAGTTTGGAGAACCTCAAGCAGGGTCCACAACCCTTAAGGTCTCTTAATGTCTCACTGCGGCTTGAGAAAATTGTTGCAGATGTCATAACATGACTCAGGGATTTGGTATCTGCAACAGAGAGAATCCATAAAGGAGCAGGGTGAGCAACCCATGACCCCCTGACTCAGGTGGAGACCACAAAGGAGTCACTTCTTATGTCAAAATGAAAAAATAAAGCAATTATTGTCATTCGGTTTGCAGACCCGAGCCATAAATAGTAGATACAGGAGTAGCTCCAATGTCTACAAATGCTGCATGAGGTCTGCAAACCATCATGGATTCTTGTTGGGCCCTTTGCAGAGACATCTGCTGGTTCACAAACAAAAACTGGGGTTCCCAAACCAAAAAAGAAAAAGGAGGCCAGGTTCAGCTTGGCTGCCCAGTAGTGATGCACAGTGGGGTTTTTGCTGCCCCCAGCAATCAAACTCAGGGCCTTGCTGTAGACCAGGCCCTACAGGCAAGCCCACTCCACATGACTGAAGGCAGTGAATAGAAGGAAATAGCAGCCCACAGTGGATGAGCCACTGTGGCCAGCCAATGCTGTACACAGCTGAAGGTAATGTGCAGTGGGTGAATGGCTACTCTTGGAGTGGCCCAGATACAAGTTTGGACAGGGTCCAGTGGTAGGCCAAGCCCTGTGGAGGATTGGGTATATAGCCACAGGGCCTGGCCATTGGCTCAACTCACAGCAGGTGGCTGACTGCATGAACCAGGGAATGCTTTTGTAGAATTTGGATGTAGTAGATGATAAATACTTTACTGAAAAAGACAAGGTTAAAATAATGTTTGTGTTAGCTTTGGTTAGAACATCTTCATGTGGTTATGTTTATGAAATACATCTTTTTAAAGAGCACTGAAATCTTTAACTTAAGGTTTGTTTACCATTTCATACCTTGCACGATAGACCTGTAAACCCTAACTCAGACACTAAATGCAAAACTTACTCTTGCACATTATTTATACCAGTTAGTGGCAATCCCTAAAAGCACAACATTACTAAAAAACAATACATGCCTAAACCACTAAATTTTACTACATTTTTAGTAATCTCTTTTTTATAGTGTAAAGGGTAATGGGATAGGTAATCCATTTATGAAAAATCTTACAACATTTAAAAGTCCATCTGTCAGATCAAGGGTGAAGTCATGAGGATTGCATTTGGTGTGCAAGTTACGGTTTACATTTACAAATTTCTATGTTTTTTGTGGTTTAATTCAATACCATAAAAGTACTTTAACATAAATGTGGTACTTTAATTGAATATACGCGGGAAAGAAAGTCCAGCAACAGGCAGGCTTCAACTAGTCATTGAGTATACCTTCTCCTTGTGGGATTATGAGTAAACTGGTGGCCAGTGGAGATTCCTCAGTGCCATTTTTGCAGATTGGTGGTGGGGGAGATTCATCAAAAGCCTGGCCACAGCATTCTGTGTAATCTGAAGCCTCTTTGTGACATACCGTGGAGAACCCAGATATAGAACATTACTATAGTCAAGGCAAGAGATGATGAGAGTCTGGACAATCTGTCTCCTGGCTATGAAAGGGAGAAGATGTAAAACCTTTTTTGCTTGGTGCTCCATAGTGAGACTGGAGTCTAGCCACATTCTAAGGCTCTTTATCGCCGTTTTGGGACTGGGAAGTCTGTCCAGGCCGTTGAGCAGAGAAGAGGGGATTAATTTGTTGAAGTTGTAGCCCAACATCATTACCTCAGTCTTGTCTTCATTGAGCTTCAATTTTCAGTTGGCCATCCACCTGTCAACTTCATAAAGACAGGAAATTAGAATGAGATGACAAGAACTGGGATCTGGAGAAATAGAAATCAGCAGCTGGGTGTCATCGGCATAGGGGACCAGTGACAACCCGAAGGAACGGACAATTTCGGGCCAAAAGGAAGATATACAGGTTAAAAAGGGTGGGGCTGAGGGAGGAGCCCTAAAGGCACCCCACAACATAACGGAAGACTATGTGAGTACCAGGACTGGTTTAGCACCTGGAATGTTCTGTCAACAAGAGGAGAGCCAGTTCAAGGCACAACCGACAACGCCCACTTAGGATATAATATGGATAAGTGTTGCATGATCTACCTTATCGAAGGCCGCACTAAGGTCTAATAAAATGATGGCTGCCAAACCTCCTTTGTCTAACAGAGACCTAAGCTCCTGGACCACAGCCAGCAAGGCAGTTTCGGTGTTGTGTTGGGGTCTAAACCCCATTTGCGTGGGGTGAAGAATTTCATTGGACTCGAGGTAGGTGGAGAGGTGTTTGTTGACATGCTTGTCCAGGAGCTTCGACGGACCTGGTAATAAAGAAATCGGCCTAAACTTACTTAGGAAAAGAGGGTCCAGCGCAGGGTTTTAAAAGAGGCCTAACAATCGCGTGCTTCCATTGTGGGGGAACCTGCCCCTTAGAGAGGAAAGTATAGAGTCAATACTTTCGGACCCTTGATGCAAAATGTGAAGAGGAGCAGGGTCAAGGTGGGAGCCTGACTTTACTGCTTCCAACAGGTCTGTGAGAAGCCTCACAGTAAGGTCAAGATGAGGCACACTTCCTAAAGGCTATTCGCTGAAGGAACCATTGTAAAAAGAGTAGTAGATATCTATAACCTTCTTGTGGAAAAAGAAGCAAGATCATTGCTTCGTTTGACTGAAGCTTCTGATGCTGGAACTGCAGATTTAAATTCTGCGATGTCCTTGAGAATCTGGAAGATCTCTTTGGGTGAATTGGCAGATTGCTCAATTTTGATGGAAAAATGAGTGGATTGAGAAGCTCTTATTGCCTCATGGTACCTCCTCACTGCCGACCTATCGGTAGCTTTACTAGTTTCATCGTAAGACTTTCCCTAGCATCTTTCTAGATGCATACAGTCCGTTTTTTAAGGAAAGTAAGCTAGAATTGAACCAAGGAGAGGTATTTTTCCATTGAGTGATCTTACACCATCTTGCAGGTAAAACCAGATCCAGTGAGCTGGTAATCCATGCATTGAATCCAGAGGTAGAGGTAGTGATACTATCCATCAGATCAGGTTTGGAGGCCTGTAAAGCAGCCGACCAGTCCTCCCCATTTAGCTTAGACCAACAACATTCCAGGCGTTTAATGGGGGATAATATAGAGGGGGAAGAAGGAAAAGATAAAAAATGATTGGGAACATAGAATGTCCTGACCACTTGAGAGGAATAGGACTCTGCACCTGAAGATTAGACATATTACTAAAAACTAAAACAATGGTATGGCCGTTTTCATGAGTAGGCCCATGTACAAATTGAAGCAGTTGGATAGATGCAAGATCAAGTAACAGATTTTTTGCAGCCGCCTTGTTAGAATCATCAATATGAAGATTGAAATCACCAAGCACAGTGAAATTGACCTTGTTTACGACTAAACGTGCGACCAAATCAGGTAGGACCTGCAAAAAATGAGCATAGGGGCCTGGCAGTCTATACAGTAAGATACAGGGAAAGTGAAGGTGTTGCTAAGTGCGACGGTGAAGAGAAGACTGTCACAGTTATCAATCTTAAGAGGGGAAAACGTGCCTTTTAAGGTTTCTTTATGAATGCTAGCGATCCCGAGCTCCCTTCCCAGATCGATCTAGCCTTTCAATACAATACCTTGGAGGAAGTGCTTGAGCCACACATATCTGTTGCAGAATAGGACACAGGTCCTAGCAGCTACTCCCCCGCCACCCCCAATGACTGGTAATGTCACTAGCCTTCCTGTTCTCTTTTTTTGATGCTCTCTCTCTCACACACTCTATATCTTTCTCACACGTTCTCCTTTCTTCCATACCTGTCATGCTTTTTGATGCTCTAAAACATGAAAGAGATTGATACATCACTTAAACAGAGCTGGAAACTGCTGAAGCAGCATTAATAAATTGCAAGTACTATTGTGCTTTCACTGCCTTCAGCCTCATAATGTACCTCATAGAACTCTTTACCTCATGACTGAACAGGCAAAATCCAGGAGTCAAAGAGGAATGCCCTGACACAGTCCATCTTACATCTGATCTGTGGTGGTTTTGGTTTCAACATATTTTTTTACTGCCATGGTACATAATGCTACTTTTCGAAATGTGTGCATATCACAAATGTTGGTGTTCATAATTTTAATTTAATAACATGTAATGCACAGCATAGCAACGCAATGTCATGGCTGGCGATTCACAGTGATTACGCCCTGTGTAAAGTAAACACGCCTTCAAATGTGTTTTTATTGTCAGTGTTCAAACAATCATCGTAACATTTCTGTTAGACACCTAATCAAAGGTTTGGAAGGACATACCATTTGTATTGGGAAATACGGAGACACTGTAACTGAAGAGATGGTGTACCCCAATAGGGCTTTTTAAATGAGAGTCTGCATCGGTCACTGTCTGTTCATAAAGAGATGCAAACCAACGTTTATCAGCACACTGAAGTCCTTCAGCACTAGCAACTTGTGTAACTACGTGTAACCTTAACTTTCTGAGGCTGGAGCTTTTATTAAGAGTACAGAAGAGGGATCCACAGCATGATAGTGAGCAGACGTTATCCTTCATTCACAAGGGAGAGGGTGTGGCTTAACGGCTAGGGCGGTCTACTTTGAAGCTGGGGAACCAGGTTAGAGTCCGGCGTGAGACTCAAACATCCTGTGATTTTGGCCAAATCATTTAGGGCCTCATTTATGAAAAGTGTCACATTGCTGGGTGAAACCAACGATGCAACACTTTTCAGTGTGCCCTCCTTGCGACACCTTGGATGCTCCCTATTTACTGTACAGCGCTTCATGTCGCAAGGAGTCAACAGATACGTCAGTATTCCTGACGTATCTGTTAGCACAGTAATGACGCATTGCTGGAGTGTGTCGCATAACAGATTAGACTCCAGCAATGTGCCACTACACAAGGGCAAGTCCCATGTTAAAGGCATCTGCTGTGAGGCAGGCATAAGGATTTGACATTGTGGCATCCTAGAAGTGGCCTAGTGAAATCTGGTAGATTTCACTGCACCACTTCTACGACCCTTTTTTGTGGGGGAACACCCACCCTGCATACATTATACCTGACTCAGGTATTATGTAGCGCAGGGGTTTACAAAGTGATGCATCTGCTTAGCTATGTCACTTTGTAAATATGGTGCACTGTGGTGCATGCCGCCGGTGAGTCACAAAAAGTGATGCACCAGCGGTGCAAGGGGCTCATAAATAAACCCCGTAATCTCCCTGTGCCAAAAAAGAATATTTAATGTGTTCATCTGTAATGCAACTAAAGCTCATGTAAAGCGCTCTGATACCTTCAGGTCGAGCTTGCGCTATATAGAACAGCAAAAAAAAAGGTAAGTGTCACTTAGTAGCACATTTTTGTGTGGTGTCACAGTGCATTATTTTATTTCATTGGTAGCTCAACAGATCACCTTCCACGAAAGACTGCTCACCTGCAGAAAAATGTGCAAGCACCAGATGAGGCCTGGGGCATGTTCTTTCACCTAACTGCATGTTGTTCAATTGCATGGCCTGTATGGTTAGACAGATACTTTTGATGAGGATTTAGAGCTTTCCTTTTAATCCTCTGTCCCTTACCCTCTACCGGATGCAATAACAGTGGTTTGAATGAGTGTGCAGAGGTTTTACCCACAATCCACATTGGGCATAGCCCTGCAAGAAAGGAGAATAGGAATGAGGAGAAGGTAGAAGTTTTGCCCATCTAACTATGGTTTTGGTATTCAAAGAATCAGTTTTCAGGAAATGATGGTCATTGTTAAGTTATATACATATTCACTGTAATAAATGTATGTCATCAATGAATGCTGATACTACACTTCATGTATTTATTTGCACATTTTATGTATATTAGCTATTAACACATTAAGCTATGTAAATTTCTTGGTTACAGGAAGCTGTAATTGAGCATAAGTGGTGCTTGTGTGTGTGCTAGGCCACAGGAATGTCTGGTTCATGGTGGTGAATGGTACGTATGTGTACTGTGTGTGTGTCTGCGTTTGTAAGTATGTTTCCTGTCGGGCGCATAGCTGGATTTACTGTTGGAGGAGTGATTATGATTGTCCAAGTGAATCAAATGTATACCTGCAACTTGCGTGGTGTACTCACACTGAGTTGGAATCCTGTTAACAATGCTGCCTAAGCTTGTGGAATACTCCATAGTGTCTTCCCCAGGTCACCCTTACCTGGGAGAGAAACTCTCTATTGGACATGGGTCAATGCCATGCTTCCAATAACCTGTTCTTTGCCCCCCAAGATGGCCTTGCTTCTGAAATGATAGTGATGTATGTTTATGGTGAACCTTCGAGTCTGGCATCTGCGGTATGATGAGGCAAAACATCACACTTTACCATAGTACTCTCTGACACTGAAGGGAACAACTTTGACTGTGGATGTGTTGCTTGTGACGGGGCAGCATGCCGTAACTCATAGTGAGGTCAGTCAATGGCTCAAGTATAACGTAATGTAATGTAATAGGCATTTCTACAGTGCAACTGTTACTCCGAAGAGAGTCCTGGCGCTCTGCACAGACAGTGGAAAACTGGGGGCGAAAAGGAACAGAATCAGCTGTTTTAGCTTCTTCCGGAACAGAGGGGTGGAAGTGATGCATCTTAATTCCAAACGGAGGTTATTCAATACAGACGGTCCCAAGAAAGCGAAGGACCTCCCCCCTGTTCTGGATTTAGGGATCCAAGGAATTTTGGCCAAAAAGAAATTTGCTGAGCGCAGACTTCTGGGAGGGATGTAAAACAGATTCACCCTCTCAGGTACCCTGGGCCTGTCCCATGAAAAGCTCTATGGATTAGCAATAAGATCTTAAAGGGATCTCTTAATAGGAAGCCAGTGCAATTCTCTGAGAAACGAAGATATATGCGTTCTCAGAGGTAGGCTGAGTACTGTTTGAGTGGCTGTATTCTGAACCACCTGCAACCTACTAATTAAATAGTCAGGCAGGTCCATATACAGTGCATTGCCATAGTCCATTCTTGATGTAATTAGAGCCTGGGCTGATACATTGTTCCTTAATGCATGCCTGGGTAGGTGGAAGAGGAGGTCTGACTGAAACTCCTATCAGTAATTTTGTTATACACATAATTTTAATAAAATCAAGACTCTTGGCCAATTCAGACCTAAAAAAAGTCAATCAGTACGGCATTGGCTACAAGCCTTTTGCAAGAAAGAAAGAAGCAAGGCAAAAAAGAAAGAAATAAAGATGGAAAGAAAAGGAAAAGAAAAGAAAGAGGGAAAGAGAGAAGGGCAGAAACGTGAGATATGAAATAAAGAAAGAAGGAAAGAGTGGAGGAAAGAAAGAAACAAACAAAGAAAGAAAGAAAGAAAGATGTAAAGGAGAGAAAGAAAGGAAGATGTAAAGGAGAGAAGGAAAGAAAGATGTAATGAAGAGAAGGAAAGAAAGAAAGATGTAAAGGAGAGAAGGAGAGAAAGATGTAAAGGAGAGAAGTAAAGGGATAAGGAAAGAAAGAAACAGGAGGAAGAAAAGAAAGAAAGAAAAAAGGAATGAAAGATGTAAAGGAGTGAAGTAAAGAGATAAGGAAAGAAAGAAACAGAAGGAAGAAAAGAAAGAAAAAAAGAATGAAAAAATGCAAGAATGAAAGAAAGAGAGAAGGAAAGAAGAAAGAAAAGAAAGAGAAAGAAAGAATGCAAGAATGAAAGTCAGAAAGAATGTAAAAAGATGAAAGAAAGAGAGTGAAAAGAGAAAAAGACAGAATGAGAGAGTAAAGAGATAAAGAAAGAGAGAAGGAAAGAGAAAATAAAAAAGAATGAAAGGAGGCAAGAAAGAAAGGTAGAAAGAAAACAACAAACAGAAAAAGATAGAAAATAAGAAAAGAGAGGAAGAGAGAAATAGAAAGAGAGGAAAAAGAAAAGGAAAGAGAAAGAAAAGAATAAAAGAAGGCAAGAATGAAGGAAGGTAAGAATGAAAGAAGGAAAAAGAGAGAAGGAAAGAGAAAGAAAGAGAAAGAACGAACGAAAAAAGAAAGAAAGAAAGAAAAAAGAAAGAAAGAAAGAATAAAGAAAGAAAGAAAGAAAAAAGAAAAAGGAAAAAACAAAATCAGGAAAGAAATAAGGAAAGAAAAGAGAAAAAGAAAAAAGAGGACATACTTAATACAGAACATTTTCAAATGGACACAATCTTGTATACTGTGAATTGGCAGCAGTCAGAAAAGCAAAACACTCCAAAAGGAATTTACAAGAGCATTGGTAGGAGATGGGATCTGACAAAGATAGAATGCACACCAGAAGCATTCTGCTATCACACCAGGCTCTAAACACAAATGCAACACTAAAGTAATTATATAGTGAAAACAAAAACACTGGAACTGAAGGGAACTATCTTGTGTGTAGATGCGCTCCTTTTGAGAGAGCAAAATTCAGTCACTCAAAGTGAAGCTAATCAGTGGCTTAAGTAGGCTGACCCACAGCCACATGCTATATGCTGTAGTGGGTAAAGCAAAATATGAATGACACAGCAACAAACCAATGCCTTAAGAGGGGTGGCTGAAAGCCCCTATATGTTAGTAGATTATGGGGCATATTCTCAAGGAGCTATCGCCGAGTTATCGGCACTTAATAGCAGCCAAAGTCGCAATAAATTTAACGCCCCATTCACAAGCTGGTGCTAACAGCCGATACCACCAGTTTACTTGCGAAAGCATCCGCAAAAAACATCGCCACAGATGACCCCGGCAACTATCGCTAATGAGATGCAGAGTAGGAGTTCCCGAGCAAAAATCTGCGACAACACCACACCTCAACATTCTCAACGACCAGCCACATCGGAGATAAGACCACAAAACAGGCGATAAGGCGCGTTAGCAGCAGGAAATTAACACCTGCTCTGACCTGGTGTAAAGTCGGATGACAACCTGCACCATCAAAGGGAGCCCAGACCAGAGCCACACATGAAGAATACAGATGCAATGGAGCCACTCACCATGCATCCCGGAGCCCCGAGAGGGCAACAACACCCACCGCCACCACCCCCAGGACCACCACCCCCCCCCCGGACCCCCTGCCCCCCCTCCGGACCACCACAGAGGCAGCGCAGACAAAGACAGCGGACCTTCAGGAAATGCACCAGCCTCACAGACCTAACACCAGACAATGTCAATGCCCACTACAGGCTCAAAAGGACAACCATCCTCCGCATCCTGACCATCATTTCCCACAGGCTGACGGTACCAACGCAGCGGACAACCAACATCCCTCCGCAGACAAAGCTGCTGGCTGTGCTGCACCTGTTGGCCTCTGGTACCTCCCAACCAACAACTGCCAGAGTCGGAGGAGTCTCACAGCCAGCCCCATCCAAGTTCCTCACACCTGTCTGGATGCCATCATCAGCTAGGTACCCCAGTACCTATACGTCCCCCACAATGCGCAGGAACAGCTGGAGACCAAGCAAGGACTATACGCCATAGCTGGATTCCCGCACGTGTTGGGGGCAATCGACTGCACACATGTCCTACTTGTGCCCCCTGCCGACGCTGCACACAATTACTGAAACAGAAAGCACACGCATTCCATCAACGTGCAGGCAATAGTGGACCACAGGGGACTCTTCACCAATGTCATAGCCAACTACCCAGGCAGTGTGCATGATCCCTTCATCTTCCGACAGTCCAACATCAACAAGCGCTTCCAGGATGGCACCTATGGGAATGCACTGCTCGTTGGCAAGTACCAAATGAACACACCACACACCTCAACTCCACAATCATGCAACTTACAACTCTGGCACTGCACACGTCACAAAATCACATACATGCCAAACAACATGCCCACCCACCAGACACAACAGCACAACTTACTGTGGCAACCTTGGTTAGCCATGTACATGAGCCATCAACGGCATGGCACCTCAGCCACACAATAGCGGAATGTGGGGAGAGGTGGGAACCAGGCATGTGCGAAGGAGGCAAGTGACCCATGAATGAGAATGTATACAATGCCAAATGTGGCGGAGATGTGCTGTACAGACTGCAGTATGCAGACCACAGACATATCCATGTCTACATGCACTGCTGGTGTTTGGAGTGTAATGGACAGTGGACGCAACCATGTCACCCCAGCCTGTGGGGAAGATCGCAGAAATGTAGCTTGTGACGTCCCCCCCTTTAAGCGTGTGCGGAGTGGTCTGACCCGGTGTACGCCAGGCCAGAGTAGGGGTGTGAATGAAAAGCACGTAGCTCTGGGCGTGGTTCTCTTCCGGAATGCCCAACGTGTCTGCCAGGGCGGCGCATCCCACCCCGCCACCCCGCCACGAGGCCGACGCCGTGAGCGGAGTGGCATGCGATCCTGTGCGCCTGCTGCACCCCGGGCCGCTGGTCCCTGAACCCGTCATGCCCGCCCCTGCACAGCCAGGCCTCACTGCTCACCTCGACGAGGACCCGCTCACCTCACGTGGCCCTATCTCACTGCACCGCAAGTCACCGTCCCGTGGCGGTGTGCCTGTGCCGGCCGCAGTGCATCCGGGGCCACTAACTCTGTGCAGCTCATGTCATGGCCCCTGTCTGATAGCATATTGGATGGCCTCTGGGTCGATGGACTGGGGGTCATCAAGGCCATGTGTCTGTGGCCCTGCGCTGTCCGCTGCCTCCGGCCTCAACTGCGGTCCACCTGGGCTCACACATCAAATCGAGTCCTGACCTGCCCGGACGTCGCATCACCGCAGGATGCACACGCCACCACCGCCAGGACCAACTCCAACCAACAGGTGCCAGAGTCGGAAGTGTCTTACTGCCAGACTATCAGAGTTGCTCACACCTGTCGTGGGTGCCATCATCAGCTTGATACCCTGCTCAGCTCAGCAGGTGCCACTAACTCAGTGCACCACAAATCATGGACCATTCTGCTTGCATGTTGGGTGAACACTGTACTTTCTTTGCTACCACCATGATGCTTCACAGTTGTTTCTGTTATGCTGGTGTTTTCTGTTTCCGCTTTAATTGTGATCACTGTTCAAGTTGTTGCCAGCACCAACGACTCCATGAGGGCTGGCTTACACTCACCCCACACACATCCAGCACATGCGTCGCTGTACATGTGACCATGCCAATAGAGGTGTCGAGCGCACGTGCCCGTAGCCAGTTCAACGAACTATCTGAGTGTGTCCGTGTGCTCATGATGTATGCATTAGGGCCCCGGGCCCTACAACATTACATTGTGCCGTGTACAGAGGACGCAGCCATGTCACCGCAGGCAGCGGGTGAGACATTGCACATGTAGCTTTGTCGTCCCCCACTAAATACGTAAGAGGAGTGAACTGGGCCGGCGTACGCCAGTCCAGCGTGGGGGTGTGGATGATTATCCCGTGGCTCTGGGTGTGGTTCAGTACTGGAAATGTGCAAAGGCATGTGTCTCTGTCACAGTGTGGGTCTCCGTTGGGGAGTGTAGGGGGTCCCTGATGGGACTTAGACACCCACGTATGTGATCTAGTTCGGCTTCCAGGAGGTAATACCCCACCCGCACATGTTCGGCCACCCCCTTCTGGCAGTCTGACACCTGGCCTTGGAATGCGATGTGTGCTTCGGTGGGCTGCTGGGAGCCAGCCGGGGTGGTGGGTGCGTCCAGCTGTGTTGTCTGTGCAGGGGGTGGGGTATCCTTGATGCAGCGGTGCTGCCCTGCTCCTGGAGGTCGATTGCCTAAGATGTCCATAGACTGTTGTAGGGCGTCGGTGTCGGAAGTGTGGAGGTCCTCTTCAGCATCACTGTAGAGTTGTCTGGTCTGCTCTGCTCTGCTGGAGGTGTTGTTTGTCCCTCTGCAATGTGAAGGGGAGATGCTTGTTGACATTGTGTTGGCATGTATGTTGACGCATTGTTCAAGTTTACATACAGACTGCATGACAATGTACATTGTGACTGTTTGGGAGGGGCGGACTATTTGATGCGGGACAGTGGACATTTGGACTACGTGAAATAGGTGAGGTTGTACATGTACATTTGCATCTCACAGTTTCCTGTCAGATGTGATTGGCCATTTTCTACGCACAGGCGGACCCAGTTGTGTCCTTTGTTCTGCAGTGTAAGTGTTGCACTGTGTGCCACAATGTCGTCCATGTGGATGTGCTGTCATTGCTATGTGTGTGTACTGCATTGTGTGAGAGTCGCACCTGCAGCTGTGATTTTGCTGCCCCTTATCCCTTGGAGGCGGTGTGCCTTTGGCTTTTGTGCTTTTAAGGTGCTGTGATGTTGGCGACTTGGTTCATTTGTGCTCTTGGACGGTTTTTGTACTCTTGTGCATTGTTTGTCTGCAGCTGTATTGTTGATGTCAGTGGTTGTTTGTGCACGTGGATGTGTCAGAGTGTGACCTGCTCCTTTCCGGATGTGGTCCACACTCAGCCACCTCAGTCTCGTGGCGTGCACAATGTCATGGTGATTGTACTCCAGCCATACTGCTCGTCATGTGGTGTCACTTGCATTGTCAGTGTGGCTCTCACATACGCATCTTTGCTGTGTTTCGCACGGGTGCATGTGTGTGTTGTGGAATCAGTGATGTGTGGGGTGGGACCCCTTTGGGCACATGGTGGATGGGGGCCTACTTGATGTTTGTATGTGTGCTGCAGTGTGCCACGGGGATCAGGGACATGACCCAGGGTCATTGTGGGTGTGCGGTGTGCTACACATCGTTGTGCATGTGTGCCATTGTGCCCGTCCCCCCCGTCCCCACAGTCCCTCTTCGTTACTCACCCTGTTGATGTTGTGTCAGGTCATGTCGAGCAGTGTCCGGACTCCTGACTCCTTGCACTGTCTCCACACTGATGACTGTGGCCACCATTTGCTCCAGCTCCTCCTGTGGCGCAGGACTCCCACCTCCATTCGCCGTTGCTGCCTTCCTGTTGGCAGCGGGTTTCTGCTTGGTTTGGCTTTTCACATCATGCCAGCGCATCTTGGCCTCCTCGACACTCCAGCTGCATTCACGATGGAATGCCATTTTTCCGTCTGTGTTGCCAATGACACGGTGGAGGTGCCGGACAGTTGTTGTTAGTGCTCTGTCACCTCCGTGACGACGATCCGGTTGTCATGCGGACTGTACCCCGTCTTCCTCTTCTCCTTGGCCTTCCCCGACCCCGAGGTTCCTTGCTAGTGGTCTGTGGGGCTTGTGGGGTTCGCGTTGACCTGGGCACTCGTTCCGGGTGCATCCATGTTGCCTCGCAGTTTATTTTGTTTATGGTGTGTTTTTCTTGTTCAGCTTTTATAGTGCATTTTCCCGCATGACGCGTGGGAATTGCAGGCCTGTCGCTGGTTATCGATGATTTTTGTATCGCGGTTGGCCTCATCGCAACTTTATTCGCGTTCGTGTTTCGCATTTTTGCGGCGTCGCGTTAATTTTAACGCAGTCATTTGACGCGTTATCGTGGGACTATCCCATTGTGCCACCAGGTTGGGAATACTACGTTAACACGGCGTTGTTTTCCCGCGATAGACTGCGATATGCAAAGTTGCGTTAAGCTAAACTTGCGGTGGTTATCACACGTTCTTGAGAATATGCCCCTATATATATTTTAGTAAAAGTGAAAGCTCTTGGCAAACTCCAGACCTAATATACTTATATTAGGAAAATGAAAAGTTCTTGGCTAATGTCAAGACCTAAAAACAATGTGGGAAACGGCCTTTTATTTTCCAGCTGGAATTTTGCCTCTTGGGAGAGGTATTAGAATTTTCCTGATGGAATTCCTCCCAGGAAGACAAGTACATTTCCTGCCCACATAAATCATTACCAGCCACACATCTGTCTGTGATGTCTACCACCATAGCTGTACTGTTTGCTTTTGTCTGCAAATCAGTTATGTATGGGAACAATGTGCGGCCGGGCTAGAGAGAGAAAGGGGTGCCTGTATTGTGGGAAAAGTCTAGTGCGCTTCTTGATTGGAGGGATATTGTGGTACCCTAGGATTGGCAAGTGGTGCCTGACTTCTAGAACTTTCCACCAACATATAAAAACTTCTGCACAAGGGAGAATTAGACTCGGGACCTTGACTGAAATGGCGGCAGCAGCCATGGGCAGCTGAAAGGACAAGCACACTGATGCCATAATTGACTAAGAACACTGCTTACAGTTGACCCTAGAACCAGTGAGTCTCTCCAGGAACTGGGAAGCTGATTCCCTTACACTTCCTGAGGACCAGTTGGGGAAATATCTGGACTTCTGAGCCCCAGAAGGAAGAGAAGAGCATGAGAGACAAAGACCGGGAGAAAAGGTGGTGAATGGGGCCCAAGGAACCAGCTCCCTGCAAAGTGTGGTGCTTATGAGGACAGGATGCCATCTGGAACTGCTCTTAGTGGCTATAACCTACCACCAGGAGTAAAGTTAACCCAAAAACATCAAAATTGGCCCAGTGGGGCCCATGATACACATGTTTGAATTTGGGCCTAATTAAGCATGCCCAACCCGAGCAACAAAGCATGTGGGGCTATGCTGCTATTCTCTGGATTTTCCCAAGGGAGGGCCAAGACCCCAGGGGTGTGAAACACTCTTCATAGCAAAATTGCCAGGGAGAGAGGACATGCATGGGTCTCCCTCCCCATACTGGGATTGCCCTAGGGGACCCCATCTCTCCAGGGGCTGAAGCAACTGGAATGTGGGCCAGCAAGGTATGAGAAAAAGATCCAGGCCCCAAGACCACAACCTCGGGACCCAGAGCCAAGGTGATGAAGGCTAAGTGATGTTGCACCCCCCCAATAATCATGGCATTTCCCTTGTTCCCCATGCCCGTGTCTGGGGGGAGTGAGGCAATCCCCACTGAGGCAGGACCCTGCCAATACAGGACTGGCAAGGAGAGGAAGACTGTTGGCTCCCGTCAGTGCCGGCCACTCTTGAGTTGGCGGCCCGTGAGGCAGTGGGCTTCCTGCATGGCCCCAACGGATTAGAGGATAGGGGTGTCTGGGTGGCACCGGACAAGGCTTAAAAAATGTAAACAAAATTAAAAAAATGGCCAAGCTAGAACAGGAAAGCGGCCAGGGACGCAACTCAAATATTCACAGCTTCCGGGCTGGGAGTGCCCTATAATGCCCTTCAGGGCTTATTTTGCATCTAGAATAGTGCTGCTGATGGCGTCTCCAGGAAGGCAGGGGTACCACCACTTTATGTCTGGAACATTGTTGAGGGCTGCCGGAGCAGGGCATCCCCCCTAGGGCATTCCAAAAGTGACCCTATGTTTGCGGGGTCAAATAAATTATGACTCCCCAGGATTTTCACCATTCAAGTACTCCCAAGACTGGAACTTATATTCTTCTGCTGGGAATGCAGCACCCTCTATTGGTTGGTTCGATGGTTGCATTTTATGTGGCCTGAAAGTGTATAAATAATGACTCAGGGGCATATTCAAAAGGATTTATCGCCGAGTTATCGGCACTTTGGCGCATCAAAAGTGGAGATAGATTTATCGCCCCATTCACAAGCGGGTGCAAACTGCAGACATCGCCAGTATTCCCGCGATAACTGCTGCAAAATTTATCTCCACGGGTGACACCACCAACTAACCCTAATGAGATGCAGAGTAGGCGTTCCCGTCAAAAACACACAAAAACACCACTACACCACTTTCACAACGAACTGCCAGATCTGCGATGCGAACCAAAAACAGGCGATAAGCCGCGGTAGCAGCAGGGATTTAACACCTGCCTTCTACTGGTGTTAAGCAGGACGACTACCTGCAGTATGAAAGGGAGCCCAGGCCAGAGCCACATCTGAAGACCCACAGATGCCATGGAGACAATGATCATGCAGCTCGGAGACCCAAGAGGGCCACAACACCCACCGCCACCACTCCCAGGACCCCCCTGGCCACCCCGACAAACACATACCGTGCACAACACAAGAGCCACAAAAAGCGCATGATGTTGCACAATGACAACAAGAAACACACATGTTTGGTCAGAAGAACGAGAAACAATCACTCATCATTGAAGTAACAACCAAAAACTTTATTGAAACACAACACAAAACACCAATATGGACGACCGTGTCCGTCCGGGACAATCTTGATGTCACAGCCTGGAAAATAAAGCACAAAATCAGAACGTGTCTCATGCGCACATCAAAGGAGCGAGACACAGAGAAAGAGAGAAGGAATGAAAGGCAGAGAGAGAAAAAGAGAGAGAAAGAAAGGGAGAGGGAGAAGGAGAGAGAGAAAGGAAGAGAGGGAGAGAGAGAGAGAAGGAAAGGAAAGCAGAGAGAGAGAGAGAGAAAGAAAGGAAGAGAGAGAGAGAGGGAGGGACACTGCCGCCCCCGCGCGCCCAGGCACCACTGCTCACCTGCTGCCACCGGTGTGTCTCCAACCACGTGCCGGCATACACTGCAAGACACCAGGTCTGCAATCTGTAATCGAGGCCAGAGTCAATCATGGCAGAGTCCATCTCACTGCACACAGCAACAACGCCTGTCCGCTCCTGCGCACACATGCAGCCGCACCCTAGCCCCTCCCGCCGGCCAGCGCTGGCTGTCCGCCCTTGCGCACCCACGCCCCACTGCTCACCTGCCGCCAACGGTGTGTCCCCAGTGGGCACACCACGTGCCCGTGCAAGCTCCAGGCCCCGGCCCCGCGACCATGGCATGCTCCACATCATGCGGACCCGCACCGCGGCTCAGCAGGTCCCACACATGACGCTGAGTCCTGAGGCATCAATGGCAGAGACCACATCAGTGCACACGTCATCATCGCAGGCTGCACACCCGCTCAGCAATTCCGGTGCGCCTAACCCTGTGCAACTCCAGTCAGCGCCACGTGGTGGTAGGCCTGTGACGGCCGCATGGCTCCGGGTGCCACTAACCCTGTGCAACCCCAGTCAGCGCCACGTGGTGGTAGGCCCGTGATGGCCGCATGGCTCTGGGTGCCACTAACCCTGTGCAACCCCAGTCAGCGCCACATGGTGGTAGGCCCGTGATGGCTGCATGGCTCCAGGTGCCACTAACCCTGTGCAACCCCAGTCAGCGCCACGTGGTGGTAGGCCTGTGACGGCTGCATGGTTCCGGGTGCCACTAACCCTGTGCAACCCCAGTCAGCGCCACGTGGTGGTAGGCCCGTGACAGCCGCATGGCTCTGGGTGCCACTAACCTTGTGCAACCCCAGTCAGCACCACGTGGTGGTAGGCCCGTGACGGCCGCATGGCTCCGGGTGCCACTAACCCTGTGAGCAACAACTCATGGGCCCTTTATGATTGAGAATCGTGGAATGTCCGTCATCCAGTCACCTCCGACAGTGGGGAATGTGACATTGTTGGCCCCTTATATTCACGGGGTCACATGGCCTGTGACGCCTGTGCCGGATGGGTGTGGTGTGTGTGCAAACCTGCCCTCAGGGAGTGGCCGTGACATGCTGACAACTAGACCAGCGACCTGCAGACCACTAGCGTGTAAACCTGCAACATGTGGCTATGTGGTCCCCCCCTCGGAGCGTAAGCAGAGTGGTCTGGCCTGGCGTACACCGGACCAGCGCAGGGCTTGCAACAATGACTCGGGGGCTCTGGGGGTGGTTCAGTCCATGTCCGGACAAGGAAGTGACTGATGCGTGTGTCCCTGTTGTAGTGTCTACGTCACCCGGAACGCAATCGGAAATGTAGCAAACTGTGACTGGAATCCCACTAGATGAGCATCATTGACATTAGGGGGAATCACTGTCCCTACATTCATCCACACATTCATACTTGAATGATGAAAGACATGACACAGCAGTGCGTTTCTGAATGTTTAATGCACACCCAGTGGAATTTTGCAGCTGGAGCAGTACAGGGCCCTGCCAACCCCACTTCACAATATGGGCCCGTGGAGGGCCAGCCAGAGTCCATCCGGGAATGACAAGTACAGCGGAAGAGGAAGAGTACAGTCCGCAGTCTGGTCGCCTTGTCATTGGTCACCAAACAGGATATGGCAGTCCATGTCGCGGTCCAAGGTGAGCACAGCAGAGTGTATCGGGGGTCAGTGGAAGGTCATGGGGCCATGTGTGGCACCAAGCAGCAACAGGCCAGGTGGCAGAAATGAATGCTAGTGCCTCCTTCTGATCTCAGTCCCATCCACATCCTCGTCCTCGGATGTGTGCTCTGCCTCACCTGTGGGTGGTGCAGTTCCTGCTGCAGCACTGTGTGCCACTGACACATCAGGGGCCAGAGGTGGATTGTCGGCCGCACTGTGTGGCAGTGACACATCAGGTGCCAGAGTGGAAATGTCTGCCGCACTGTGAGGCACTGACACACCAGGGGGCGGAGATGTGGATGGTGTAGGAGCAGCAGCATTCATCTGTGCCACGCCTTGTGGCAGCAATGCCATGATGAGGATCTGCAGGGCATGGTAGATCCCAGCTACATTTTGCTGATGTGCAGCGGTGGCTGCCATCCTTTCCGCCTCCATCCGCACCATGTCCTCCATGAGCCTCTGCATGTGTGCCAGCTCACGGCTGAGATCGCTGGGGCCACTCTGAGCGGACATGTGTTCTTGTCTCTGAGTCATGACTCCAGCGATGTCAGCCAGGGCTCGTTGGAGACCATGAAGCGGCCTGTGGGTGTCCGTTAGGGACTGGAGGTGGACCCTGATGGGACTTAGACACCCATGGATGGCGTCAAGTTTGGTAGCCATGAGGTCGAACCCCACCCGCACCTACTCAGCCATCTCCCTCTGGCCCTCCAACACATGGCTGTTGGAAGGCCATGTGTTGTTCGTGGGGGTCCTGGGTGACAGCCGGGGTTGTGGGTGCCTCCTGCTGGGTGGTTTGTGGAGTGGGTGGGGTCTCCTCGAAGTAACTGGGCTGCCCTGATCCTGGAGGTGAGTTGCGGATGATGTCAATGATGTCTTGGAGGGCTTGGGTGTCGATGCTGAGGGTGTCCTCCTCATCATCAGTGAAGTGTGGCTGGGACTGCTCTGCAGGAGGTGTTGACGTGCCTCTGCAATGTGAAGGGGAGATGCTGTGTTACAATGTGTCCACATGTATGTAGCCGCATGGTACATGTTCACATTCAGACAGCATGGCAATGTACATTGTGACAGTCTGTAGATCAGGGCCATGATCCAGAGTCATTGTGGGTGTGCACTGTGCTCTGCTTGATTGTGCATGTGTGCCATTGTGGCCATCTCCCCCCGTCCCCCCAGTACCTGGTGGTTACTCACCCTGTTGCTGTTGTGTTGTGTCATGTCGAGCAGTGTCCGCTCCCCCAACTCCTGCCACGGTCTCCACACTGATGACTGCCGACACCAGCTCCTCCATGTCATCCAGCTCCAGCTGTGGCGCTGGACTCCCACCTCCAGTCTGCATTGCTGCCTTCTGGTTGCCTGGGAGTTTCTCCTTAGTTTTGCGCTTGATGTCAATCCATCGCCTCTTGACCTCGTCCATTGACCTCTTGTGCACTCCGACGGCATTCACCTTGTCCACGATGGACCGCCATATTCCATTTTTGGTGCCCAATGACACGTTGGAGGTGACGAACAGTTCTTGATGGTGTTCCATCACCTCCGTGACCAGGATCCTATTCTCCTGTGGACCGAACCGCGTCTTTCTCTTCTTCTTGTCCTTGCCCTTCCCTGCCCCGAGGTCCCAGGCTGGTCGTCCGGGGTGCTTGTGGGGTTCCGCTCGTCCTCTGTGCCTGCTCCGGCTGCCTCCATGATGCTTCGGTGTTGGTTATTTTGTGTTTGTGAGTTTTTTCTACTTTTGTAGTGATTTTCCTGCCTGCTGTGTGTGTATTGCAGGCCTGGCGCTGCTTATCGCTGATTTCCTCATCGCGGTTTGGGCCATCGCATGTTTATTCGCGTTGGGGTTTGTGTTTTTATCGCCGTTGCGGTGGTTGTATCGCGGACATTGTCCGTGTTTTCGGGAACCTATCGCATGGTACCGCCGTGTTGTGAATTCCACGTTAAGACAGGGTTATTTTCCCCTGATAGACTGTGATGTGAAAAGTTGCGTTAAGCTTTTTTGGCGATGTTTAGCGCACGTTCTTGTGAATATACCCCTCAGACACATGTTATGCTTATTTCAAATGTTTTATTGATAGTTTAATGCTGACAGTGATTTTTGATCAATGTTGAAATGCTTTATTGACATAAATGCTTGTATTTACATATTGTAATGGATTAGAATGAAATTATGGTGGGTTTATGAAGTGAATTATGTGTTTTTTAATGTGGCAAACCTTTGACAGAGCCAATAGACTTGCCTTATGTGTTGTACTGATTACCCTTTCACAAAGCCAATAGGCTTGCCTTACATGTTGTTGGGTACTGTAATTTAGGGGGTCCTGACCCTTAAGTGGTCAAATGTGATTACAGAGTGTCACCCAAGGTATTCCAATCTGTTCGATGTATATATTTTTAAATTAATGCATAGTATTTAGTAGTGTGTGTGTAATAAATGTACTTTTCCTTTTTCAAAGAAAAGGCACTTACTGGACAAATCATTTATTTAGTGTTATTTTTGCATGCCAGTAAATGGTGATTGTTAGCCCACAACACTTTAGACTGCTTTGGTTGGCTACCCTGAGAGAGTCTAGCTCTACAATGCAGTTCGTTGTACCCAGTAAGGGGAAATTGTGGACCTATTACTTGCGCAGACCTCACATCCTGCACAACTAATATTTTAATTTCTTACATGCCATGGCAACAGTTTCTGCTCCTTCAACAGCTACAAGCTTACTGCAGTGGCTGGGTTATCTGTTCCTGTGAGTTGTGCTGACCATGCTTTGTGCAATGTGGACACAACAATAAAGCCTGTCAAATTGTCACTTGAATCCACTGATGATTTCATTATTGTATACTTCATGAATACATTCCTTATCATATTTTTGTCACCGCACTTGGAAATAATGTTTTTAAATGAAATTACATTTTTTGCGTAATGTCTGAAATATGAGTTATTGACATGGTCCATGTAGGTCCTCATTAAGGATAACCTGAAGTTTGGTGTGATATTGATCTCACCTGATAAATATTGATACAAAAGGGTTTGCTATTTATTTGGTGTGATACATAGCACCTATTTGGAATTTTTCCAATAAAATTGGGAATAAAATGTGCTTACTGCACCAAAATACACATCCCGGTATTGACTTTCATTTTTCCCCACAGAATATCAGGAGATGTGATACACCTACATTATCCAGAGCATCCACTTTTTATCATACGCTGTAAAATCCTCAAAACATTTAACTCCATTAGGTGTTGTAATACGAGTTACGGCACACATTGAAATTCAAGTGGCCACTCGTACTGACAGCCTTATAGTTTGTTGCAAATTTTGTTTTCACTTAATATTCTATGGAGTTAGCCTTGAAATGCCCAGGACTCATAAGTCTTACTCCTCTAAACATCTGTGGCATTCATCCTTATGGAATTCCAGCCAACTGGTTCAGTGCGCATTGGTCATCATTGTGGCTCTACAGCCAGTTGGTTCATGTGCATTTCACAATGGTCATCAGCAAGTTCCTGCACACAAAATGATGGCTTGATTGGGGAACCTGCAACACAAGGAGACAGAAACATTTCTCCTGAATTCCAGCTAGTAATTTAAGCTTAGCACCTTAAATCTACTAGACTGAGGCATTTTGAGGGATTTTCCTGAATTGTGGAAACCATGAAAACAACCTCATTACAAGTGAGGATTTGAAAACATGTTCTTGGACTATGAATGTAACTTTTGCGTTCAAGTGTCTACAACTTTGCAAAGTTCTTTCAATCCCAACAAAAGGTGGAGTTCCTGCCAAATAATAAAAACTAAAATCACTAATAGACTACGTGACGGTCCTCCTGATGGTATCTATAATACAAAGAAGGCTTACTGCTCTATATAATGGATGAAGAATTGCCTGGAGAAGGATATTAATTTTGCAGCAATGGCAGCAACAATTCATAATATATTGCTTGACATAGTAATTTGTTAAGCTCCTGAGTTAGAATTGACGAGTGACAGAATTTCCTCTACATGGTGGAGGAATCGTTAACAAAGGAGAAACCACTGATGGAACTTTCTACACCATACGATCCCTGTGGAGGAGATAATTTCTCCAGATTTAGGACTTGCTCCGAAATTTTAGGTTTTTCCAATACAACAAAACATGTAGTCCGGAACTTAATATCTTGAATGCGTTTGTCGTTTCCCTCTTTTTCAGTTGCAATTATCATTACATGGTTATAATAGATTAAAGAACACAATTTCACTAAGCTCAGTATTCTTCCATTTGACAATTGTTATTTGCATCAATGATACGTATACCTACAGTTACATGTGCAACAGTGCTGTATCTTTCAGAGACCTATTCTGTATGTTTATAGCTCAAAAATCATAGTATCACATCTTGGAAAGTGCTGTAACAAAGAGTAAGTGTCTACCAAAACATCAAAATAGTTAGGGAAATATGTATACAGTTGACCTTAGCATTCTTCTTTCTGTTATGGGCTCTAGAAGTATGCAAGAGAAGGACAATGTGATTGGCGTGAAGAATCATGTTTATGGAGCTTTATTAAAATAGAGTATCACATAGATACCTTGTTGCACCTAGCTATAAAATAATTCAACAATATACATACCCACCTTTTACAATACATCACTCATTTACAAAGTACAGCATTCAAGGTAAGCAGTTAATATTACGGGTAATATAATTCATGATAGTAAGTTATCATAAATGTATGCAGTTTGATATTGTTTGTAAAGAGGGTGTGATAAAAGGTAGAAAAGGATTGTAGGAAGCTGGCTCTGTATATACTATACCAAAGTGAGGTATAGTGTGCACAGAGTCCAGTGGAACCCCAAAGGTAGGCAGAGAGAGGCAAAGTTAGATAGAACCTTACTCTCTATTTGTGGTAGTGTGGTCGAGCAGTAAGGCAGTATCAGAGGACAGTGTTAAGCATTTGTTGTACACACTCAGTCAGCAAATGAATTCACACACTCAAAGACTGAACTTCAGACCAATTGTTTTTGTATAAAAATATTCTTTTAGTTATTTTATTTCTAGAACCAAGCAAGCCTGGCACAGGTAAGCAATAAATACTTTACAGTAGTAAATGCTGATTGTAAAACAGTTCAATTGCAATTGTAAAGGTACTCTGGTTTGACTTACAGTACTGTTTCAGAGAAATGCAATCACTTGTAAATACAGTACATAGACTTCAATGGGATTTTCAGTAAAATAGCAGGTAAGTTACTTTTGGATTACTTTTCTTACTCAGTGCTGTAGGCCTAACTGCAACACTGGGACATTTGCTGTAAACAGGTGAGTAAAAGCATTTTTGTTAGATCGTACAATTTTAAAGAATTTCTTTAGTTTTCAAAACTCCACACTTAGAAACTATTTCAGGAAAAAGTGTTAATGTTCTCCTATGGAGGAAAATATGGTTATCGGTTTTCAGGTAAGTAATCGGTCTGTGGAGTTGAGGTTCAGGGGGTAGACTCAGGGGTCCCCCAGGGTCGGTGATGCACTCTTGTTACACCCTCAGCCGCACTAGGGCGGCAGGGTGCAGAGTGTTGAGGCCCAATGTTAGCCAATGGGGGATAGGGGGCCTCCGGTTGGTGGCTGCTGGCAAACAGGCCACTGGGTTGTGGGAGCAAAGCTCCTGGACTTTAGCTCAGGGCAAATGGGGAAACAAATTAGCACTAAAGGTGCACCCTCAGCGGCACTAGGGCGGCCGGGTGC
The DNA here is from genome assembly GCA_963921515.1 of Calotriton arnoldi. Lineage (NCBI taxonomy): Eukaryota > Metazoa > Chordata > Amphibia > Caudata > Salamandridae > Calotriton > Calotriton arnoldi. The sequence continues at coordinate 755,832 of CAWUFW010006813.1, read as the reverse complement.
AGGGTGCTGTTTCGAGGTCGGATGCCCTATTGTTTCCAATGGAGAACCTCCGGTTTGCAAAAGCACTGCAGGCAGGGAGACGAAGGACTTCTGGGTGCGATCACCACTTCGAGAGGTAAGTTGAGAAGTTAGGGATTGGTTAGGCACCGTTGGTTTGGGCACACAAGGCCGTGGGGCGTCGGGTGCAGGGGTGCCTTTTGGGGTCGGATCTTCTTACCAGCTCCTGGTCGCTGTTAGGGGGGGCCTTCTGGATTTAGGCTGCAGGCGTCGGCTGGAGGCTTGAGGCAGGTCAGGGGTTGCCGTATCTCGGTTCAGGATCGCCGGGATGACCTCCTCGTGGTGTTTGCCCACTCGAGCACGGGCCGTGGACGGCGGGTGCAGAGTGGGGTGGATCCGCGGTGTCCGGCCGGAGCCAGAGGTTGCAGTTGAACAAATCCGGTGTTCACGGGAGAAGCAGTCTTTGGAAGTGAAGGCAGGCAGGTCCTCCGGGGTTTTTGGGGTTGCTGGCTGCAGGACACACCGGGGGTTCACAGGAGCAGGTTCGAGGGGGAGACAGGCCGGTAGGGCTGGGGCCAAGTCAGTGGGTGTCTTCCTCTTGTTAGCTGCTGCACAGCTGTTCGGTCCTTATTCTTCTTTTCTTCTTGTTTCTTGGCTGGATCTGCCTTCCTGGTTCAGGGCTGCCCCCTAAATACTGTATTTAGGGGGTGTTTTAGGGGTCTTGAGGTCAGTAGCCAATGGGTTACTGACCTTATGGTGACTACACCCTTGGTGTGCTCACCCCACGTGGGGGAGTGAGCGCAATCCCTAATCCTGATTGGGGAGTGCCTGCCATCTGCAAGATGGAGAGCACTGAAGAGAGGACTTCACCTCGCCTCCCCCACCTGAGGGGTGGAGTTGGCAGAGGTGGGCACACCTTCTGGGCTGGCTAGTTTTTCCCACCTGTCTTCCCGCCGAAAAGGAGGGGAGACAGGAAGGGGGCCTGCTCCTGCTAGCAGGAGAGGCTGGGGGTCGCATTACAAAGGCTGCCAGGCCTTTGAAGCTTCCCTGCTACAGATGGCTCTTCCTGGCCTGGGGGAGGTGTGAACACCTCCACCCAGGAAAGGCTTTGTTTCTGGGCTCAGGGAGCGAAGGCTTCCACCCTAGGGGTCCAAAAACATGTCTCATGGTGGCAGGCTGGGTTGTACCAGTCAGGGAACCCACCAGAGGCTGGTCGTTTTTCAGGGGGCATCTCTAAGATGCCCTCTGTGTGCATTTTTCATTAAATCCCACACTGGCATCAGTGTGGGTTTAATGTGCTGAGAAGTTTGATACCAAATTTCTCAGTTTTCAGTGTAGCCATTGTGGTGCTGTGGAGTTCGTAATGACAAGCTCCCAGCACCATATACTCTTAATGGCAGCACTGCACTTACAATGTCTAAGAATGGACTTAGACACTGTAGGGGTACAGGGCTCATGCACCTGTACACTCACTACTGGTATAGGGCACCCAGCTAGAGGGGTGACTGATCTATGCCAGGGCAGTGGGTTGTAGGCATGGCACACAGGGAGGTGTGCCATGTCAACTCTTCAATTTGTTCTGCACCAAAACACGCAGCCTGCAAAGGCAGTGTGTGAGTGTAGGGGTACAGGACCTCTAAGGGTGGCACAATAAGTGCTGCAGCCCTTAGAGGTCTTCTCTGGTCACAGTGCTCTGGGTACCTGTGGTACCATTTACCAGGGGCTGACCTGTGGCCAGAGATGCCAATTGGGTTAGTTTTGGGGAAAGAACACAGGCCCTGGGTACCTGATTGGCAGGGACCCAGGGCACATCAAGTCAAAGTGCATCAGTAGTCTGGCAAAAAGTGGGAGGGTTAATGCAACAGAAACCCACTTTCCTACAAGGATGGAGGGCTGAAATGCCATCAAATAAAATAGATTGAGTAGTAGTTGCAGCTTTGGATGTGGATCAAATTCTAATCCACAGCTTATCCCACATCTGAACAGTTTAAATCAAGCTCCTGCCATCATACATTTTTTATTTCTCACTTGAAAGGAGGATCTGATGAATTTGTATGCAAGAAGGGCCTCTGGTCAAAGCTTCTGTAGTGTAATAATATTGCAGGAACAAATCTGTGCTCCCTCTAACTCATCAACAGGAAATTGAAGAGATTTAATAGCTTCAACAAGTTTATTAAACTGAACCTCAAAAAGAATAGGGTAAGCTCTACTTCTATATAAGTTAATCAAGAGACATATGCCACATCTTCTACTAATTTGTTACCACAGAGAACAATTTTAGTTCTCAAGGTTTTCCAACAATTTCCTTTATTATTATTCCTAATCTTAATATACCAAATAATTGATTTTAAATATAGATCCCTTTTATTAAGATCTTTAACTGAGAAATGTTTCAAGACATGTGAGTATAATAGTAGGAGTAAGCATACTATCATGTTTTTGTGACATATATAATGGGTTTTTTTTACATCAAAGTGGTGAATCAATCTCTTTTCGAATAGTAACTATCCAAATGATTAACACCAGTCAACCATAATTACACTTGCCTCATACAGAATGGTAAATGGAAAAATTGAAGGAATTTCACAACCCTATTAACTTTATTTAATTTAAGTTTATTCAACGATATCCTCACCAAATGTCCAAATGTATTTATTGTTTTAGCTGTCAGTCTTACAATAATTATAAACTATACTTTAAGAACAATTAATAACAGATATCTTACTTCTTCAAAACACATATGGTACGATCAACTGGGCGGCATAGTAACATTTAGACATTATATTTCATTACATTCTGGTTGAAACCATTCATCTGATGACCATTTAGGCACTATATTCCATTCCATTCTGATGAAAACCATTCATCAAATATATAAAAGGGCAAGTGCAGAAACAACAGAAATCTATGATACAGATAGCTGGGTGGTATAATATAATTTGAAACTATATTCAGTTCCAGTGCTAACAATCAACAAATTCATCAAATATGCAGAAAAGAATTCAACTGAATAGACACTTTAAAACATATACAGTTCAGTCAGAAACATACTTCCTAAAAGGCATACACAGTACCATCAATCAAGTGGCATAATTCCATTTGAGCACTAAGTTCTTTTCCAATAAAAGCAATCAGTTAATTCACCAAATGTATCAGGGTGGAATACAAGAAAACAATGGGAGGCCATGCAGTTTGAACAGCAGTAACTGCACAATTCATTATAAAGTGTGCTTAAATTCTCTGGGTTGTCTGCATGAGTGGATGCCTGATGTAGTGGGCAGCTCTCTCAAATGGGGCCATGCAACCCATAAAAATGTCCCCATGGAAATAACAACATACATGTCATCTGGCCTGATACAGAGTGCCAATGCCAATTTCACACATCTAACCCCATCAGTTTTAAAAAGAGGGAAAAACCATTGCTGCAGTGCAGGGTCCTATTGTTTACAGAGCAAAAGCAAATGGTTTAAGTTGTGTAATTCTCCCAGACTATAATCACAATGGTCAGAGCCAGCAGCAAGTCTGTGGATATGAATTATGTAATCCCTCATCGGCAAGATACCCAGTCTGCATTTTACATACAGTGTTCACTTGCGTTCGGGATATATCACATCCAAATACCCAGTACAAGGGAATCCATAGGCTAAAATATTTACACATAATAGATCCTGACCTCAGCACCTGGCACTTCCTTGTCTCTACAAATTCTAAGTGCCTATCTTTAATCTGATCTGCTGCGTCCTGCCTAACTCTACTGGGATCTGCCCACAAGGACTCACTCTGTAGCTTTGACAGAGTATTCTGTACATGATACGACTATGTATTCCCCCACACTCTCCTCTGAAAGTGACTTCTTCGAGGGTTTTCAAGCATATTGCTGCCTGAGGATTTCTTATCAGCCTAACCTAATAAAGGACTGGCCTGAGGGCTGCTACTTCCAATACAGGGGTAAAATTGAGCCCTGCATAGAGCACCAATAAGGGAGTGCCTGGTCCCAGCCCCAGCAGAGCTCTTAGGAAGTTATTCCCAGCTAATTGGAGAGATTGTACGCTTGCATACCCACAAAGCTCCGCCTCATAGATGCAGCTGCCACTGCCCTTTGCTTGTAAATTTGCAGGATAAAACTAATGTTTCTAGCACTCGCCTTAAGTCTAAACTTTAGGACTGCCCCAACAATATCCTCACACTTGTCTTGTTTCACCCAAATGTTAATAACTAATCATTCAATTTTCTACAAAGACAAAGCACAAATAGTTGAAACAAACATTCTCTTAATTGCATCCAACCTCCATCACATTGACAGAGACAAAAGAGACAATATTTTTATCAAATTCATCAGTTTTGTACTAATTATTTCTAAGCAAAACTTTAAAGATTCATTAGTGGAATTTGTAAATCATGAGCTGAGATATTTAATTTCGGAAGAATTCAAAGTCAAACCAAATACATCAAAATAGGATTTAGTACAATAGTTATTCAAAAGTAGCACTGCTAACTAATCTATATTCAGTTTATGTCCAGATACTCAGAAAAACCTGGTTTTGAAAAAAGAACAGACATAGTACCTTCCGGCTTTGGAACATAACTCAAAATATCACCCATATAAGCAGAAAGTTTACTGTCCTTATGTCAGCATTTAAAATCTACTGTGGCTGATTTCTGTCTGAATTTGTCCAAAAGGTGTTCCAAAGATAAAACAAAAAGCAGTGGAGGTAGAGGGCAGCATTGTCCTGCCACTCCTCTTAATGAGAAATTTGAAGAATCTTAGTGGGAAATGCAAAGAAACAAACCCATTAATTAAAATAGTTATTTTGGGGTGTTAATACAGCAAAAATATTATTTTTAATAAAGAATAGCCGAATAAATGCGTTTGAAGGCACTTCATCATAACTTCCCACATCATCCGATCAAAGACAGTCTCAGCATCTAAGTTAATAGCCACAGTGGCTGACTCTAGCTTTGAAGAGTTGACACAGTTAACAACTTAGTGTAGCAAGAGAACAGTATAGAATTAAGGATGAGGACATTTAAAGATATCAATACTAACTTCTTTACCCTTAAGTTGTATTAGTTTAACAGGTTCATCATAAATAGTTTTGTCTCAGTAGATGACCTTAAATAGACAAGAAAGAGTGAGGACGGACCTGAGTGCTGTTTTGGGGTCTTTGTGAAATATTTGGCACCCAAAGGAGAAGAGGGGACTCGCTCCCCCATTCGCCATTTTGCCTGAAGGCAAGGGTGCTGATTGCTCTGTAAGGGGGGGGCCTCCTCCTGACACCCTAAAGGCACCCAGTACTCCCACAGCGTGGGCCGCGCCCGAACCAAGGGCAGGCCCGTCAGCGCCTGTCATAGCCTGGAAGAGGCTGGGCTGAACCACCTCTCTAACATCTAAGGTCCCCGTCTGGCTCAAACATGATCCATGGGGAAGAAAAAGGATAAGTGTCAGAACACAGGAGGAGAACTAATTAACACCCTTTACTTCTTTTTGGTGAGAGTCGCAAGTGTATTAGCAAAAGAGATTCAGATTATGGAGCGGAGGCTCTTAATCGAGGAGGTAAGGAATGGCCAGTGTATCAATGAAGTTCCCCCCTCTGTGGACACTGAGGTGGTCTTTGAGGCCGAGATAGAGATGGCTCCATCAGCAAATACTGCACCCAAATCTAAGAAACCAAAGAAGATGATAGTTTACGATCATAATTTACAATCATCGCCTATTGTGAACATTGAAAAGGTTTGTTGCAGACTAGAGACCATTTTGAACATACATTTACAACCTATATTGAGTACATTGGATGTAATAAAGCAGCATTTATCTCAGCTTCATATTTATAATGGGCCCCCTCAGATTGCATTAGCTGGAAACACAGTCACTCTAATGAACCCGCTTGCGAATCCCTTCGTGCCAACTCAAGGTCACAGTGATGCAACTAGGCGAGTGAATGAAGCTGTGCCATCCCAGCTAGACAACTTGGATCACCCTAGTGAGCATAATGTACATTCTAAGCCAGGACAAAGGGGCTCTCAAATACAGATAGGTTGTGATAATGTCATCTTATCCTTGTCAACAATCCAGTCTAAAGAAGTCCAAATCTTTTAATCCAGTTAATTCCCACCCATCACAGTTAGATACACTTTCTAAGCTAAGGGTGGAAGAAAATGGCCCTGGGGTGATAGAGCCACGTGGGGAGGTACAGGAGAGCGGAGAAGGGAACAGTTTTTAGATTTACCCCCGGCCAGTTGACCACAGAGCAACTAATAGGGAAGGGGTTACATTGGCTGTCAAAGTTTACAAAAGGGGCTCCTCAACTGTACAGGCATATTCTCATGGCTTGAAGAGTAACATGGGAGGGAACATCCCACAAAAACATATTAGGGGATTGTGTTGTGGTGAACTTAAATAGCCCTAGGCAAGTGAATAATATTCTTTCTCAACTCCTGATTGTACCATCTGTGAGCTTCCTGATATTTGCTCTCCCATTAGCCCATTTTTATAGACCATGTTCTGTATAGGAAGCTTCACACAATTTGAAGAACCCCAGGGGTTATCCTGATCAGCATTTTAGCTCTTTGAAGAGTAGCAACTTCATATTGCTAGAGAACAGGTATGCTCCACTGTCTAATTTGTAGAACTGTGATTGATTGACCTTTTTTGGCAATATGGTTAATGAAGCTGGGGGAGCTAGGGTAGCTCCCTCAAGGGAAAGGGTTAAGATGGACAGTCCCTCAGATCTCATAAGGATGACAACCTGGAACATAGCAGGTTTAAGAAGAAAAAGGATAACCTGGACTCGCTAAAAATATGATATAATTTGCCTCCAAGAAACATGGGAGGTGGGGTCGGTCTATGTTGATGGCTTTTGCTCTTTTCAAACACCAGCCAACTGGCCAGTGTGGGGCGGGCTAAAGGGGGAATCTTGACACTAATTCCTAACACATTCAAGATTAAAGTAATACAATTCTTAACGCCTTCCCCATATTTTCACTTGCTGATATGTGAGGGGACTAGGGATAGCAATATGACTCAAGCATATTTCTATAATAATTTTGAGGGGGGTAAAGCCCAAGTGCTGGTAGCACTGGAAAAGGCATTGAGTGATATTACTTCTAAACATTACAGGGGTGTGGATATACTGTGGATAGGTAATTTTAATGCTGGAACATGTTGAAATAAAGATGGACCGGTGTGTGGCCTAACAGATTCTGAGGAGAAAACATGACCCACGATGTCCATAGTTTATATGGGAATTCTTTAAGTAGGATATTAATGAAGTGGAATTTGGGGATTTTAAATCCTGCCAATCCTATAACTGATACTATAGATGCTGCATTAGGTAGCGCAGATAAGGGTTCAACAATTGGTTATGTTTTTGCTTCAGAATGGGCAAATAATGAAAACCCAGGCTTCTTTTTAGGGTTTAGTGATCACTCCATCCTTGAGTTCACTATGAGAGGGGAAGGCACCTGTGGAAGAGCAAGGGACAATGTACCAAAACCAATTCTAGCAAGGAAAAATTGATTTGTCCTAAAATGGGCTAAAGTGGACAAAGAAAATCTCCTAGCTAAGGTGTTACAAAGGAAAAGGAGGACGTCTATACATGTTTAGACCTTTATGGGAACCCTGGTCCTATGAGGCAGTTGTTTGAAAATGTTTTAATAGAAATTAAATCTCAAATGGTAAGACCATACTCTAATAAAAATCCGCCTGTAGTTCGGTGGTTTGACACCTCATGTACAAAGGCTTTATATACTTTATCAAAGGCCCTACATATTGTCCCTAGAGATGCCTCGATGATCCGATTTTTAAGGGCCAATTACAAGCAGATCTGAGAGAGGAGATTAAAGACTTTGAGGAGGAAGCAAGGCAAGATCTAAGACAAGCTACTTCTTTAAAGAGTGCCAGAGGTTTCTGGAAGGGTGTAAATACCCCATTTTTAAAAGATGTGGCTGGCCTCTCCTTAAAGACCCATAATGAGGAAGAAGGATGGATTACTTATTTTCAATCAATCAATCAATCAATCAGGGTCTTGTATAGCGCAGCTACTCACCCGTGAGGGTCTCAAGGCACTGGGGGAGAGGGGCTGCTGGTCGCACTGGGTGGAGGATCCATCGAAGAGCCAGGCCTTGAGGTCCTTCTTGAATTAAGTCAGCGACGCAGATTGCCTGAGGTGGAGGGGCAGGGTGTTCCAGGTCTTGGCTGCGAGGTAGGAGAACAAACTTCCTCTGGTTCTGGCCTTGTGGATCCTGGAGACGGAGGCAAGGTCGAATTGGGAGGATCCGAGTTGTCTGGCGAGTACGTGGAATACGAGGAGGTGGTTTGGGTATGCTGGTCCTTCGTCGTGTAGAGCTTTGTAGGCGTGAGTGAGGAGCTTGAAGGTGGCTGTGGCAGGTGATGTTGAGGACCAGTCTCGCTGCATCATTTTGAACATTCTGTAGTTTCTTGAGCTGTTTCTGGGTGATGCCGGCGTAGAGTGCGTTGCCGTAGTCGAGTCTGTTGGTGATGAGTACGTGAGTGACCATCTTTCTGGATTCTGTGGGGATCTATCTGAATGTCTTTCGAAGCAGAAGGAGCGTGTGGAAGCAGACTGAGGAAACTGCATTGATTTGGCAGTTCATAGTGAGCGATGAGTCCAGTATGATGGTGAGGTTGCGTGCATGGTCTGATGGGGTGGGGGGGATCCCAGAGTGGCTGGCCACCAGGAGTCATCCCAAGCTGAAGGGGTGGGTCCCAGCATGAGTACTTTGTTCTTGTCCGACTTGAGCTTGAGGCAGCTGTCTTTCATCCAAGTAGCAATGGCCTTCATTCCACTATGGAAGTTGGCTTTGGCAGTTATGGGTTTGTTGGTGAGGGAGAGGATCAGAGGAAAGCATTTTTAAAAATCCAAAGGAATTAATGACTCCCAATGTAAACCCTCCAGAAGGGATTAATAATGTTTTTTTAAATTTTGAGTTAGCTGAACTATCATGTGCTATTGCACAGTGAAGTCTCTTAAAAGCTCCGGGCCCAGATGGAGTCCCATTAGATATCTTTCCAGAAACACAAGATTTATGGATCCCCTTGTTGTTGAATGTTTTTAATGCTTTAGCAAAAGTGGGCCCCCCGGTTTTGTGGAAGCATTCCATAATTATCCTGATATATAAAAAGGGAGATAAGGGTAATCCGAAGAATTACAGACCAATATCCCTAAATGATAAGTTGATGGGTCGCCTATTGTTAAATAGGATGGAAGATTGGCTTGAGGATAAAAACGGATTGACTAGGGTACAGTATGGATTCAGGACAATAGACAATAGATCAATGCCTCATTTTGAGCCGGATGGTGGCCAAATATACGAAAGCAAAACAGGATCAATTATGTATGGCTTTTATGGACCTATCAGCTGCTTTAGACTGTGTGATCCATAGTAAATTGTGGGACATCATGAAGGTCATGCAGATAATACATTTTATAAGAAAGCTCTATGCAGTGGCCATAGCCTCTGTTAGCTATGGTAAGGAGGGGGAATGTACAAAACCTTTTGCTATAGAGCAAGGAGTGAGGCAAGGATGTGTGCTTGCCCCATTCCTGTTCTCCCTCTATACCATCAAGGTGGAAGAGGCTCTTAAGGAGTGCACAAGATATGTCCTTTATATTGAGGTATCCCCTCTCCTGATTCTCCTCTATGCGGACGATGCAGTGCTCCTGGTGAGAACTCCCAGAGCACTCCAGAGACTCATAAAGGAGTATACTAGTTTCATGGCCTCGTTGGGTCTACATGTTAACGAGTCCAAATCAAATATTGTGATTGCAGCCCCATTGATAAAGAAACAACCAGGTTTTTATTCATCACAGCTGAGGGTTGAGGTGGTGGATTCGTTTTTATATTTGGATATTTTATTTGATGGCAAATACCTCTGGAAATATATGGTCTCAAATAGAGTACTTCATATGGAAAGAAGTATTGCAGCCTTATTGAACTTTTCCAGGAAACTGGGGAATAAACCCATACCGGAAATGTTACTCATCTAAAAGGCAAAAGCCATAGCCACATATAGGGTAGCAGTATGGGGCATGGCATATGTAGCGCCATTGCAACGCATAGAGGATGCATTTCTTAAGAGACTGCTTTTGCTCCCTAAAAGCTGTTGTAATTATATATGTCATATTGAAATAGGACTTCCGCATATTGGTGCTGTATTAAGGTTGGCGTCGCTGTTATTGTGGCATTCCATATGGAGAAGGCAGTCAGTGCCATTAAATCAAGCTGTATTACGGGACTGCCTTAAATTGGATCGAGCAAGAGAGATATTTTGGATAAAATATGTGGGATATATGCTGTCTAAGCTTGGTCTAAGTGTTTTATTTGAAGCTCAATCAATTGCCTCTGCGCCCAGAGCCTCGAACCTATTGAATGTCTTTAAAGCAAAACTATTAACCTCGGGATCTCTCACTTGACTGGTAAGGGGATGACTAGTATTCACAGTGGGCCCCAAATAAAATGTAGCAACAGGCAACCAATAAAAATAGCCCAAAGGAAAAGCCTGGATGGTAGAGGTATGTCCCTTCAGGCTTGCAAGGTTTAGGACCAGTGGGGCTACACCTGGATGGTCGAAATTGATAAAAACACAGTCCCTCTATGGTTTTTGTGTGAAGGTCCCACCCAATCAACCCTTCTGGCCATGATGAGCCTATGTGATAGTCTATAACCTTCCGGCCCAATATAACAACCAATGGGCTACTCTATTCCTCAAAGTATAGTAGTCTTCTTTAGTTCCACGCTTTAATATAGGATCACCGGTAAGTACCACTACATAAGGTGCTGAGGCAGGAAGCAGGAGGAAAATTCAGTGAAACATGCAGGGAAAATTAGCCCCCCTTGCTTTTGGTAGTGCCTGACTTACCTGCTCAGGACCCGGCAACCATTGAATCACATACTCCTTTTTGGTTGAAGGAAGGCTCAGGGGGCCCACATAAAACCAGGCACGGGTTATGGGATACTGCTGGCTCCTGACTAGACAACAAATTATAAGGAGGTACTACAGGCCCACCATGCAGGGGGCGTTGAGTGGCTGTAAGACACAACTCAGGCTCCCTTGCAAACTTAGGACCCGCTTGCACCACTCGCCCTTCAGGAGTAGTAGTTGCAAAAATAACATTAGGCAGTGTCTGAAACAAGTTGGATTTACAAAACTCTAATACATTTTTGAGACAGTTTGTCCAGACATTTAGCCAAGCATCAGTTGACCAGTGACTGCAGCAAGGAAACAAATTCCCTATTAATATTAATAATTTCATAGACTGAAGTAAGGGGCTTATCTATCACAGACGTCTCACCTTCCGTACCCACCTTCCCAGTCCGAACAGTCACTGTTCCTGCCCTTTTACTTTTCCTGTACTTAGGGGCTGAGGGGACATAATCCTCAGATAAATTGCTTGGCCCAGCCATGGCCGCTGATTGATGAATTTCAGCAGCAACAACCATGGTGGCAGCTAGCTGGGTTGAGCCAGACCCTCCTGCGGCACCATTCGTTGTATCGTTAGGGACTGAGATAATGGGGTATTCAGAAATAACATCAGGGGTTGCAACTGAAGCAGTTGGGGCAATACTAATGCCTAATCTTTTTTCACAGGTGTTGATTTCATCATTAATTGCCCTGCTATGAAGATAAATAAGAAAGGACTGATGATTTAGAAAGCCCAGACATGGTGTAACCATTACGGGCAACCCCTGAATGTAAAGTCCCCTTTTCAGCAAATATGTTTTTCCATTTGCCCATCTCGGTGTAACAGGTGGTATCCCACTGTTCCAATATCCCAACAAGGGCAGACCTGCTTAACAGATCTGAGGCACTTGTGCAACAGAAACAGGCCAAGACAAGGATAATTAGAAAAACTTTTGGCCCTAAAACAATCCAACCCCAAAAGCCAAGAGGGGTTGCCCGGCTTGGCCTCTGTCGGTCGGTGACAGGCGCAGGACGGGCCCACCCTTGGCCCGGGCCAAGCCTTGGCCAGGCCCGTGCGCATACTGTCACAGCTGGTGGGAGGCGGCTGGTACCAGGCCCCTCCTTCAAAATGCAGGGAAGATGGTGCCTGTAGCCCCGAGGCAGCAGGAAGACTCATCCCCCAACGCACGGCATCCCACGCCGCAGAGAATATCCACTCTCTATGTAGCACATCACAGCAGGTGGAAGGTGGCTGGTAACATGCCCCGCCTTCAAAATGCAGGGAAGATGGTGCCTGTAGTCCTGAGGCTGTAGGAAGACTCAGCCCCAACACACAGACCATGTCCGTTTCTTCTTCTCCTTATCAGCTGATAGTACCTTCTTCAGTTCAGTGCACTCAAACAATAAAAACATTATTTCTTGAGGATTTGGTTCTTTATTAAAAGTTGAGTGCTTATGATCCAGCCTATGAGCTCTCTGAATGCTCAAATTAGAAGCTTATGGCACACCAACCACTTTAGGAATGTACTTCTTTAGGAATGCAATCATGTTATAATCTTCAGCTGATTCAGGAATAGTGTAATCCTAAGAATATTCCTCCTGTTCCTGTTTTCATTGTCTTTAGTGTGCTTTTTCAGCTGCTGAATTTCAAAAGTCATTTTATTATCTTTAGAAAATAACAGCTTGATAATTATTTATTCTCTGCTGCTCAACCTCCGTAATTCTTTCATCCAAACATTGCGTAGTCAACGTTTTTTTGCACCATAAATGCCTTCAAAGTTTAATTATATCCGTTTGGTCCTCCAATATTAAAGGAAATGGAGATTTCCCATGTGACAGTGGGTCTTCTTTAACTATCTTACCGGATGCTGCAGTAGCTTCCTTATGAGGTGTAGCAGAAGTATTAGTTGTGGAAGATGACTTGGGTATGTTAGAAGCCTGGATTTCCTTACCAGCATCATAAACCTAGAGCTACCTATGAAAAGCCCCACTCTTAATTAGGTTCTGTCAGACAGAGAATACAGACCTCCAACGGACCAGGAGGAACCATTATTCTTTTGTTTTAGTCTCTTAGCTCTGCACACATACCAAATTGAAGTAATTAAATACAAATATAAGCCCTCAAAGAAAGCTGTAGCTGATACCATTAGGGCTCAACTGAACTACATTCAGCAAAAGTGGAGATTCCATCGTTCTGGGAGGATGTACGCAGGAATATTAGTTAGATGCTCCAGGTAGAAATCAAAGTAAGCCTTGTATTAATCATTTTTGGGAAAGTGGAAGACCTGTGAAACTTAAAAAAAGGAATAGCGAGCTGGCGAGGAGGGAGATTTATTGGAAGTGGGTACCAAAAGACGCTCTCACTTTTGCTGAGTGGCTAAATTCAGTGACATATACTTTGAGAATGGACAACTTCCCTGGGTCTCTAAGAGGATCACAAGTTTGGGGGCTGTTGATTACAAGGTTTGAGTAGAATGTGGTTGAAAGGTAAAGCTTAAGGTCCCATGATTACACCAGACCATGAACTTGTAAATCTAGCTGGTCTGGTTAAGTTGGAAAAGGTCGAGAATGTCTTCCTAGGCTTGTAAGCCTAGGGCCCCAGACGGATAAACAGGGTGACATCATGGGGGGCCGAAGGTTTGTGCCTGGAAGTTAAAAGGTGATTGAGGACAAAAAAATAGAGATGCTATAACATAAGAATGCCAAATTCCTGTTAGAAAAGTCTATGTAAGACATTAAGGCTCAAAAACGGGAATTTCTTAATAAAATAAATCACTATGCAGGTTAACCACAGCCATCCTAACTAGAAAAAACAGAAACGCCAAAACCCAAGGCAGCTATCTCAGTTCCCATCAATTTACAGGAGATTCAGTCCTAAAGATTATTAAGCACCTTTACTTAATTGCAAGAAGATCATATCTCTAGTGTGTTTGTTACAGTCTGCTCCAAGTCACAATACACATACATGATAACAACAGATGAATGTGCAGTAATCGCCAATAAAGATGAAAATAAAATGCTGGCATCCAGAATAGCTGACACATCCCTCGCTTCTGACTGTGATGCAAAAATATACCAAAATGTGATGCTTAGTCTTGTTGTCTTTAAATAAACAAACCATTAGGTCCTGCAGTTGTTCCTATCCCTGAAACAGCACATTTTATAGCTCGCACATCATTCTGTAACTGGAAGAAACACCAACATCATTGACCCAGCTAACACAGAGCCATTCAGAATATGGCCATTTTCCACAGTCACTGAGCAATGTTGCTGACAGGTTCTACAGTTACATCATTACTCAAAGGCCCAGATGTGGATGCTAGTTACAAGAGGCTCAGGTATAACCTGCCTTTGTGACTGAAGAATCTCTGGATTATTTCTAAGACTTAGTTAACCAGAGTCCTAGCCTTACAGTTTAAGTAGCATGGAGACTGCATATGTCATGGTCAATGAACATTATGGACTGTAAATTGTGCTGGAGATGAAGATGTAATTACTTCTACATTTCTCTTCCTTGTTCCAGTAATTGCTTATAAGGTGGTCCCACAACAGAAACAGCAACTTCAGATTAAAATGTAAATGTGTGTTCCCAACCAGTCTACTGGTACCTCGAGAATCCATAGTACATTGTGTAAGCATTGGTAGAACAAGACACTGCTTTGGTTTTCTTCTCTGCATCCTTGATGTCCTGTGCTAACATGTCTGGCTCGACGTGACTTGAGGGTTTTTCATGGGACATCAACTTTGGGAGATGTTGATAGAGATCCCTTGTTTTGGTGGTTTCATGATATACCTCTACTTACTTCTAGTGGAGCTCAGATTGATGGTAGCATTTGGTATGCTTCTCCACTGTTTTGCTTGCTCAGATGTTCCCTGGTATACTGCACATGGAGTACAGGTTAGGATTTTTCTGCTAAAACTTCTATCACCCTTCCTCACCTGGGCAGTTCTGCAGTTCCTGCACTCTTCCTTTGTGTCTTAGTGAGCCAACCCATTGTTTTCTGTGGGCTCACCAAGGGTTTCTAGCTGCAGATGTTCAGCTTCCCAGGGTCATCTTTTTGTGTCACTTCTATGTTGGTCTCTGCTTTCTGTTGAGCTCCCTCGGGGGTGCCTACTGGATTTTTAACCCTGTTGCCTGATTGTGCATAACTGTTCAACCATGCAATAGACAGGTTGGATTTCTTTCGCACATTCTCTTCCTTGGGGCCTACTTCAGGAAATTTGGAATTACTTGAAAGATCTGAGAATTTGCTGCTGAGCTTCTGCCCGTTTCTGGTTCCTACAAGCTCAGGCAGAGGCTTTGATTAGAGAGCCTTGTCTCCTGAAGTTTGTGATGCCATGAACTGTCTCTTTGGCCATGTACCCTTCTTTCTCTGGCCTTTCTGTCTTACAGGCCCAATTTTGGATCCCATTGTATTGATGACCAGGGACATTGGTCTTGTGGTGCTGGGATGATTTGGATTCTTCAGTCTTGTGCACTCAGGGTAGGATATGTGGTCTGCCAGCAGTGTTTGGACTCTTGTTGTGCCTTCTTTGGATCCCAGGTTGGGGGTCAATCTAGTTTGTGGGGAGCCCAATGCTCATTTTTCCTCCCTGCTCAATGGCTACCATCTAAAAGAAACTGGGCGCTCTGGTTGTGAGGCTCTTGTGGCCTGGATATTCTGAGATCATGTTCTCCCTTGGTCATATCCTTTTCCTACATGGCTTTAACAGGTTACTAGGTCATGAACAAGGGAGTGCTTCTGTTCTGTCTGCACCATGGCCATATGCTGTCTGGATCTTTGCTCGCCTCATGTCTCCTCTGTAGTCCTACACTCTAGGGTTTCACCGCTTCCTGCATCAAGGGACAGGTTGTGGAGTGTGTTCTCTGAGAGAGCTCTTCAGGCCATACACCACTTCTGGCACCATTCATCATGTTCCCCAAGGTTATCCATGGAGGGATCATTCTTGGGATGGGACCTGTTGGAAAATGGCCCTATCTGAAGGGTCACCTCAAACTTTCTGCCTTCCTTCTCCCATTTTTCTGACCTTCTTTTTGTTGGCTTTGCGACTTTGAGCACTTTACTACTGCTGAACAGTGCTAAAGTGCATGTGCTCTCTCTTCTAAACATGGTATAATTGGTTAACCTCTGACATAATTCACTTACTTGTAAGTCTTTTGTAAAGTGGTATACTATATACCCAGGGCCTGTAAATTAAATGCTACTAGTGGGCCTGCGGCACTGATTGTGCCACCCACACAAGTAGCCTTTCCAACCTGTCTTAGACCTGCCATAGCAGGGCCTGTGTGTCACTTTACTGCCACTTCGACTTGGCATTTAAAACTACTTGCCAAGTCTTAAACACCCCGTTTTTTATACATATGTAGTGGTGGACGGTGAACTCTGCTCCGCCAGTGGAGTTTACAGAGTTTTGCCATCTCCGCTGGGAGCACAGAGTTTGGCAAAAATGTATGATTCTGATGCATAGCGGAGTTTGCCTCTGCCGCCCACTCCTAATTAAAACATTGGTGGCAATGGGAGAGATCAACCGAAATATATTCCCCAAATTAGAAATGATATGCAGGGTACTGTACCTTACTCCATCAGGATGTATACTGGTTTGTCAACTTACTTCCTCTCTCCACCTGCCAGCCATTACCAATTCTGTCCCGGTGCATGGAGCACCTGAAATCAGTTGGAGAGTAAGTCTGATGTGATGTCTGCGTAGTCAGGCATGTACATTTGTCATCGGTTCTGTGCATGCTGGGATGTGTAGGACTTTCTCTGCGTCTCACCCGACGGCATGACTGAACTGAACGAGCCCTCCTGAGAGCGCGCTTCTGGTCTGCCAGTCTGCGGTCTCCTGAAGTACATGGGGGCAATAGGTGACTACGCGGCAGCCTTTGATCAGGACTGTGGTGCTGCCCTGGCCCCACGCCAGAAGTTAATGGCGGCGGAGTGATTGGGGCTGAATGCCGATGAGGTGCAGTGGGTGCCGGCACCACACTGAGTGATACAGGCCCTAACAATGGGCGGTGGGTGTCTGCCAGTGATGGAAGCCGAGTGGTGGACCTCTGGAGGTGAGTAAGGCCAGAGCACCCCAACCTACACCAGTGGGGGAACCTTGGACTGCTACCAGGCCAGAATCAATTGGGGGCCCAAGACTGCCTTTACTGCCAGAATATGTGTAGCTTAAAATCCTGCAGGATAAATAATAGATTTACAGTTGTCAGGGAGAGCACAAACAACATCTACAAGGTGCAAAGGATAAACAAATGTGGTGTGTAGCAGTGATAATGAGCTTGAGTTACATTTGCCCGTACTTTGTCATAATTAGCAATCTGTCCTAATTTGTTTCAATGGGCATATTGTGAGGATGAGGCAGCCGACTTCACTGAGCAGAATAATTGGTGAGCAATGCCTACAGTTAGGGCAGAGTGGAACTCTGCTGAGTTTTTATGCCACTCTGCGGAATTCCGCATGGTGCAACTCCACAAACTCTGCCCACCCCCAAACATAAGTCACCCCTAAGGTAGGCCCTAGGTAGCCCATAGGGCAGGGTGCTATGTAAATAAAAGGTAGGACTTGTACTGGTAATGTTTGCATGTCCTGGTAGTGACCAACATCCAAATTTGTTTTTCACTACTTCACTCCTCTCATAGGTTAGCATTGGGAATTCCTAAAAACACTTTTAAGCTGTAATTCCTGATTAGAAAAGAGTAGCTGCATCATGTTTCATATCATTGGGCTGGTAATGGTAAATCCTCTTTACTGGTAAAGTGCTATTTAACATTACAAGTTTAGAAATGCCACTTTTAGAAAGTGGACATTTCTCTGCTCTTATAGCTCTGCGTGCCTTGCAGCCTGTCTCCAATACATGTCTGGGATGGGTGAAAGAAACGCTTTGTGCATTTCCTATAGACAGCCACAAACACAGGAAGGGTGGTTGTGACAGAGAACTCCGGCAATGGATTCAGCAGGGGAGAGGATGTGGCCTAGAGGCCAGAGCTTCCAACTTTGGAGCTGGGGAACCAGGTTTGAGTCTCAGCATTGGCTCAAAATCCTGTGATTCTGGTCAAATCACTTAATCTCCCAGTGCCTACCAAAAATGAATGTGTCCTTGTGTAACGTAACTGGTGGTCATGTAAAGCGCTCCAATACCTTCGGGTCGAGTTTGTGCTATATAAAAAATGCAAAAAAAACAAACTCATCTGCATTCTGAAAGCTCTTCCTGGGCAGGAAGAGGAAGAGGAAGCTGAGACTTACATCTGAATAGGCAGTGACCTGTGTCTCACACAAAGGGATGATTACCTCCCACAGATAGCCTGGCAGCCGGGGCTGGGATGAAAGGGGACCTGTGCACTTTAAGGGCTTGCTTTGAAGTCACACCCACTTCAAAGGGACATTTGGGTATGAGTACTGGGGCATCGCCTCCATCACAAAAGTGTTCGATGATGATGTGTGATCTCTCTGTGTGGCCTGACGTCGATGCATCGGCCCGACTGCGTGACTCGGAATCGATGCATCGTACTCTTGACATCGATACTTGCTCCATCCAGGATACTTTCTCAGCAGGATCTGTTTGAGTCATGTACCCAGCCTGCCCTCCATCGCGGTCGGCCTGATCTTTGGATTTATCCCGGTATAGCGCGACCTAAAGTAACCCCTTGGCGCTATTGACTTTTAAGCACTATTTTTGGTTTATTCTTGAAAAATTCATAACTCCCTTTCTACTTATTGGATTTCTGTTGTTCTTATAAACATAGTTTCAATTTTTCTAAACCTGTGTATTTTTTTGCAGTTTTCATTGTGTTACTATGTTTGTGTGATGCACAAATACATTACACATTATCTCTTAAGATAAGCCTGGCTTCTCTGTGCCAAGCTACCACTGGGTGAGCATAGGTCATCTTTTAGTGTGCATATGACTTACCCTGACTAGGACTGTGGTCCCTACTTGGACAGAGTGCATATCTCTGCCAACTAGAGACCCAATTTCTAACATTGGTGATTAGCGGTGAGGATAGGACTTGTGTTTGGACAATACCTTGTAGTAATTCAGTGTCCACTACTACTCTATACTAAGACCATTACGAGTTTTAAAATGTTCTGCTTTCTTTTAATTTGGTATTTTTTCTAAATTTAACTCCTGCTTATCTTCAACAACTTGTGACTCAGTTTTGTTGTTGCACCCACCTTGTCAGGATGGAAATGGATCTCAACTCCCTGTCATCTTATACTATAAAGGAGGCGAGGGGGCTCTTCAAGGAGAGGGGGATGCCTGATAAAAAGGGACCCACTAGTCTGGATCTAAAGCTGGCCCTACGTGCATTTGATCTCAAACGCAGGGGTGGAGCAGCAACAGAGAACTCTGGGGAGGACTCTGAGAAAGAGGGCCCCTTTGGAATTCAAAAGAATACAAAGCCCTGTTACTACCTGAAGGATCCCAAACCAGAGGCCCAAGAGGGCAGTAGCCCTGAGAAAGAGGAGAGGAAAAATGACTGGGCAGAGGCTCCAGAGGAGCTTGAGGACAGACAGGCTGAGAAGGACCTGAGGCTGCGGTTGGCCCAGCTGGCTGCAGAGGAGAGAAGAACTGAGGCTAAAAGGGCCTAAATTAAATTAACCTGTGAGGGTAACCTGTGTTCCCCCTCTGGTAACTTGGAACAGAGCAGTCAGACTTAACATAAGTGGGAATGTGTAAAGTATTTGGGTACCACTACAAACAGTTAAACAGTGAAAACATCACACAAAAAGATTCCATACCAGGGTAGGAAATATAACTTAATTTAATAAATAAGCAACACCAAAGCGAGAAAAAAGAATAAGTAGAACATAAGATATGAATTTTTAAAGAACAAACTGTAAAATAGTGCTTAGAAGCAATAAGCGCCCATTCGGGATATCTGGTCGCGCTTTACCAGGGCAAAGTCAAAAGTTCAGGCCGACCACAATCACTTGGGTTAGCTGAACAAAATTACCTTGATCCTGGTTTGTGTCGACATTGAGGAAGATTTGGGGTGCTGCCAAGGAGATGCATCGGTTCTGACCCCCAACAGAGGGAGATGCCTCGGTTTTTCCCACGCATGCATGTGCCACAGACGTCTGGCCAAGTGATATATTTTATTATGACTTCCATAACGGATTATGTCTGTTCAAATGTTTGCCTTTCAACATTTGCCAACCAGTGACTCACTATTAGCCAAAGCTTAAGCACATGATGATGAAGATGATCAGTAAAACATCTACCTACCCGGCCTCATCCCCCTAACTTGCCCGTAGTAGAGTACGTTAATAATTAACTTCCTTATTGCCAAGAAAATCTATTTTGCTGGGAAAAAGTAATTTCAAAGTGTGGTGACAGACGGTGAGGCCAGGGAGTAAAGTGGGGCTAAGAGTGCCTTGACTTTTGAGGATGGGATAGTCTGTGACGAATGTGCCAAATACTTAATCCTTTCCCTGTACTGTATTGCATTGCTTTTCCCACCGTTTACTTACGGCAGTCAGGAGGATATCTGCATGCCTGATTTTATAGTGCCTCACGTGACGTATATCATTCATAGTATTCATCTGCCTTGTAGTCAGGGTAAAATTGAAAGGCATTTTCGTCAGAGCATGGCCATAGGAATAAGATAATTGTCTATTACAGCTGCCCCAACTGCAGACAGTAGCATGTGGGAGTTGGGACATTTGGATTTTTTTATGGACAATTTAATTTTGGGACTTACATCAGTTCGGACACAACTTTCTTTTTGGTATATTGGTTGGGGGGGCGGGGGATTTGTTTGGGGAGAGGGTGGGCCAGTTGTGGCTTTAGTTTATATTGTTAAAGGGATGAATATTTCATAATTTTACATTATGATTTAAATCTTTTTTGGAGTGTTTTACTATGCACTGCTGCCTTTGCCGCAAACTGTTTTTAAAATCTGCTGATAGTGTATAACAAATTAGTTATGAGATACCTTTGTCCTACTACTCTCCTCCTAGTCTCTGCAGTAAGTCCAGTAAGTCCAGTATTTGTATAGCGCATGAATCCCCCCCGAAGGGGTCTCTCGGCGCTGGGGGCCGTTGGGAAGATTAAGCGAGCTATTGCCCAGAGTCGCATGGTGCTGGGCAGACCCCTGCCGCCGGAGCCAGGGATCGAACCGTGATCCTCAGCGTCCAGCGTCAGTCGCCCTGGCCGCGGCGCCACACCTCTCCCCTCTGCAACTATATTGACCCCTAAGGAGTTGTGGGGGCAATTTTCCATTGTCTATATTGCAGTACAACTATGCTCCACAGTTCTCTTACCTGAATAGATTAAGCAAGGGCTGCATGGATTCCCAAGGTGCAATGGTGGTGGTAGTAGCAGCATGCTAGCGGCCTAGCGCACTAACAGTGAAGGCATCAGAGTGAGGTCCCACTCCCTCCTGGGTGAATTCAAACTGTAGGATAAGGACTATTCATTGAAGGGAACTAAATAAATTGAAATAAAAACTGAGTCAATGGGTTACATATTATTATATGAAAGCTTTACAAACAATTGATACAGTCACCAGGCTAGACTACTAGTACAGAAGAATAGAGACAATAGAGAAAATATAATAAGCAATTCTAAATTGAATCATTCAGAACAATGGTGAGCTGGTAAAAGTTACGAAATGAAGTGGACTCCAACTCTGAAGTGGACAATGGTAAGCTTTGACACAACACAGTGCCTGAATGATGATACTGACAATGATGCTCTACTGAAAATATCGAACACTGTTTTTATGCATGGGTGGGTAAATGCGGCCAGTATGGGCTATACTTAGAGCTGGAGATACTCCACTGAGTTGGTGTTGCTTTTTACCACATCTGCCCCACCAAGTGTGTGACCAATTAATGGTGTAAATTATTAAGTCACACCTCAATAAATCACACAGCCCCGGGGAAGAGGGTTAGGGGTTTGATGAATGTATGGGAAGGGAGATTTGGGGAAAGGTTTGACAGAGACAAACACTACACAAGGACAACATTCATCTGGGCAATGAGCAGCCAACCATTATAAATCTGTTATGGGAGAAAAAAGAAACGAAGGAATAAGTACAGGTAATTTAAATGCAATGCAAACTGTTTGTCTTCCCCCAGAGAGACCCAAGTTACATTATATCTAAATGTTCTGTTATCTAGCTTTTACAGATAGCAAATATATTACAAATTATGTAGGAGTCAAGCAAGCACACATAAAGAAAAAATGATACTGTATTGCCAAATTGGGAGTTACAAGCAATCTCGAAGAATGCCTCACCAATACAAAGGGGTCTTATCGACATCCAATTCAGCTATGGGTCAATTTAATCTACAAAACAAGCCACAGAGTAAACAACTTGTTGTTATGGCCTTATGACTGTCAATTTATTAATTATTTAAAATGTATAGTACTTACACGTACTCCATATCGCGGTCTCCTTCTCCGGTTGTGATAGTTTGTTTTACACGCTGGGACACAGAGACAATGCTTGTCTTAAAGACCTGCCGCTGTCAGGTCACAAGGACGTTCCTAATAGGCGGCGTCATCTTAGACTAACTCAGGTTTACAGTCACATCCAGAGTCCCTGTGTGTGTGTGTGAGTATATATATATATATATATATATATATATTCACTGAAAAAACCATAGGTTTCAGACACGTTATAGTTACAAATTAGCATTTAAAAAACCTTTGAAATTCACTGAAAAAACCATAGGTTTTAGGGACAGTTATAGTTACTTGGACATTGCACTCGTACAAAACCCGTGAAATTCCCCCGTTATAGTTAGTTCAGCTAACTATAACTCGCGCCTCGCAATGCACTACTGATGACGTCACATATTACATCACTCATGACATGGTCAGTGACATCACTGATGACATCACTGATGACATCTCAAATGACATCACTGATGACATCACTGATGACATCACTGATGACATCATCCAGTGACTGTGTGTTTCTGTAAAGTTTAAATATTTTTAATATATATAGGAAAAGACGTATTGAAGAATGAGTGGGTGTGTAAGTGTCTGTATGGATGATTTAGTAGGTGCGTGACTGACTCTATAAGTGAGTGATTTAACGTATCTTACTGAATGCATGGGTTAGTGACTAAACTGGATGAATGTCTGTATCCGTCTGTCTGTTGCTGTGTAAGTGGCTGCATGTGTTTGTGAATAGCTACATGAGTGTCTATATGAGTTATTGAATGCTTGTCTGAGTATCTGTATGGGTGCCTGAGTGTTTGTGTGGGAGGGGTGTGTGCAACTCTGTGCATCGATGTGTGAGTGGGTGATTCACTGGGTGGATGGTTTCAAGAGTGCATCTGTGATAGACTGTATGGGTGGGTAAGTGTGTGTAAGAGTGTGTTAGTGAGTGAATGTATGTCCCAGTGGTACATGTGTGAGTAACTACATATGTGAAAGGCAGTATATATGTGTGTTGGAGTATATAAATAGCTATAAGCAAGAGTGAGTGATTGTGATAGTGGCTGTATGGATGAGTGTGTGCTTGTATCAGTGATTGTATAAGAGCGTAACAATGTGCTACTATTTGTATGAGTAAGTGAGCTGGTGTGTGTATAACTGTATAGGTGAGTAAATGGCAGTGTGTTTAATTATTTGCATGACTGACTAGGTGTGTGAGTATCTCTATGGATGAGTGGCGTTGTTTGAGTGTCTATATAGGAGTAAGAGTGCATATGATAGTCCTGTACTGAGTGACCGTAAGTATGAGTGACTGTACGGGTGAGTGAGTGGATGTGTGTGTGTGAGACCTAAGAATCAGTGAGTGGGTATGTAGTTATTGGTGTTGGAGTGTCTATGGTTTTGCGAATGGCAGTCTGTAATTTAGAGTGGGTGTATCAAAGGTTATATTAGGGTGTGAGGAGGTGCATCAGATTATCACGTGGATGATGTCATCAGTGATGTCATTTGAGATGTCATCAGTGATGTCATCAGTGATGTCACTGACCATGTCATGAGTGATGTAATATGTGACGTCATCAGCAGTGCATTGCAGGGCGCGAGTTATAGTTAGCTGAACTAACTATAACGGGGAATTTCACGGGTTTTGTACGAGTGCAATATCCAAGTAACTATAACTGTCCCTAAAACCTATGGTTTTTCAGTGAATTTCAAAGGTTTTTAAATGCTAATTTGTAACTATAACGTGTCTGAAACCTATGGTTTTTTCAGTGAATTTCAAAGGTTTTTTAAATGCTAATTTGTAACTATAACGTGTCTGACACCTATGGTTTTTCAGTGAATTTCAAAGGTTTTTAAATGCTAATTTCTAACTATAACGTGCCTGAAACCTACGGTTTTTTCAGTGAATTTCAAAGGTTTTGTAAATGACAATTTTTAAATGTATTAATTGTTATATTAATTTTTTCATACTGATTTACTACATTTTTAGAAACATTTTTTTTTACATATTTTATTTTTTAAATGACATTGTAATTACATTATACATTACATTACAAAAAATACTTTCTCAGAATGAATTACTTTAGTTTAAATACTTTGCAGATAGGCAATAGACTTTTAAGTACAGTAGTTACAGTTGTTGCAATGGGCAACACATTTTCAAACACAATGCAACATTCAGCTCAAGGTGAATTTCTAGTTAAATGCAATTAGTTACTTTATGGATTACTTTTGTAACCACAGGACTGGATCCTAGATTCAGTCCTGGTAAATCTCCTGTAAACAGTTGAGTAAAAGCGTTTTGGTTACAGTCGTGATTTTTAAGGAATATTATTGTATTTTAAAAGTTGACACTTAGAAACTTTTTCTCATAGAATCACCAATGTTATCCTATGGAAGGAAATTCACTTAGCAGGTAAAAACTGTTATCGTTACTTTTTCTTACTCAGTGTTGGATCCTGGATCCAGCACTGGTGCATCTCCTGTAAACAGTTGAAAGAATGCGTTTAAGTCATACAGGCGATTTTTAAGGAATATTTGTAGTTTGTGAAAATCAACACTTTGAAACTTTTTGCTGAAAACCAGTCAATCTTAGCCTATGAAGGAAATTCAAGTTACCGGTAAGTACGGTTAAAATTACTTTTCAGGACCAGTACTGGGCTGAAAGATGCAGCACTGAGGTCTCTCCTGATAACAGGTGAGTAAATCGGAATTCGTATTTCGGCTGATTTTAGAGGAATATTTTAAAGTTCCAAAACTCCACACTTAGAAGAATTTCCAAGTGAAACCAGTCAATGTTAGCCTATGGAAGGAAATTCAAGTTACTGGTAAGTACGGTTAAAATTACTTTTCAGGACCAGTACTGGGCTGAAAGATACAGCACTGAGGTCTCTCCTTATAACAGGTGAGTAAATCGGAATTCGTATTTCGGCTGATTTTACAGGAATATTTGTATGTTTCAAAAATCAACACTTAGAAACTTTTTAGCAAAAAGCAGGCAATGATATCCTATGGAAGGAAATTCAAGTTACTGGTAAGTACGGTTAAAATTACTTTTGAGGATCAGTACTGGGCTGAAAGATGCAGCACTGAGGTCTCTCCTGATAACAGGTGAGTAAATCGGAATTCGTATTTCGGCTGATTTTAGAGAAATATTTTAAAGTTCCAAAACTCCACACTTAGAAGAATTTCCAAGTGAAACCAGTCAATGTTAGCCTATGGAAGGAAATTCAAGTTACTGGTAAGTATGGTTAGAATTACTTTTCAGGACCAGTACTGGGCTGAAAGATACAGCACTGAGGTCTCTCCTGATAACAGGTGAGTAAATCGGAATTCGTATTTCGGCTGATTTTAGAGGAATATTTGCACAATGGTGAAGGGAGGGGCGGGGCCTGAGGTGACATCTGTGCAAACGCGCCCCGTGGTGCGTTTTAAGTTGGGGGATTAAGTCCCCTTGAATCCTGAGGGTCCCTAGGGGCCAACTAGCCCACCAGGAACCTCCAATATGCGCCAGAGGCTGCGTTGCAGAGACGTGTAGAGAGGCCACACCCCTTTTACACCTCTCTGCAACGCAGCTCTGTGGCGCTTTCTGGATGTACCTGTTGGGCTAGTTGGCCTCAGGGACCTCAGGATTGAAGGGATTTAATTCCCATCTTAAAACGCGCCACGGGGCCTGTTTGCACACATGTCACCTGAAGCCCCGCCCTCCCTTCACCACTGTGCAAACGCACCCGTGGCGCGTTTTAAGTTGGGGGATTAAGTCCCCTTGAATCCTGAGGGTCCCCGGAGTCCAACTAGCCCACCATATACCTCCAAAAAGCGCCACAGAGCTGCGTTGCAGAGAGGTGTAAAAGGGGTGTGGACTCTCTACACGTCTCTGCAACGCAGCCCCTGGCGCATATTGGAGGTTCCTGGTGGGCTAGTTGGCTCCCAGGGACCCCCAGTATTCAAGGGAATTCGTTCCCCTCTGCAAACGCGCCAGGGGCGCGTTTGCAGAGTGGTGAAGGAAGGGGTGGGGCCTGCGGGCCCGATCGTTTTTTTTATTTTAGTTTTTGTCCCTGAAGAGGGGCTGTGTGGACCCCCTTCCTTTTTCCTGTTTTTATGCCCTGGGGACCCCATCCCCCAGGGCCTTACCCCTTTTTAATTTTTAATTAAAAAAAATACGGGAAGAGGGCCGCGTGGCCCCCTTCCCTGGGCCTGTATTGGCCCCGGGGACCCCATCCCCGGGGCATGGCCTTTATTTTAATTCTTTGGAGGGGGCTGCGGGGCCCCCTCCTCTGGCCATTTAAGGCCCCGGGGACCCCATCCCCCGGGCCAGCCTTTCCATTTTTTATTTTTTTTTTTTGGGGAGGGGGCGCGTGGCCCCCTCCTGAGCCACTACTTGCCCCGGGGACCCCATCCCCGGGGCTGGCCCTCTCCGTTGGGGACTGTGGGGGTCCCCAATCCCCCACAGTCCCGCCGGCTCCCCACGTCCCTTGGGAGCCGGCATTGCTTTCCACATGGGGAGCAGCTGACATGCTGCTCCCCATGTGGAAAGCAATGTGCTTTGGATATTGGAAGAGAGAGCAGGTTTCCCTGCTCTCTTCCAATATCCAAAGCAGTTGCTATGGCAGGACGGGAGCCGCGAGGCTCCCGTCCCTGCCATAGCAAACTACAGTGTCCCGGGGTAGGCACCCGGGACACTGCAGGAGCCGGCCCTGGGGGTGGCGGTCCCCAGGGCCATCAAGGGCTCCAGGAGGGGGTCGTGCGGCCCCCTCCCTACATCAGCACAGCCCCGGGAGGTGGTGGTCCCGGGGCTTCGGGGTCCAAAACGGACCCCATTTTAATTTGTTAGTGCCCGGGAGGTGGCGGTCCCGGGGCATGTGGGGGCTGGAGCCCCCACACAGGTTGTTAAATTAATTTAAAAAGCCCGGGGAGGTGGTGGTCCCGGGGCTGCGGGAGGGCTCAGAGCCCTCCCGCACCATTTTTAAAAAGCCCGGGGTGGCGGTCCTCGGGGCTTGGGGCCCTTGAGGCCCCCACACATTAAATTATCCCCCACCATGCCCCCGGGACTTGGGCCACCCGAGGGGCCAGTGCTATCGAGCGCGGAGACCGCGCTCGATGTTGCCCAGGGGTCCTTGTGGGACCCCTGAGCAGGCCTAGGGGTTAGGGTGTTTCTACCCTGCCCCCTTTGTGCGTTGCGCACTTGTTTCTTTTTTTCTCGGCGGGATCCGCGCACCCTAAGCGCATCCCGCCGATTTAAAAAAAAATCTTTTTCTGCCCAGGGGTCCTTGTGGGACCCCCTGAGCAGGCCTAGGGGTCAGGGTGTTTCTACCCTGCCCCTTTTGCGCTTTGCGCACTTGTTTCTGTCCCTCGGTTCTACCGAGGGACAAAATGGCTGCCAACACTTCTTGATTTGGAGTGTTGACAGCCAATTAGCATGCAGCTCGTGATCGGGAGGGTACGCGGATCCGACGCGCCCATAGATATATATGTGATTTTAATTGTGAATTTCTCAGGAACTACTGAACGGATTTACACCATTTTAGCAAAAGGCACCAGTCTGAACCAAGGGCTACCTCTTTGCCAAATTTGGGGTAATTCCGTTCAGCAGTTCGAGCTGTAGCTGCGACTAAAGGTTCCTATGGAAAAATGAATGGGGTAAACGCGTTTTGGGACCCCCCTTTTTTCTTGGCCCCCGCTTGACGTATCACCCTGAGACTTTCAGGGTAGGAGCGGACCGGAGCGCCCCAACAAGTTGGAAGCTTTCGCGAAGATTCGTCAACCGGCGCCAACGTTATTGCAAATAGAATGTCGCGGATTTCCTATGGATAATAGGTCCTAACTATAACTATCTACTGGCGACCGCCAGTAGATAATATATATATATATATATATATATATATATATATATATATATATATATATATATATATATATATATATATATATATATAATTCCAATCCAAAAGATACAATGTAGGGCCAGTGTTCAATACTCAAGTCTTGGAGGAGAAAGCACATGCACTTTAGCACTGTGTAGCAGTGGTAAAGTGCTCAGAGTTCTAAGACCAGCAAAACCGAAGTCAGAAAAAGTGGAGGAGGAAGACAAAAAGTTTGGGGTTAACCCTGCTGTGACAGCCATTTTCCCAACAGTTATGTTCATCGTAACAGGGTTACCTGTTCCATAGGAAGGCTGTGGGATACCATATTAAATTTAATAATGTTATCTCCACCTACAAAACACATTAAAATGTTCGTTCTTGGACCCTGACCCTGACCCACAGGCTAGTGCCAGGCACATATGTGGCACCCATGAACACCCTCTTCAGAACACAACTGGACCTGTGGAAGGCAGAAGAAGGACTTTATCGGCTGTCAAGACCTGCCCCCACTTGCACCCAGGACAAAGAAGGGGAATCCCAGGGTCAACTGGCTGACTTTCTGTTCAAGCAACCTGGACATAATAAGCTTCTAGAAGGCATTTTCCTGAAAAGCCCAGCTGACCAGTTCCAAGTGGGCCTGCCCTGGACGGTAGTGGTGGCTTTTGCTGGAGTGAGTCTTGATCCCCATGTGTGGTTCCTAAGGTCCTGGGACCCTGAGTTGTGTCAAAGTGTACTCCTATGATCTTGTTACTCTAGCAAGTTTGTCCATTATTTCTTTGTTTAAGCCCTTGCGATACAATGTGAACAATTGTTATCTTTTGCAAGAGCTTTGAAAGGTTCATGTAAAATTTATGGATTCCCAGGATTTCTACCTGAGTGGAATAACTCTGATCATACGTATCACAATTGTCCATGAATTCAATAAAAAAACAGGATAATTGTCCAAAAGTGGGCTGGTTCTGGATACAAAGGATACTGCTCCTGCTAGCTTTAGAATTACCGATAGTAAATCCAACACTGGTTCTATCAAGAGAATACAAATGTGACTTAAATTTGAAATGAGCCTGACAGGAATTAGGAACTGTCTTAAATGTTTGCAGGGGTTCCTATCAGTTTATTGTACATGCAATCCACCCAATGACAGATCTAATGACACTTACTACAACTGTGTCAAGAATTGTCTCAAAGAGTCAGTTTCAGTAGCAAGATCTTGTATTTAGGCAAAGAGGTCATTAATTTCAGCAGGGGAATTTTGAATTAGGTCCATGCTGGCACTGCATTGTCATTGCAACCAGTCACATGCTGATCTGATAGGCAACGCTGTGTTGTCATCTTCTTGGCATGAGGATAAAATCTGCTGCTTCCAAACACTGTTTCCCTCTCCACATTCAGACAAGAAGGAAACAGGTCAAGAAGCAGATTGAAAATACTTCATGATCGGAAGACCTGGATATCCAGAAACAACCTTCTCAGAAACAAACAGGCCAGACAGGGACAAAGATTCAATGTAGAACATATGACAGAAAAAGTCTAGTGTCTGAAAGGTGCAGCTCATGCATGTAACTAACAACCTAACCACCCTATTCAGAAAGCCCACTTCAAAAGTTAGAAATGTTGCCCACTAAATTCCCTACTGTATTTGAGGTAGATAAATTACTTTCTAGCAATTCACAGACGTCTCTGGGAGTAGTCTAGGGAATCTGAAATAGTTACAGACTTCGGAGAGTAATCCTATTGGCCAATATGTACATATGCGCATTTCCAGAAAGAAGTAAATGCACACTAGAAAGTCATTAAAAATGCATATTAAAACAAAAATCTTTTCTGTTTTTCTTTCCTAAGGTGCAAATCTCATTACCCAAGGAGGGTACCTTCCCTCTACATTCTCTGAAAAAAATGAGGATGCTGTGAGAACCTTCCTAGCCCATTTACATAAACTATTTCTTGAGTAGCTACAATTGTGTAAATGGGATAAAAAAATCTAAACTAGAAATGTGTTTGAATATCCAAAGTAATGACTTTGCGAATAATGACAACATTTTCGACGTCCACTAGGTCTGAGCATTATTTTAATTACTCTGAAATAATTGAAGTACTTCAGTAATTCTGTGTTACTATTGTGACATGGAAATTACCGATTGTAATGCCATGACACCATATCATGTAACCGATTCTTCCGTTCAAGAAAAATAAGGACAGTGAGGGGTACTGAAACAATGTGAGAACATTAATGCTTGCATTCGTCCTTTGGTGAACGTGATCATAATGTTCAGCGGTCATTTTGAACATGAGCTGCAAAAATGTAATGCGGGCGGAAAGCATCAGCATTTCGAGTAGGTTCCTTACTAGAGCAGCAGAAAATCAACTTGTAATGCAGAGCAACATGTACCCAGGGCCTGTAAATTAAATGTTACTAGTGGACCAGGTGCACTCATTGTGCCGCACACTAAAGTACCACTTTAAAACATGTCTCAGGCCTGCCATTGCAGCCTGTTGTACAGTTTTAAACTGCCATTTTCACCTGGCAGAAGCCTACCTCTCCCATAGGATAACATTGGATTACCTTATTACATTTAATAAGCTATGACATTTTAATTAGGAAGGAACAGGTAGAAATGTCATGTTTGGTCTCATATTAATTGTCATTTAAAATCCTCTTTACGGGTATAGCCAGATTTTAAGTAACAATTCAGAAAATGCCACTTTTAGAGAGTTGGCATTTTTTGTCCTAACCATTTGGTGCCTGCAGCCTATGTCCTGAGTCACATAACTGTGAATAGCTTGGCAATTGGCCTTTGTATATTCTTCCCAGACAGAGAGACAAAGACGGACTAGTGTTGGCAGGCTGGGCCATCCTGCTAGGATGGTAGGGGCGGAGCTGTTCCCTGCCCCACTTACATTTCAAAAGGCTGCCTTCAGCACACTCACAAAGCAACTTGACACCAGTCTATTGTCATCCCAGACTACCTGGAGCCTTGGCAGGGAAAGAGGAGAGCGTTCCAGAACCAGACATGGGGGTTTGCCAGGATGTCACACTCACTTCAAAGGCTGGCGCCTGGTATAAATATTGGACCTCCTGAACCATCTCTTCAGTACACTCCTGGACCTGAGGTAGATTCAGAAGGGCTGCCTGTTGCCCTGCTGCCAGAAGGATGGTCCTGCTGCCCTGCTGACTGAAGGTGGACTAGACCTGCTCCTTAAACCCAGGACCACTAGAGTGACTCCAAGGGTTAGTTAGTTGGAATCCTGTATGAGCTACAGAGACATAACAAGCTCCAGAGACCTTGAACCATGCACCTGGTCT
The DNA here is from genome assembly GCA_963921515.1 of Calotriton arnoldi. Classification (NCBI taxonomy): domain Eukaryota; kingdom Metazoa; phylum Chordata; class Amphibia; order Caudata; family Salamandridae; genus Calotriton; species Calotriton arnoldi. The sequence goes on along the minus strand of CAWUFW010006813.1, from coordinate 724,346 downwards.
CTGTTGGAGTGAGTCCTGACCCCCAAGTGGTGCCCATCAAGTCATGGACCCTGAGTTGTGGTGCAGAAGGTACTGTTCCTGACTAACCCTAAAAGTAGGGACTTAGAAAAATGTTCACCAAAAAGTGGCACGAGAACCGACAGGAGACTGGGACCTACCTGCCTAACAGTCCGCCCAAGGTGCATCGCCAGTCAGCCCCACTTCATGGCAGACCCAGCTACATTCTTCTCCACAGCAGCAAAATCTGTTTAGTGGGACTTCCGAGAAACATTATCTGAACTTGTGAAGCCTTGTCAGCTACAACTTGCAGCCTCATCCCACAGGACATTTCCAACTTCCTAAAATTTGGCAAAGTCTGAATGCAGAACTCTTCACTGCAACTGCAACTCCATCAGCAGCTCCCTGACAACAATGCCTACTCCTCATACAGCTCCGGCTGCCTTGCCCTGCTGAACTTTACCTTCTCAGGAACTTTTCAATGAAAATTCTTCTAAGTTCTGAGGTAAGCTGATACCAGGTCCAATCATCACGTGTAGCTGAAGCACGTTTCAGCGAAGTCAGCCTCAACGTTTTACTTTGTCCCGGTCTCGCGTGGCCAGACACCCACGGTTGACATTTTGATCTTTTAGACACTATCTTGCACTTAAAACTGTATAAATGCATAACTCCAGTTCTACTGATTGGATTCCAGACAGGAAGAAAGTGCTATAGAGGCTGGGAGGCTACTGTACATACAGTAGCAACTTCCTCTTCCTGCCTAGAGACTTCTCCCTCTTCTATGACCAGCCCTTGATCACTTTGGATTTCGATTTTAGAGGGAAATCATCACTCTCTCATTGTCTGCAATCCCTGCTGTATCCACACCATTTGAAACTTTTTAGGTGAAATCAAGTAAGCACAATGTAGCACTTTGGAAAATGTTTGTTGGTTAAGGAAGGGCATGCCCAGGCATTTTATGTCCCCTTTTTTAAATTATTTTGTATCTTTGTTGATGGGTGGCCTAGAGTTTGGGTTGGGTTGGGGGGTGCGAGATTGACTTTTTGGAAGGGGAAACGTCTGCACGTTTGTGTTAGTAGAGGCAAGGGATTAAGCATACTTCTCCATTTTCTTGAGAGGATTTGTTGAATTTTTTACTGATTTGTTGACCATTTTACTGTGATGTTGCACCATTTGGGGCTTAGAATGCCCTGCAATAGGTGTGTGTGTGTGTGTGTGCGTGCGTGCGTGTGTGTGTGTGTGTGTGTGTGTGCGTGTGATGGTTGATTATTAATCCCAATCTTCCATTATGAAAAGTCTTCTCTTAGAAGTACTGTATTTTAGGAAGTGTTTGGAATACACAGAAATCATTGCTCATTTTTTGTTTTTTAAGTCTACATTTCTGTTGTGACAAACTACATAATACTACCAGCTTTTGGGCAAATTGCAGTTTGTAGGCTATGATTACTATTTTTGGTTAATTTATTCAATTTCTGCCTACCTCTTCCATGCTCTCATGCTGGTCTCATGGGCCCAAGAAGTATAACAGATACTATTGCTCATTTTTAAGAATTGTTTTTGAAATATTCTGCCATGGTGATTTGGCCCAGTAGACCATGATTATAATGTTTAATTAATTTCATTGATTTGTCTTTTTATTTTTACCACTATCCTCTGTGAGTATTTTGAGGGCTGCTCGTCAACTTCAATGTATCAACTATCAATAGGAAAGCACTTTTTAGTACTGATAAAACATTTTTAATATTTCTATAACGTCAGCTTTCCATGATGGATTTTGATGTATCTTAGGACTCTGTCTACCAAATAATTTTTACATCGTATTATTATATGTTATATGTATTGCATTCACTAAAATGGACTGACAGTCTTCTTTCTAATGGTTTATTGTTTACAGACTGAGAAGTTTTTGAATTTGTGAGACCGGATTTCACAAACCACTCTCCTGAATGTTAGCAGAAAGGAACTGCAGAAGATGTCACCCAAGAGACCAGTTCCTGGTAAGAAAACAGCCAGTGAGGAGAACTCTTTCACCACTGGAAGAGCACTGCAAATGATCCCTCTTACTTTTTATGCCAAGGTGCATAATGCAGTATACCTTCTGCACTTTCTTCTAGGTAAAAATATGTTAGGATCACCCTTGGATCCACAGTACCACTACCAAAACTAGAACCCTTGTCTCTCAGAGCTGGTGGAACTGCTGTCATGGCTGAGACCAATGAGTTAGAATTGGAATCTTTCTGGCAAACAGAATGGGAGGTTATGATTTGGCAGGAAGTTGGGCTCGATGCACAGTATGTTGTGGATGCTGCAAAACAGATTGCTGCTCTTGCTTAGCAGCGGTATGTTGTATCTGGTCTTTGGCCATATCAATCATCTTTAGCATCTCCTCCTGCGGGAAAAAGAAGGCCAACTTCCTCTTCTCTTTCATCTTAAAGTGACATGGAGTAGAATTCTGAGAACTGCTGTTTGTCATTTCAGTCAAGACAAAAGGAAGGCACAGTTGGCAGTGACGGACGTGACTGAATTATTGTTCCAATTGAGAGAGGTGCTGAGTAAGTGCAAATCACCTCTAATCAGCCTACCCCTGCACTAACACCACCAACCTCCATCTCCTTGAAATTCCAAAACACAGCAGCATCAGTCATGATTGTAGATCAAGCCCACTTTAAGAACCACCAAACCCAGTCTAACTACATCACAGATTCTGGGTTTGCCTTAGTAATGAAGTTCTGCACCCCAGTTTGAAACTTCCCAATAGAATGAGAAACAAGTTGCAGCCATCTTGTTTATCACAAACTAGTGTGTCATGAGAAGGCAGGCTGACATATGATTCTAAGGGCCCAGAGCCCCTCAAAAAATAAACATGCTGTCAAATGGATGAAACATATGTTTACTGATACAGAAAAACTCATGGAAGCAGATCATGATAATAATGATGATAAGGTTGAGGATGATAAGATGTCCAAATACAGTGGTTATTACAGGAACTATTTAGATACCACAATCAATACTAACAGGAGAGTGGGACCACATCTTCTCCAAATGCTATTTCTTTCAGGTAAACCAACAATTAGTCCAACATTCATATGATAAATTATTTACAACACATAATGGTTGAACAACTCGTAAAACATAAACAGAGTAAGCAACATATGACAAGGTACTCATAAAAAAGGATGCTTACTGAAGACACAGTTCTTATAAGAAAGGCTGCCTCAAAAATATTTTTGCAAGTTACGTTGAGTTTCCAAGGTCAAATTCCACCTGGTTTTTTATAAATCCAAATATTACAGCCCAACCATAATATTTTATTGGTGTTTCGACCTGCTAAAGGGTAACTTCTATGGGGTCTTCATCAGGACAGTGACATAGATATACCGCAATCAATTTAATGATCAGTAAATCTTGAGGAACAGCTGTCCAAGCTGTTCAAAGCCATCGTCTAAAAAAATCTTATCCATGTAAAGATCACAACAGATGGATCTTCTCAACTATGAAAGTACACCTATTGGGGAAGTTTACTTTTGATATATCCAAATTACATTTAAAACATCACAGGGAGTTGATACCCAGTTGCTTTTTGCCTGCCCTCATTGTTTTGTACCTTAGTTGTTTTGTCTACTTTTGTTCAATTTGCCCACGACTCACAACTGTGCATTTACTGTGTACTTTTTTTTAACACCTTGTCGTATGTTGTTTATTCTGTTCATGTTTTTGTTAAATTTATTTTTCATTAAAGTTTTAAGGCAGCGCATAAACAGTAGTAAGACACAGGTTGTTGTCGGGCAACAGGGTACACATAATAAGTACGGCTTGGTCTTACGATATGGCAACTGGGCAATGTGATCTATCATACACTATCATACACAATCATTATTTATTCACAATGAGACAATAGTAATATTGTAGTAAACCAGTGTGTGATTCCGGCCTTCAAGGGGGTCTTTTGTCCGGCACGGTGGATCAATGCACGTTGTAGCACTTTCCACAGGGTAAGGCCTTCTTGAAGTTTTTCTTTAGTTCTAGTTAGGTTCATTTTTATTTCTTCTGCGGTCATCCAATCTAATACATCCTGGTTCCATTGTCGTGCCACTAGGGTCCTTGTGGCCAGCCAGCAAATGGCTACCCATCTTTTTTTGCTAACAAGAGAGTAAACAGAACAAACTTTCTCTTTATTCTATATTTCGTTTTAATGACATCTGTGGCCACTAAGCATGTTTGTGGCGTCATTTGCACTGTAAGTGACATATGTGTTGAGTATCGATACACCATGTCCCTCCAGAACTCTGCTACTTTTGGACAGTCTCATGCCTGTTCGTAATTTGTGGCTTCCGGGTCCCTGCATTTGGGGCAGTAGATCGAGCAGTACCATTTATTTGGTGCAACTTTGCTGGTGTCATAACTTTTCTGTGTACTTAATTAAAATGTACCAGTCTAAATCTGGTATTGCTGGACACCTCTTTAATTTACAGTAGCATTTGCTTCCATTGTGCATCTGTGAAGTGCTGGTTACAGTTTGTCTCCCATTTTGTGCGAGTATACAGTGGGTGTTTAGGCGTATCTTTTCTAATAGCGGTGTATAGTCGGGTGAATCTGCCCCGATCATTACCTGCTTGCACCAGCAATGTCAATGCACTGGACCTCGCTGGGGGTGTCCTCGTGTCCCCCCAGAGTTTGCGCATTATCTCTTTCATAGCACAGTATTGGAAATATTGCCCCATATAGACTCCATATTGAGTACTTGCCCTCTCGAATGAGGACATTGTGTCCATCTCCCATATGTTAGCTAATGTGAGGAAGCCCTCTCTCTTCCAGTTTGCCACATTCTTATTACATTCTAGATGGGCAAACTCCGGGAGGCATTCACATCTGCAGATTTGCAGCGTATAGAGGTGCCTTTGCCCCAAGGTCTGCAGTATCTGCTCCAGAGTTGCACCATATCCCGTACTATATGTAGTCTATCAGTTAGGGCTCATGGTGATTCAAATAATTTCAGGTGTAAGGTCTTTCCCCTAGGAGTTCCTGTAGTAGGGTACCATCTATATTAGTGTCTGTGCAGAGCCAGCCAGCTACACATTGTAGTTGCACTGCTAGGTAATAAGCTTCCATGTCAGAGACTCGCAGACCTCCCTCTTCGTATGTACAGGTGAGTGTGTCCATCTTTACTCTGCTACTCTTCTTACCCCATACTAATGTGTTCACTAAAGAGCGTAGATGTTTGATGTAGCTTAGGGGGATCTTGTACTGGCTGCGCTAGAAAATATATAAACATCCTGGTAGTACTGTTATCTTAGTTATCGCTATTCTCCTGGCCGTTGATAAGGGCAGGGAGCTGCAGAAATCTATAGATCCCTCAGTACCCCAAATTAGTCTAGTAGAGTTCAGGGTATGCTGGTTCCATTTCGAGGAGGTTACCATGACACCCAGATATTGAAAAGCCTCTGCCTCCCCTGGTGTCTCCAGATTGGGTAGTAGTGCTCGTGGCACGCCCGATAGGCCTGCAATAGGGTATATTAATGATTTCTGATTGTTGATTTGCAGGCTGGACTGATGCCCAAAACTGTTGAGGCTGTTGAGGAACGCCTCCTCTGGTCTCTTCAGGTAGAGAAGCATATTGTCCATGTATAGTGACACTAGGTTTTCCCTATCCCTCACAGCTATAGCCCAGCGAGACAGCGAAGACCTGAGTTGGCAGGCTAGTGGTTCAATTGCCCTTACCAAGAGCAGTGGGGTCAATGGGCATCCTTGATGTGTCCCACGTTCCAGGGTCCATTCCTCTGATATTGCCCTTACTCTAGAAACTGGGTTAGTGTATAGTAGTTTAGTCAAAACTGAGTATGTCAGGCCAAAGTTCATGGCTTCTACAGTTGCAAATAAATAGTGCCCCAAGACTGTGTCAAAAGCTTTTTCTCTGTCTAACGACACTAATGCCATGTGTTCTTCTTCTATCTTTGTCTCCCTCATGATGTCCTGTAGTCTCCTGATAATAAGTGCCATTTGTTTGCCAGTTATGAACCGCATTGATCTGTGTTTACAAGGGTGCCAATAATTTGTGATAGTCTATCTGCTAGGACTTTCCCCAGTATCTTGTTGTTGGTGTTCAATAGTGAGAGCGGTCGATTCCCCTACAGTCTAGGCGGTCTTTCTCTGGTTTCGGAAGGACTATGATTACTGTACCCCTAGACAAGTGCAGGAGTGTCCGCAACTGCAGTGCTTCTTGATAAACTTGCAGTAGTTGCTCAGCTAGATGACCACTAGCAGCGTGGTACCATTCAGCTGGGAGTCCATACAGTCCTGGAGTTTTATTAATGTGTAAGTCCTTAATGCTTTCTTTAATTTCACCCACTGCTAATGGCGCCTCTATCTGGTTTCCCCAGCCCTGTGTCAATCGCCGCACTCCCTACACCATCAGTATTGGGTATGGTGCTGGTCCAGGGTTGGCCCGAGTGTCTTTATAAAGTGTCTTGTGGTATGTGTAAAAGGCCTAATTGATTCCCCCTTCTGTGGTTAGAATGGTGCCATCTGTGTCTCTAATGTCTATTATACAAGTGGGTGACTGTTCTCTTTTGAGCAGCCAGGCCAGCAAGCATACCACTCTAGCTCCCTCTCTGTGTAGTACCTGAGGAAAAGAGCGGTTTTGCAACAGTTCCTTTTGTACCATTTTGTCCGCTATTTCTGTACAGATAGCTTCAAGTCTGGTTTCAGCTTGAGCATCTCCACTAGAGGTGTTCTGCCAGTGCATCATTTCATGTTTCAGTCCCAGAGCTCTGTTTCTAGTTTTCTGGTCCTTGAGACTACTGACAAGCCCGCATTATCTCTCATCACTACTTTAAGTGTATCCCATTCTACGCATCTGGTACTCGCTGTATTATCTTTCAGAGTGAAATAATCTTTTAATGCCTCATCGAGGGCTTGGAGGAACTTTGAGTCATATAGGGCTGATATCAGGAGCTGCCAAGTGGGAATTTGTGCCCTGTATTTAGTGATGCGTATTGCACCTGAGTACTGTCTACCAGTATATAATCTAATCTAGAGTACGTGTGGGTCGGGCAAGGTGTAGTGCGTGTATTCCTGCATATTGGGTTTTTCCCCTCCAGATGTCTAGGATCGAGTATGCAGTTAAGATCTCCCATCCATATCAGTGGGCTGCCCATATTAGACATTAGTGCCATTCTAAGACGTGGGAAGAAGATGTCGTTGTCCATGTTTAGCACATATATGCCTACCAAGGTAAGCTCCCTGCAGTTTAACTGACCTTGGAGAATGAGGTGACGACCCTTCTCATCGTTTAGTACAGTGCTTTTTGTAAACGGTGTGCCTGGTGCTAGCCATATGCTCACCCCTTATTTATGTGGACTGTAACTCGCGTAGTGGAAATGTGCCCTCTGTTTCCTTGTTAGCTTTGTAGCTTCCGACGGCAATAGGTGTGTCTCCTGCAGACAGTCCAATTGTATGCCATGTCTAAGCAGATATGCACCCATCTTTTCCCGATTTGAGTAATTATTATGTCCTCGGTCGATCCATGTTAGCAATTTCATTACAAACATAGCCTAAAGTCTCGCATTTGCAGTTGTCTTGTCAGCCCTTGTCTCTCGTGCAACACCCATCTTTCCCACTGCACCATATAGCCCCGTGTCCATCGGCCCATGTCTTGGGCCGATGGACAACTATTAATGCCCAAGTCTCCATTTCAAAAATATGAGGAGTACCTCCCTCTCTCTCTGGCAGATACCGCTGGGGTTGGGAACAACAACAACAAACAAATGAAAAGCAAGAGCATTAGCAGCATGCTAAACATGAGGTCATTATAGCGACATGCAATATTGAACATTGTTTATGTGTGAGTATTGATCACACTTACGCTGACGCATCCAACCCATGTCGGCGGAATCAAATGCGGAGTTCTGCCACTAAAGACAGGTCCCCAGTGTGTGTGGGAAACAGAGGCACACTTATGCAATTTTCACAGCATTCTGTGGGGTCTCTCTATTGAAAAATAGCAAGTCAGTCCTTTAGGTTCCCAGCGTTCATGTATCCATTTCTCAAGATAGAGTTCCTGGCATTCGCCCTCTTCACATTGTGTCAGGCCCACCAGGCGCAAATTGTCCCTGTGGGAACTTCCTTCAACATCTTCTGCTCGGGCTTCCAATTGTTTCATTCTGTGTAGCAGGTCTGCAGTCAATCTCTTTGTGCTACTCAGGTCCATTGTCATTTCAGGGAACTGCTGTTCCATTTGTGTGACAAAGTTGGTGACTTTCCGAAGGTCCGCTCCCAATAAGTTCAGATCTATTGCAATCGAGTCCACTTTATGCTCAAGCTAGGGCATTTTTTCTTGAACTGCTCTCTTTACGATGTAATTTTTTATTGAAACAGAATTATACAGCAATTACACAGTGTGGTACAGAGGCATAAATGCACCAAACAATACAATGCAATTCAACAGGGTGAAGGGGAGAAAGAAGGTGGTGGGGGTGCGGAGGGGAGGCGTGTTACACATGGAACTAAGACAGCCAACTGCACTGATGCTGGGCATCCCTCTAGGTATCAAGGGTCGAGTAATCATCGGTCTGGGGCCTATGCGGTGATCAGAGAAACTGCTCTGTGTGGAGGATAACAGAAGAGGGGTTTGCTCCCTGTGTCTGGATGGTATAGTCAGGGGAAGTTGGGGAGGAGTGGGGGTATGCACCAGCAGGGGGGAGGCTTCCTGTATCAGATCAAAAAGTTCCCCAGCATACTGGAGAGAGAGGTAGGAGGAGTACTCCGTATGTCGACATAGAGGGGGACGGGGATACAGTGGCGGTACCCCCCTGAGAGGGGGTCTGCACGTCTGCATGTCAGGGGGAAAGGAAGGGATGGGTGTGTGGGGGAAGGGGGAGTGGCGGGGGACAAAGGGGGGATAGGGGACAGGGTGCAAGAAGGGGGAGGCAGGGTATCAGGAATTTCAGGGAGGAGGTAGGGAGGACAGAGTGGGAGGCTGGGTAGGGGCAGGGGAGAAAAGGGGAGAGTGAAGAGGAGCCAAGGAGGGCATATCTAGATAGTAAGTGGGGGAAGGCCACAATGCGGAGGGAGGAAGGGGAGAGGTGGCGGGGGTGGGGAGATCAACTAGAGGTGGGCTAGGAGGCAAGGGGGAGCGATGGGCCTCCCCTGAGAATGGTAAGAGTGAGCTACACGGCACGCAGGGATGCTGATCTCGAAGCATGGGGTGGGATGCAAAGGGGAGAGGGGAAGGGCAGGGATAGGGGTAGTGTCCACCACTTCAGGGGTCATCTCTCAGGAAAGGAGCCCATGTCCTCGTGACCACCTCAGCTTGGTCCCGTAAGTTTTAGATGACACGCTCGTGTGACGCTGTCTGTATCATCGCCACTGTCCAGTCCTCCGGAGATGAGGGCATGGACGACCTCCGATGGCAGAGGATACATATCTTGGCCGTGGCCACGTCCGTATGGAGGAGGCAACACTGTGGATGGTATAGTTCCTGGGAATTCCCAGTGTCATGGAGGTGAATAACAGTAGGGGAAAGGGGAAGTCGCAGTGGCATGGACGCTCCCAAGGTGTTCCCAACATGGGACCAGAAAATTGGATCAAGGGACACTCGCTAAGGATATGAGTGAGATCCCAGCATGTATCCACGCATCTCCAACAGTTCGCACGTGGAAGGAGTCCTGCCCTGTTCAGTTTAGTCAGTGTCCAGTGCCAGTCATGTAGCGTTTTGAAGAGGCAAAATTTTAAGTGAGCTTCCCGGGTGCCCCTATCCTGGGCGTCCAGGATATCAGTCCAGTCCTCTTCCTCGAAGGTGATCTGCCGGCAAGTTTGGTGCGGAGGCTGTGTAGGAGAGGTTGAGAAAAGAGATGACCCTAGAGTATGCCATACAGCCCCGACATCACTCCCTTGTGGTGGCCCCACGTAGTCTACTAATCAACTACTGCCAATGATTGTAAGGACCAGGGGCGTGGGCCCAAGCAACGCCACAGACAGTGTTGCAGTTGCAGGTAGCGATAGGCTTGCCGCGGGTGGAGGCCGAATTCCTCCCTCAAACGGCCGAAGGGTTTCAGGTCTCTGTCCTGCAGGATTTGGTCCAGGGTGCGTATGCCCACCTCCTTCCAAGGGATCCAGTGTAGAGCCCATCCATCAATATGTAGACCATCATTGTCCCACAGCGGTGCCCTAGAATGCAAGTGTGGGTCCACCCCGAAAATGCGATGGGCACGTAACCAAGCCTTTTTCCGTGGCCTGCAGCAAAGGGAGCGAGTTGCATGGCTGAGGGGTGTGGTCCCCATAGAGAAGGCTGAGTCCCTCGCCGCCTGAGAGGAGCGTTCGTTCCCTGAGGGTCTACTGCAGTGGGTCAGGGGTACCAGGGAGCAAGTATGCCATTTGCGAGAGGTGAAGAGCCAGGTCATAATGCTCTACTGACGGGAGGCCCAGGCCTTCACATGAGCAGCATGCCATGAGCTTGGGCGCAGCTAACCGGGGCCGCAAGGAGCCCAACATGAAGGACCAGATCTGTGCGTCAATGAGGCAGAGGGTGGTGAAAGGCACTAACACGGGGAGCATGCCCAGCGTAAATGTGAAGCCCAGCAGAGTGACCCTTCTCACGGCTTGCACCCTGCCCCACATGGAGAGCCCCAAGAGGGACCACTTCTCAAAATCCATTTTCATCAGGGGGTCCAGGTTGTCCGAAACCATCCCATCCAGCCCTCTATTAACCAGGATCCCCTGGTATTTGGGACGTGTGGATTTCCAACGTAAAGGGTAACCGTGGATCGCTGCATTTGTGCTGCCGGATGAGAGTGGTAGAGCCTCGCTCTTGTCCCAGTTTACTTTGTAACCGGATAGGGCTGCAAAAGCATTGATAACTTCCAACAGGGCCAGCAGAGAGCGATGGAGGTCTGTGAGGGTGAGCAGGACATCGTCGGCATAGAGGTAGATCTTGAACAGTCTGCCCCCAAGAGGAACATCAGCTATGTGAGGCGAGTGATGCATGTCCAGGAGAAATAAGAGAGGGAGAGTGGGCAGGCCTGGCGGGTGCCCTTCTGGATCGGGAAGGGGTCTGATAGGAACCCCCCGCAATTGATGTGGGCTGTTGAGCAATCATACAGTGGTCGCACTTTGGCAATGAATTGGTCTCCCAGTCCAGATCTTTTCATGGTGGCAAAAATGTAGCCACACTCGATGCGGTCAAATGCCTTCTCAGCATCCAGGGAGAGGGCTACCGCATCACCCGGGAGGTCCTTGGCCACCCAGATGGTGTGGGCAAGAGTGCGAAGGTGGTTCCTTGAAGAGTGGCCCGGTACAAAGCCAACCTGCATGTGGTGGATCAGGGAGGAATGACCTTGCCAAGGCACAACACCAGGATGTTGGCAAGGATTTTGATGTCACCTTTCAATCAATCAATCAATCAATCAGAACATTTGTAAAGTGCACTACTTACCCGTGAGGGTCTCAAGGCGCTGGGCGGGGGGAACGCTGCTACTGCTCGAAAAGCCAGGTCTTGAGGAGTCTTCTGAAGGTCAGCAGGTCTTGGGTCTGCCGTAGGGGGATGGAGAGGGTGTTCCAGGTCTTGGCGGCGAGGTGGGAGAATGATCTGCCGCCGGAGGTCGTTCTTCGAATGCGGGGTACTGTGGCGAGGGCGAGGTCGGCGGAGCGAAGCTGGTGGTTGGGGGTGTAGAAGCTGAGTCGTCCGTTGAGGTATGCTGGTCCAGTGTTGTAGAGTGCCTTGTGCGCGTGGGTGAGGAGCTTGAAGGTGATCCTCTTGTTGACGGGGAGCCAGTGCAGGTCTCTCAGGTGGGGTTTGATGTGGCTGCGGCGAGGGATGTCGAGGATCAGGCGAGCAGAGGCGTTCTGAATGCGTTGAAGTCGTTTCAGGAGTTTGGCCGAGGCTCCTGCATAGAGGGCGTTTCCGTAGTCCAACCTGCTGCTGACGAGGGCCTGGGTAACCGTTCTTCTCGTTTCAGTGGGGATCCACCTGTAGATCTTGCGGAGCATGCGGAGGGTGTTGAAGCAGGAGGATGAGACGGCGTTGACCTGCTTTGTCATGGAGAGGGTGGAGTCGAGGATGAACCCTAGGTTGCGTGCGTGGTCGGTGAGTGTTGGAGCTGTTCCCAGTGCGGACGGCCACCAGGAGTCGTCCCAGGCCGAGGGGGTGGAACCGAGGATGAGGACTTCCGTCTTGTCTGAGTTTAGCTTCAGTCGGCTGTTCTTCATCCACTCGGCGACGGCTTTCATTCCTTCGTGGAGGTTGGTTTTGGCGGTGTGGGGGTCCTTGGTGAGGGAGAGGATCAGCTGGGTGTCGTCGGCGTAGGAGATGATGTTGAGGTCATGCAGTCGGGCGACGTGGGCGAGCGGTGCCATGTAGATGTTAAACAGTGTTGGGCCGAGGGATGAGCCCTGGGGTACGCCGCAGATGATCTCGGTGGCTTCGGAGTGGAAAGGGGGTAGGCGGACGCTCTGGGTTCTGCCGGAGAGGAAGGAGGTGGTCCAGTCCAGGGCCTTCTCTTGGATCCCAGCGTCGTGGAGACGTGTGCGTAGGGTGTGGTGGCAGACCGTGTCGAAGGCGGCTGACAGGTCCAGGCGGATGAGGGCCGCGGTTTCTCCGTTGTCTAACAGGGCCCTGATGTCATCGGTTGCGGCGATGAGGGCAGTTTCGGTGCTGTGGTTGCTGCAGAACCCGGACTGGGATGGGTCCAGGATGCTGTTCCCTTCTAGGTAGCGGGTCAGTTGTTTGTTGACGGTCTTCTCGATGACCTTCGCCGGGAACGGGAGCAGGGAGATGGGCCAGAAGTTCTTGAGGTCCTTGGGGTCGGCCTTGGGTTTTTTGAGTAAGGCGTTGATCTCGGCGTGCTTCCAGCTCTCCGGGAAGGTTGCAGTCTCGAAGGAGATGTTGATTGTTTTCCGGAGATGGGGTGTGATGGTGGTGCTGGCTTTGTTGAAGATGTGGTGTGGGCATGGGTCTGATGGAGATCCGGAGTGGATGGTGTTCATGATTTTGATGGTGTCGTCGTCGTTTATGTTGGTCCAGGAGAGCAGGTTCAACAGGGAGATGGGTCTGTAGCTGTCTCATAATGATGGGTCCCTCCCAGATTTGAGCAGAACTGCGATCACCATGCTGTTGGAGAGGGGTCCCAAGGATGCCGCCTGCTCTGCCTCCTGGAAGGCGGCATACAAGGAGTCGACTACCTCCTCACCCTACCACCTATAGAACTTCGCGGGGAAGCCATCCTCGCCCATGGCTTTGTGATAGGGCAATTTGGAGATGGCCTGGTGATCTCTTCTTTACTGATCTCTCCCGCCAGTAGTTCTCTACCCTTGTTCGATAGGCAGGGGAGGTCCATGCCCTCCAAGAAAGTGGCCACTCGTTCCACACTTGCTGGCGCCTCTGGGGTGTACAGTGATTTGTAGAACAAAGCAAATTTGTTGACGATGTCATGGGGTCAGGTGAGAATCTCCCTGCTTGTTGAGTGAATGGTAGGGATGGCTATGGCGGCCTTCTGTTGTCTCAGTTGGGCAGCCTAGAGGCAGCCCGCCTTCTCCCCCTGTTCATAGTGCCGCCCTTTCGGGCACTGTAGTGCGTATTCAACCTTGGAGGTGAAGAGGCTATTGAGGGCTATGCAGGCCTGTTCCAGGCGTTGGCGGTTGGGTCCTCCCCCGGCATGGGGTATGTTGCCTCTCCAGTTCAGTCCAGCAGAGAGTCACTTGTTTGTTGGACATGACAGCATCCTTCATGAGCTCCCTCCTGTATCGTTGCCCTCAGGATTCTGTGGAATTCCACTGAGTCCCTGTTGTACAACAAGTATGTGGAGACATGAGCTTTCAATTGGGACTTGCCCTGAGGGGTGTGATATCCCTGTACATTCAGACGCCATGGTTTGCGGCCCAGGGAGGCTAGACCCATGTTTAGGCATAAGAGAACCGGGGAGTGGACAAACAGTGCAGCTTCCAATATTCAGGACTCTCCGACAAGAGCCACCGTTTTCTTAGAGATGAGGAAGTAGTCCAGCCTACATTATGTGCCATTGACCGGTGAGAGGAAGGTGTACTCCTTGTCTGACAGGTGGCTGAGACGCCAGTGGTCCACCAGACCGTTGTCCGAGGCCATGTCTCCAAGTAGGGCCCTGTCCGTGTCGTTGCATTTGTTTATGGGTCCTCTCCTGTCCAGGACTGCATCCCGGGTGAGGTTCTAGTACCCTGCAAAGACATACTGCGAGGCCCTGATCTTCACGAGCAGGTGGTTCAGCTGGAGAAAGAATTAGCGTTTCATCCCAGTCAGCCAGGATACCGATCCTACACAGAGGTACCTGTTCCCAAATCGCAATTTGACAAACGTGTACCTGCCAGCCTGATCAGACCATGTTTTTCACAACTGTGACAGGCAAAGATTTCTGGATGAGGATCACCACCCGCACTCAGTGGGTGGCACATCAGCAACGCTGCTATGCATCACCTTCCCCACCCAATCTCCGCACAGCTTATAAGATTCTAGATTGTCCAGGTGGGTCTCCTGCAGGAGAGACACATCTGCCCTTCTCGCCTGGAGGTAAGAGAGTCCCTGTTTCCGTTTGATGTAGTGCGTGAGGCCGTTAACATTCCAGGAGAGGATGCGAAGAGGGAGGGAGGAGTGCGTAGTGGGGGCCGACATGGGCACTCAGAGGACCTGCAACGATGTCGGGCTGCAGTGGGATGCAGGGGGGTGAGATCCAGGCATGGGGAGGGGGGCAGGTAGGGAGACGGTCAGTGATGTAGGTGTTATACGTGTGGTGAGATGACATGGTCAGTGAGGGTGCTGGGGCGAGGAGAGGGGTGCAAGGGAGGCAGGCCTAGGTGGGACAGTGGGGGTCTAGAGGGGGTAAAGTAAGTGGTGGGTGAAGGAGGGGAAGGTGGGGGCAAAGGGGAAGAAGGGTCCCGTGGGAGATGGGGTAAGAGGAGGAAGGATGGGCAGGTAGTTTACCGGAAATGCAGGGAAGGGGCTCCCCAGAGGGTGTTGACCGATGCGGTGCGTGAAAAGCTGGCTCCTAGGATACGAGCTATGGGGGGAGGGGATGGTAGGGGAAAGGATGGGATATGTTGCTGTAATAACGTGCAGTGTGGGAGACACTAAGCAGTTTACCGCGGGTCTAAACTTGCATCCCCGTCAGTGGGGGGGTGGTGCACTGGAATGAACAGTCCTGAGGCGAGGTGGGGGCTATCAACAACCAGGTTCTAAGCAGCCAGGGGGGGTCCAGAAACAAAGGGCAGGGGGACAACATAGCTCCAAGTAGATAACAGAACAACAGCATTGCCAGCAGGAAGCAGGCCGAGCATGTGGGGAGGTTGGAGGGAGGGGAAGGGGTCTTGGTGTTATCCCAGGTCCCTGGCTCACCATCACAACACATGTGGAAGTCTAGCATTACTCTCGTAGGGGAAGCCAAAATGAAGGAGCATACAATGCACATAGCGTACATGCAGCATTAACAATTAGCATGCTCAGAAATGTAAGCATTCATGCAGTCATGGCGATACTCAGATGCCCTTCGGGCACTGATCCTAACGTTCCTGCAGTGGTGCCCTCAGTCTCGCCGGGGCGACACAGCCCCGTAGGCCCCAGGGCAGTGACTCCGTGGCGGAAGGGGTTTCAGAGGGGAGCACGATTTGTCTGTGTCCTGGTCCTGGGTAATGACTGCCACGGCCTGGAGGGCCTATGCTCTTTTGCCTTGGGAGCATGCTGCCCTATCGGGGTCTCTGCCCCTGTGTTGGGTTCCATCGTCACTCCACCATCGCCCACCGGAGGAGGTGGATAGGGATGTCAGTGCCGAGTGGTGGGCTTCCGTGTTTTGTGGGTGAGGCAGTGTCCATGTCCTGCATGGAAAGTCCGTCCAGGAAGATGCGCAGGTCATCTGGGTCAGAGATGTCCTTCAAGGCGCCATCCTTGGTGATCCGCATCAGGGCTGGTTAGAAGAGGCAATACTTAATGTCCAACTGGCGGAGCCAGGGCCAGAGAGAAAGAAAGGCTTTGCGGCTGTCGTTAGTCTCCCTAGAGAAGTCCACTGCGATGTGGATTTCATGGCCCTCGAGGGTGTAAGGACCATGCCAGCAGCCAGCAGAGAGTAGTTTCCTGGCCTGCTCATGCCGCAGGAAGCAGGCGATGAGGGGTCAGGGGCATGGAAGAGTCCCGGCGTGGTAGGCCGATGTGGTGAGCCCGCTGCCTCTCCAGTGGGGGGTCAAAGACAAGACCGGTGAGTTTCAGGAGAATGTCTCTGAGAAAGGACTAGACATCAGGATCCTCCGCGTTCTCCAGGAATCCCAAAAAACGGACGTTGTCTCGCCAGCTCCGATTCTCCAGGTCAATAAACTTGCTATGCAAAAATAGGAGTTCCTGGTCCTGCTCCGGTAGGATGTTTAGACGGTCTTCTACCTCCGCGATTCACTGATCCAGCCCATGCCTGAAAACCCGCAATGTCCAGTTGTATGGACTTGGTATCTGGCCTCCAGCCGGCCTACCGCCTCGATTTCTTGAAGGATGCACTCCATGGTGGTATCCTGTGCGCTGCTTGTGTGAGGCTGAGGCTGACCGGTTGTTGGTGACACTTCACCCCTTGGGTTAGCCATGGTGCAAGTCTGGTGGAGGGCTAAGATGAAGAGGAGTTGCTGCACTGGTTTGCCCCTGGGCTTGCCAGGAGACATCCATCCATGGCTGAAATGGGCCGTCTGGTTCACCCGCATGTCAGGTCTGGCCAGGGCAGAGGGCCTGTAGTCAATGCGGCACTGGTCTCTTGCACGGCGCTACTGGCCGAACCGCAGAGGGGTGATACGCGCTGATCAGCAGTGTCTGTCCGACAGTAGGTTAGGGAGTGGTGGAGGGTCCCTCTGCAGGCAGAAGGGCCCGATGGCTGAGGTAATCCAGTACCGTGTGATCCACTGACTGACCAGACACTGTGATGGCCCCAGGGAGGGGGATCTCAGCAGTCTCACAGATGGCGGTGTGGTCGAGCGAGGAGTGGCTGTCGGGTCCGGCTCCGTCCAGACGATGCTAAGGAGGGCTGCCCTCACTCTGACATGAGCAAGAGGACCCAGCAGCAGGCCAGAGGATCGGACCAATGCTCCCCGTCGAGCAGACAGTTGGCAAGGCTCAACCAGTGGTGGCGCCAGCTAGGCAAAGGCCTTTTTGGGGTGATGTCAGTGCAGACAGAGCAAAATGGACTCCGCTCTGACACTCTCCTCCAGACCCCCACTCTGTAGTGGTCCTGCACCAATGGGATCGCAGGTGTGTGGAGGTGGAGGGTAGTGGATCCGTGTCTCCCCACCAGCCCTCAGCTACGGACCGATCTCCTATAAGAACGACATACCCCATGCCGGGGGAGGACCCGGTCACGCCGATACTGGTAGGTCTGAGGCTCTTCCCGCGCTCCCAGGCCAATGCTCAAACACCCCCTGCAGTCGGGGCAAGAGGGGCCGACAGCATCGAGGGACGTAGGAGGGCGGTCATGACCAGTGAGTCAATGGTGCCTGCTGGGTGGAGGACACGGCTGTTATTGTCAATGCAGGGTCGTTCTGTGTGATCAGGCCAGTCATGGAGTCCCATCCCCTCCAGGGACCCAGGTGGGGTTTGGTGGCGGCCTGTGCTTTGGCTCCCTGTGAGAGCCATTATCAATACAGTGCTGCAGGCTGGGGCTTCCCACTTGCCTCCAGGCCCGGTGGTCGTTCGCCTGTGCAGCTGCGGTCAACGATCACAGGGCTCCTTCTACTTCAGCAGCTAGGGTGGGGCCCCAGGAGGTTGATCGGACTGGGAATGCCGCAGTGCAGTGGACCGAGGCCTTCTGCTTACCTCTAAGCACAGGAGATGCCGGTACAGCCATGAGGTTGTCAACGGTGGTCGGAGGGCAGGAAACTGGCATCGCTCACTCCTGGTGGGGTGGAGCGACAGGTCACCAGACCCCCTCCATTCTTTAGGAGTGGGAGGGCCGAGAGTCCATACACTGTTGGCGCCCCCCCCGGTGGAGTGAGGCCCAGGTTCTGAGGCAGTACCTGGCATCAGCGAGGGTGGCAGCCCCCATTGGATATGGTGCAGGCCGGCCGCGCTGCATACTGTGGGCCGAGGTTTCCCTTGCGCCTCTGGGCCCAACGCTTCTCTCTTCGTGTGGGCCAGGCCATGAGGAACCAGCGCCGCCATAGTGCTGCTGGCTACAGTCGGGGACTGGCAATCAGCGGGCCCCCCGTCAGGTGAGTCAGGAGAACTGTTCACACAGCCCCCACTATGACGGATGTGCTATCTCGGAGCAGAGCTCTGGAGTCAAGTGGCCATCTACCTTCGTGGCCAGATTACGCCCCCCCTCTTGAACTGCTCTCAATATGTCCATCAGGGCGCGAGCTGTTTCATTCTGCCCAGCGCCTGTCTTGGGGGTTCGCTGCAGCAGTGGGCAGGCGAATTTGTCCACTTGGGTCTGCACTGTCACACCTTTGTTTCCTTTATCTCTTACCATGATCATCGTTAATGTGTAGCAGAGGTGTCCACCAGCCATACACCCCTGTGCAAATGTAGCTGTGTACCAGTGATTGTAAGGGGAGAGGCCCGCCAGCCTGATAGTTCACAGTAGTTCCCAGGGGGGGACCACAGATGTTCCACCAGTGGTTTGCCATCATTCTTTGCGTGAGCAGCCACCAACCATAGGGCAAGGGCGAAAGGCCAGGTGGGCAGCGCCGCCTTCGCCACCATCGATTTCTAACCTGTATCTCACCTCAGGCAGTATTGGATCGGGTCTCCTCACAGAGCTTCCTCCTGCCCCAATGTATGCACAGCAGTAGTGCCTGGGGTGGGCAAAGTCGTGTAGGTCGAGTCCTCTGCTTATCTCGGAGGGGGGGGGGTCTCCACTCCCTTCCACCAGCAGGTCCAAGAACAAGACAGAGACTGTGGGGACACCTCTGTCGCCCCAAGCTGAGGACCACAGTCACTGACCAACACACGGACCGGGCCCAGCACTCTCACTCCCCTCCATCTGCCAGCCCCCAGTCAGGGCATCAGGCCACTGGCCATGCCCCACATGCAACCATTTTTGTCCCCGGTCATCATCAGAGGGGCCCTGTCACCTTGGTCCTCATTTGGCAGCCAGCAGCCTCACCCAGCCAGGTGCACCGATTGTAACTCCATGGCAACCGGGTAAGTACCACTCCACTGCAGGGGCGCCTCTTGCCTCCCACTCGGCTTTCATAGGCCAGAGGCTGCTCCTGGTGCTCCAGTCACCACTTGTCTGTCTTTTTATAGCCAGCGGAGGGAGTCCCACCACTGCACACTCTAGGGCTCAACTTCCAAGCATTTTTATGCACAATGACAGGGACATAGCTTAGTCAGTGTGCGGATTATAACAGGATTTTTGGCCGGGGCTCTTGAGCTCATGAAAGACACGTTTTTACACCATGTTGGTCTGGCTCTGCCCGGCCCCCCTTCTTTTTATGTTTTAAGAGTAATGAAATGATTATGATATGGTATAAATGTTATTTCATATGAATGTTGGACTTTTGGTTAGTGGGTCTGAAGCCAACAGCATTTGGAGAGGATATATTCCCAGTCTCCTGTTAGTATTGACTATGGTATCTAAATATGTTCTGTAAGAACCACTGTATTTACACACTGTTCATAAAATACAGGTTCTGAAGAATGCAGAGTTGCCCCTCTTTTTACTGTGATGAATAAGTTGTCATCAGATAAGAAGTTCTGCCTCTATTGATGTCTATTCAGCACAAGGAGCAACCCCTGCATGGGAAAGGAAAAGGAGTTTTCCCACAGCGTTCAAGCAGCTTACCGCCATGGGAGTCAATTCAGATTGGAATTGAAAACACTATCAGGGCTATGTTTTCAAAATGGAACGTTTCAAGATTGGGCTGTTTCAAAACTGTTGATGTGTCACAACTTAGTGGTGCATGGATAGTTTGCTGATAAACTGAAGGAGCGTGCTGTGCACTCCATCCATCTTAGGCGAAACATGTAAACCTCAGGTCAAGCTATAAACTATTTATGCATCAGTGCACACTAGAAAACCATCAAGAAGTTTAAGAAAAAGCTATCACTCAGCTCCAGCAGTATTGCTCCTTTTTGGTCTGATTTATATGTTGGCGGTATGCATACTCCGCGCAACGACAACAGAGTATGCTTACCACCAACATAATGGAGTGCCAACCCAGTTCAGATTTGGGCAGGCCATAGTTTTACACCGTTTCTGCTGTAGTCAAACCTCTTAGAAGGCCTGATGGAGTATGCACCATCCTAAAATACTGGGGCATTTATCTTTTTGTCACTTTCTGCAGAATGTCCATAGAACTATGTAGAGTCAGTTTAGGTTTTCAGTGCCAAGATTCGCTAGACAAGGAGTAGATAGATGCGCTTTACAAATACCCACTCTCAACTAACTAACAACACTAAACCGTTTTGATTTGATTTTGCGATATAAACGGCAATTACATGAATTCTCTTGTCTTTTCTTTGGGAGTATTTATGAACTAATAGTTAATTTCTACTATTAGCATCTAACATTTTCCCTGCCGCATCAAGAAAAAAAATTGAGATCATTTTTTCTCTACGTCTCTTCAACACAATCGCTTTTTCTCATTCATACCCTTCCTCAGAGCTTCTATTGTGTTTAGTTTGAGTGAACTCTTCCAATGTACTAGGGCGTTTTACATTCTTTGGTTGTGAACTTGCAGCCAGAGGGAAACTATTGCTAGAATTCTTTATAACACACATTTGTTTGAATTGGATTGTTCTTCACTTCTAATTTTAGACCTGGAAAAGTGGCTGAACACTTCTGGTTCTATTAAACTAGTGGTGTAGCTAGGCCTGTGGCTGCCCGTGGCGATTCCTACGTTTGCCGCCCGAAGGCCGCAGTTAACAGCGGAGGGGGGCCACCCCCAAAACTCGAGCCGCCTGGGGCGGACCGCCCCATCCCCTTGCTATACCCACTGTATTAAACTTCAAATTTCTCATGACGATGATTCAGGAACTGTTCAAATCTTCAAGCTACCTGTTAGATTCCAATCCATATTCAAAATAAATTGCCTATATAGATGCGGCAGACCGCTACATTTTCAGTAGAGTTTTCAGTCGATGAAAATCCAATCCATCAACAGGTTTGTGTGAGTGCAAGACAAGTTCCTGCCATAGCTCCTCTAAGCTGCAGATAGAAGCAATCCTGTAACAATAAGATGTCATTTTCCAGGTAAAACTTCAACATTTTTAAGAGCATCTCATTATGTTGCTTGTACATTATTGTTTGTCTTTTGAATGTTATATTATTAGAACACTCACACTTTCTGCCGAGTAATGGGTCCTGGAAAGTGCTAGAAATAAAATAAAATAAAATAAAAAAGATAATCGTCATTTAAATGTCACTGCCACACCAATGCAGAGCAGGTCCTGCTCCCAGTCTAGAATGTCTGCCTGGTAGTGCTGTACCTGCCACTGGGAGAATGTGGTGCAGGTTAAGAGGTGCATGTCACACCAGACTCACCTCCAGCAGGGTTGGTGCTCTGTCAGTCAATAGCTTTTGCTAGACCTGCCACCTGCCGCTACATGATGATTGTCAGGGACTGTCCGGGACTATGTGGGGAACACAGTCAGGGACTTGGGCAAGGACTGGGAACTGGGTAGAAAACGTACACAGAAAGAGTAGTAAAGCGCTGCCCAGGATCACAGAAGGAGTCAGGGGAGAAAAAGGGATCAAAAGGGGAAGCCTGTACAAGATGGCTAAGACTCCGAAAGGAAGGGCACTCACAAGTCAATTTAGCATTCAGACTAACTACACCCAGGACGGACGTGCAAGACATATATATAATACAACATTAACAATAAAGGGGAGTGTGGGGTAAGCACTCAGGAGCTCCACACGGTAAGACTGAAGCTCAGTAAGTTCCTCACCCACAATTGCTGTTACAGATACTGACTGAAAATACCCACATATAGGATATGTATGCAAAGGCAGGGTCTGTGGAGCTTATACCTATGGTGATGTTATAACAGTAACTCAAAGACAATACTCACAGTGAACAAGAAACACCACCTAGGTAGTCAGCTGTGCCCACGGATCCTGGCGATCAAACAGGAACACGCAAGGCAGTAACAGCAAAGGGGTAGAACTAAACACAAGCACAATAGACAAGGAGCTAGCAAGGAGGAGTGCTTAACAGGAAAGGATGGAAATCACAGGGCACACTTGGCAGAAAGCAGGTAACAAACATACAAGGTAACAGAAGCAAGACAGCAGAATAGAAAGACAGCAAACTAGAACTGGAACCAAGGAAATGGGAAGAAAGGCAGGGACTGGAAAAGGATATACAGAAGGGGAGGCTACAAGGGTATATTAGAATAGTGCAGGTTCAGGAATCAAGAAAACAAAGCATAGAAGGCAGTGCTGGGGCAGGAACAAGAATTGAGCAAAAGCTCAGGAGTCAAAGTAGCACTGCAGGTAGTGCTAGTTCAGGAGAAGGGAAACTGCTGCAGGTCAGGAACAAGGAATGCTAGGGCTCAGGAGTCAGGGTAGCACTGCAGGCAGTGCTAGGTCAGGAGAAGGGAAACTGCTGCAGGTCAGGAACAAGGAATGCTAAGGCTCAGGAGTCAAGGTAGCACTGCAGGCAGTACTGGTTCAAGGAAACAGGAAATAGCTACAGCTCAGGAAACAGGGAGTGAAGAGAGCACTGCAAGCAGTGCAAATCAGGCACTAGAAATAGCTGAAGCCCAGGAACAGGAATAGCTATAACTCAGGAAACAAGGTAGCACTGCAGGCAGTGCTAATTCAGGTACAAGGAATAGCTATAGCTCAGGAACTCAGGAAACAAGGTAGCACTGCAGGCAGTGCTAATTCAGGCACAAGGAATAGCTATAGCTCAGGAACTCAGGAAACACTGGAAACAAGGATTGGCCTCACCGGTATACAGCTACAATGACCAACCCTGGGCTGAAGGGAGCTGGGGCTTAAAAGAGCTCACAGTACATATGCGCATCAGGTGTGAGCAGGCTAGCAGCAGCCAGCCACAGGTGAGCTGAATTCCTCCACCCATCCTTGGCCTGCAGGGGTGGAGATGAAGCAGTGAGCAGGGAATACTGGGTAATGGAGTTTCCAGCATGAGCAGACTGGCTTCCACAAAACCCGGCATGGATTGGGAATGGATGTCAATTCCTAAGTAGTGTCGAAATGGCTGGAAGTCAGTATGTACATGAAGGGGAGGGTCTGGAAGCTTGTTAGAGCACTGGGAAGCCCCACAATTCGGTCCCCTGGTGGTGGACACGAGAATGCAGGGAGCGAGTCGTGACAGTACCCCCTCCAAAGACCGGCTCCCGGAACCTGGAACTGGATTCAATGCCTTTGCTCCTATGAAATAGGTCCATTTCCATCAGAGATGTAGTACAAGATACCAGAGGACTGTGGGAAAAATGTGATGGTCTGGAGGGTAGGATATTAGGCTGTAAATTAACAGGAGTATTGGAGGCAGAACCTGAAGCATCCAAAGCCAATAACGGGGGCGTAGAACCCTGAATCAAAGGTGTTTGAAGTCCAGATGATGGCAGTCTAGAGTAGCACTCTAGAAAAGAAGGCAGATTGACTGTAGGGTCAAAAACAGATAACGGATTGGCAGGAGACACAGAGGTCAAAGGCAAGGTGGCTGAAGTCGAAGGAGGTAACAGGAAGCAGACTTGAAGCTCTGGCCCTGGAGGAAAACATACAGAAGACTCACATGCAGGAGACGCTGGAAGCAGGTATGCAGGAGACCCAGGCCCTGGAGGCTGACATGTTGAGAGTTTTGTCTCTGCGGCTAGAAGTTCAATCTCTGAAAGTATATGTGCTGAGACCTTTGAAGGCTGGCTAGCTGGAAGCACAGGGTTAAAAAGTTGGCAAGATAGAGGTGCAAGGTCGGAAGGCAGGGAGCCTGGAAGCTCTGGTGCTGAAGGCAGGGAGCCTGGAAGCTCTGGTGCTGAAGGCAGGGAGCCTGGAAGCTCTGGTGCTGAAGGCAGGGAGCCTGGAAGCTCTGGTGCTGAAGGCAGGGAGCCTGGAAGCTCTGGTGCTGAAGGCAGGGAGCCTGGAAGCTCAGGTGCTGAAGGCAGGGAGCCTGGAAGCTCAGGTGCTGAAGGCAGGGAGCCTGGAAGCTTAGGTGCTGAAGGCAGGGAGCCTGGAAGCTCAGGTGCTGAAGGCAGGGAGCCTGGAAGCTCAGGTGCTGAAGGCAGGGAGCCTGGAAGCTCAGGTGCTGAAAGCAGGGAGCCTGGAAGCTCAGGTGCTGAAAGCAGGGAGCCTGGAAGTTCTGGCTCTGAAGGCAGGGAGCCTGGAAGCTCTGGCTCGGAAGTCAGACAGGCTGGAAGCTCTGGCTCGGAAGTCAGACAGGCTGGAAGCTCTGGCTCGGAAGTCAGACAGGCTGGAAGCTCTGGCTCGGAAGTCAGACAGGCTGGAAGCTCTGACTTAGTAGGCAGGTGAGCTGAGGGCTTGTGCTCTGAATGCAGACAGTCCGGAGGCTCCAGTACTAATGGCAGGCAGGCTGCAGGCTCGGGCTCAGATGGCAGAAGGCAGGCTGCAGACTGGGGCTCAGATGGCAGCAGGCAGGCTGCAGACTCGGGCTCAGATGGCAGCAGGCAGGCTGCAGACTCGGGCTCAGATGGCAGCAGGCAGGCTGCAGACTCGGGCTCAGATGGCAGCAGGCCGGCTGAGGTCTCTGAAAGCAGCAGGCCGGCTGAGGTCTCTGAAAGCAGCAGGCCGGCTGAGGTCTCTGAAAGCAGCAGGCCGGCTGAGGTCTCTGAAAGCAGCAGGCCGGCTGAGGTCTCTGAAAGCAACAGGCCGGCTGAGGTCTCTGAAAGCAACAGGCCGGCTGAGGTCTCTGACGACTCTGCAAGAAGACAAGCTGATGGCAGAGAGGCACAAGGATGACAAACTTTAAATTCTGGGAATGGCGATATCCCGTGAACAGTAGATTCCCGGTTGTCAATAGTGAAATCTTCACAGTTCCTGGGCTCCTTAAAACACACTGAAGCTCTTTCTTCGGGATGTCTAAGATTACTGCTTATCTTAGAGTCTCTGATGACCAGACTCCCTTTACCATTTGGCAGTTCACATGTCTTAGTCAGAGGAAACAGGTCAGAGATCACTTGGTCTTTGGACAATTTTTTATTTCCTTTTGCATTACTAGGTGGTAAAGGTGCATCAGAGCAGAAAGTATCATTTCCTGATTTTTCAATATGTGGTGTGCTTGAAGGCAAAACAGCAAACAAGAGGTCAGGATTTTGTTTCTTCTCAGCGAGGAGGTTGACTTCCATTGCAGTAGTTAAATCAAGAGCATAGTCTGAGTCACAGGACATTGTCACATCAGGGATTATGTTGGGCACTGGTTCAGGTTTTGTCTGTATGTCAATGGCCAGTGTATGT
Organism: Calotriton arnoldi; assembly: GCA_963921515.1. NCBI lineage: Eukaryota > Metazoa > Chordata > Amphibia > Caudata > Salamandridae > Calotriton > Calotriton arnoldi. The sequence goes on along the minus strand of CAWUFW010006813.1, from coordinate 698,988 downwards.
GATACCCCTGGGTGGAACTGACCTCACTACCAGGAAGAGAAAGCAAACTAGTATTTAGTGTCTTTCCTGGCATCTGGGGTTCCTTAGAAGTGGAGGGACACATCTCAGATGTAGTGCCTATACACAGTTTAGCACTAGAAGACAACACATCAGAGGAGGTAGAAATTTCAGAATTCAAACAATTACTTTCATTAACTGGATTGTGAGACAAGGTACTATGGTTTTTCTGAATGGAATCTGAGGGATCAGCCACTGTATTGTTCACACAATTGCTGGACCAGCTCTGAGGGGAACGCAAAAGAGAGCGCAAGGCTTCATTCTCCATTTCTAGGGAGGCTAACATAGAGGTGGAAAAGTGGTCTTGTACAGGGGTTTTAGATCCCCACTTGAACTCTGGGTTATAATTTTTTAACAGAGTCTGAAACATTTTATTCTCTCGTTGTAATTCAAGAACCTTAGATGTAATTATATCCTGTGAAGGCTGCAGATCTTTCTCTACAAGGACAGTGGTAGACTTGGCAACTTCACAACAAGCAACAGAGCTATACCTTGGATTTTGTTCAAAGTGGCTATTAGCCGCCTGTGTTCTAGTAGGTCTTTTCTCTCTTTTGTTAAACTGATTATGGTTTACTTTGAATGTGGTATTTAACAAGGTCCCTTTAGTATCCGGGACTGTGCTATTTACTGGACTACAAGACTGGGTAACATTATTTGAATGGAGACCAGAGGTTATATAATGCATCTGCTCTTTCTTTGGTTGTGTGGTTGAATACTGTATTTTACAGCCACTTACAGCAGATATGCGAGAATCAGAATTCTTGTTCAGCAAACTGAGTAAGGTAGCATTCTCCTTATGCAATGCTGACACAGACATTGAATCTGGATCAGAACAGAAGATTAAGTCCGGATCTGGCAAAGAGGTGTTTGAGAGCCAATGAGTAAAATATTCAGAACGTAAATGTCCATTTTTCATAAGAGGATTAATTGTTTCAGGACTAGGGTGAACATTCTCAAACTGTAAAGTAGACACTAAATGTCTCTCATTGGTGGGCACTGGTGAACTGCCCTGCACAAACTTGAATGATGCACTGGTGTGTCTCTTTCTTAAACCTCTCATTATGACACACCTTTAATATTTGCACACACAAATGAAACAGAAAAAGGGTAGCTAACTGAACGCAAAGAAAACCTCACAAGTCACCCTGGAAATGTGGTTTGGTCATTCTGTCAGGGACTGTCCGGGACTATGTGGGGAACACAGTCAGGGACTTGGGCAAGGACTGGGAACTGGGTAGAAAACGTACACAGAAAGAGTAGTACAGCGCTGCCCAGGATCACAGAAGGAGTCAGGAGAGAAAAAGGGATCAAAAGGGGAAGCGTGTACAAGATGGCTAAGACTCCGAAAGGAAGGGCACTCACAAGTCAATTTAGCATTCAGACTAACTACACCCAGGACGGACGTGCAAGACATATATAATACAACATTAACAATAAAGGGGAGTGTGGGGTAAGCACTCAGGAGCTCCACACGGTAAGACTGAAGCTCAGTAAGTTCCTCACCCACAATTGCTGTTACAGATACTGACTGAAAATACCCACATATAGGATATGTATGCAAAGGCAGGGTCTGTGGAGCTTATACCTATGGTGATGTTATAACAGTAACTCAAAGACAATACTCACAGTGAACAAGAAACACCACCTAGGTAGTCAGCTGTGCCCACGGATCCTGGCGATCAAACAGGAACACGCAAGGCAGTAACAGCAAAGGGGTAGAACTAAACACAAGCACAATAGACAAGGAGCTAGCAAGGAGGAGTGCTTAACAGGAAAGGATGGAAATCACAGGGCACACTTGGCAGAAAGCAGGTAACAAACATACAAGGTAACAGAAGCAAGACAGCAGAATAGAAAGACAGCAAACTAGAACTGGAACCAAGGAAATGGGAAGAAAGGCAGGGACTGGAAAAGGATATACAGAAGGGGAGGCTACAAGGGTATATTAGAATAGTGCAGGTTCAGGAATCAAGAAAACAAAGCATAGAAGGCAGTGCTGGGGCAGGAACAAGAATTGAGCAAAAGCTCAGGAGTCAAAGTAGCACTGCAGGTAGTGCTAGTTCAGGAGAAGGGAAACTGCTGCAGGTCAGGAACAAGGAATGCTAAGGCTCAGGAGTTAGGGTAGCACTGCAGGCAGTGCTAGGTCTGGAGAAGGGAAACTGCTGCAGGTCAGGAACAAGGAATGCTAAGGCTCAGGAGTCAGGGTAGCACTGCAGGCAGTGCTAGGTCAGGAGAAGGGAAACTGCTGCAGGTCAGGAACAAGGAATGCTAAGGCTCAGGAGTCAAGGTAGCACTGCAGGCAGTACTGGTTCAAGGAAATAGCTACAGCTCAGGAAACAGGGAGTGAAGAGAGCACTGCAAGCAGTGCAAATCAGGCACTAGAAATAGCTGAAGCCCAGGAACAGGAATAGCTATAACTCAGGAAACAAGGTAGCACTGCAGGCAGTGCTAATTCAGGTACAAGGAATAGCTATAGCTCAGGAACTCAGGAAACAAGGTAGCACTGCAGGCAGTGCTAATTCAGGCACAAGGAATAGCTATAGCTCAGGAACTCAGGAAACACTGGAAACAAGGATTGGCCTCACCGGTATACAGCTACAATGACCAACCCTGGGCTGAAGGGAGCTGGGGCTTAAAAGAGCTCACAGTACATATGCGCATCAGGTGTGAGCAGGCTAGCAGCAGCCAGCCACAGGTGAGCTGAATTCCTCCACCCATCCTTGGCCTGCAGGGGTGGAGATGAAGCAGTGAGCAGGGAATACTGGGTAATGGAGTTTCCAGCATGAGCAGACTGGCTTCCACAAAACCCGGCATGGATTGGGAATGGATGTCAATTCCTAAGTAGTGTCGAAATGGCTGGAAGTCAGTATGTACATGAAGGGGAGGGTCTGGAAGCTTGTTAGAGCACTGGGAAGCCCCACAATTCGGTCCCCTGGTGGTGGACACGAGAATGCAGGGAGCGAGTCGTGACAGTACCCCCCCTCCAAAGACCGGCTCCCGGAACCTGGAACTGGATTCAATGCCTTTGCTCCTATGAAATAGGTCCATTTCCATCAGAGATGTAGTACAAGATACCAGAGGACTGTGGGAAAAATGTGATGGTCTGGAGGGTAGGATATTAGGCTGTAAATTAACAGGAGTATTGGAGGCAGAACCTGAAGCATCCAAAGCCAATAACGGGGGCGTAGAACCCTGAATCAAAGGTGTTTGAAGTCCAGATGATGGCAGTCTAGAGTAGCACTCTATAAAAGAAGGCAGATTGACTGTAGGGTCAAAAACAGATAACGGATTGGCAGGAGACACAGAGGTCAAAGGCAAGGTGGCTGAAGTCGAAGGAGGTAACAGGAAGCAGACTTGAAGCTCTGGCCCTGGAGGAAAACATACAGAAGACTCACATGCAGGAGACGCTGGAAGCAGGTATGCAGGAGACCCAGGCCCTGGAGGCTGACATGTTGAGAGTTTTGTCTCTGCGGCTAGAAGTTCAATCTCTGAAAGTATATGTGCTGAGACCTTTGAAGGCTGGCTAGCTGGAAGCACAGGGTTAAAAAGTTGGCAAGATAGAGGTGCAAGGTCGGAAGGCAGGGAGCCTGGAAGCTCTGGTGCTGAAGGCAGGGAGCCTGGAAGCTCTGGTGCTGAAGGCAGGGAGCCTGGAAGCTCTGGTGCTGAAGGCAGGGAGCCTGGAAGCTCTGGTGCTGAAGGCAGGGAGCCTGGAAGCTCTGGTGCTGAAGGCAGGGAGCCTGGAAGCTCAGGTGCTGAAGGCAGGGAGCCTGGAAGCTCAGGTGCTGAAGGCAGGGAGCCTGGAAGCTCAGGTGCTGAAGGCAGGGAGCCTGGAAGCTCAGGTGCTGAAGGCAGGGAGCCTGGAAGCTCAGGTGCTGAAGGCAGGGAGCCTGGAAGCTCAGGTGCTGAAAGCAGGGAGCCTGGAAGCTCAGGTGCTGAAAGCAGGGAGCCTGGAAGTTCTGGCTCTGAAGGCAGGGAGCCTGGAAGCTCTGGCTCGGAAGTCAGACAGGCTGGAAGCTCTGGCTCGGAAGTCAGACAGGCTGGAAGCTCTGGCTCGGAAGTCAGACAGGCTGGAAGCTCTGACTTAGTAGGCAGGTGAGCTGAGGGCTTGTGCTCTGAATGCAGGCAGTCCGGAGGCTCCAGTACTAATGGCAGGCAGGCTGCAGGCTCGGGCTCAGATGGCAGAAGGCAGGCTGCAGACTGGGGCTCAGATGGCAGCAGGCAGGCTGCAGACTCAGGCTCAGATGGCAGCAGGCAGGCTGCAGACTCGGGCTCAGATGGCAGCAGGCAGGCTGCAGACTCGGGCTCAGATGGCAGCAGGCAGGCTGCAGACTCGGGCTCAGATGGCAGCAGGCCGGCTGAGGTCTCTGAAAGCAGCAGGCCGGCTGAGGTCTCTGAAAGCAGCAGGCCGGCAGAGGTCTCTGAAAGCAACAGGCCGGCTGAGGTCTCTGACGACTCTGCAAGAAGACAAGCTGATGGCAGAGAGGCACAAGGATGACAAACTTTAAATTCTGGGAATGGCGATATCCCGTGAACAGTAGATTCCCGGTTGTCAATAGTGAAATCTTCACAGTTCCTGGGCTCCTTAAAACACACTGAAGCTCTTTCTTCGGGATGTCTAAGATTACTGCTTATCTTAGAGTCTCTGATGACCAGACTCCCTTTACCATTTGGCAGTTCACATGTCTTAGTCAGAGGAAACAGGTCAGAGATCACTTGGTCTTTGGACAATTTTTTATTTCCTTTTGCATTACTAGGTGGTAAAGGTGCATCAGAGCAGAAAGTATAATTTCCTGATTTTTCAATATGTGGTGTGCTTGAAGGCAAAACAGCAAACAAGAGGTCAGGATTTTGTTTCTTCTCAGCGAGGAGGTTGACTTCCGTTGCAGTAGTTAAATCAAGAGCATAGTCTGAGTCACAGGACATTGTCACATCAGGGATTATGTTGGGCACTGGTTCAGGTTTTGTCTGTATGTCAATGGCCAGTGTATGTGATACCCCTGGGTGGAACTGACCTCACTACCAGGAAGAGAAAGCAAACTAGTATTTAGTGTCTTTCCTGGCATCTGGGGTTCCTTAGAAGTGGAGGGACACATCTCAGATGTAGTGCCTATACACAGTTTAGCACTAGAAGACAACACATCAGAGGAGGTAGAAATTTCAGAATTCAAACAATTACTTTCATTAACTGGATTGTGAGACAAGGTACTATGGTTTTTCTGAATGGAATCTGAGGGATCAGCCACTGTATTGTTCACACAATTGCTGGACCAGCTCTGAGGGGAACGCAAAAGAGAGCGCAAGGCTTCATTCTCCATTTCTAGGGAGGCTAACATAGAGGTGGAAAAGTGGTCTTGTACAGGGGTTTTAGATCCCCACTTGAACTCTGGGTTATAATTTTTTAACAGAGTCTGAAACATTTTATTCTCTCGTTGTAATTCAAGAACCTTAGATGTAATTATATCCTGTGAAGGCTGCAGATCTTTCTCTACAAGGACAGTGGTAGACTTGGCAACTTCACAACAAGCAACAGAGCTATACCTTGGATTTTGTTCAAAGTGGCTATTAGCCGCCTGTGTTCTAGTAGGTCTTTTCTCTCTTTTGTTAAACTGATTATGGTTTACTTTGAATGTGGTATTTAACAAGGTCCCTTTAGTATCCGGGACTGTGCTATTTACTGGACTACAAGACTGGGTAACATTATTTGAATGGAGACCAGAGGTTATATAATGCATCTGCTCTTTCTTTGGTTGTGTGGTTGAATACTGTATTTTACAGCCACTTACAGCAGATATGCGAGAATCAGAATTCTTGTTCAGCAAACTGAGTAAGGTAGCATTCTCCTTATGCAATGCTGACACAGACATTGAATCTGGATCAGAACAGAAGATTAAGTCCGGATCTGGCAAAGAGGTGTTTGAGAGCCAATGAGTAAAATATTCAGAACGTAAATGTCCATTTTTCATAAGAGGATTAATTGTTTCAGGACTAGGGTGAACATTCTCAAACTGTAAAGTAGACACTAAATGTCTCTCATTGGTGGGCACTGGTGAACTGCCCTGCACAAACTTGAATGATGCACTGGTGTGTCTCTTTCTTAAACCTCTCATTATGACACACCTTTAATATTTGCACACACAAATGAAACAGAAAAAGGGTAGCTAACTGAACGCAAAGAAAACCTCACAAGTCACCCTGGAAATGTGGTTTGGTCATTCTGTCAGGGACTGTCCGGGACTATGTGGGGAACACAGTCAGGGACTTGGGCAAGGACTGGGAACTGGGTAGAAAACGTACACAGAAAGAGTAGTACAGCGCTGCCCAGGATCACAGAAGGAGTCAGGGGAGAAAAAGGGATCAAAAGGGGAAGCCTGTACAAGATGGCTAAGACTCCGAAAGGAAGGGCACTCACAAGTCAATTTAGCATTCAGACTAACTACACCCAGGACGGACGTGCAAGACATATATATAATACAACATTAACAATAAAGGGGAGTGTGGGGTAAGCACTCAGGAGCTCCACACGGTAAGACTGAAGCTCAGTAAGTTCCTCACCCACAATTGCTGTTACAGATACTGACTGAAAATACCCTCAGGATATGTATGCAAAGGCAGGGTCTGTGGAGCTTATACCTATGGTGATGTTATAACAGTAACTCAAAGACAATACTCACAGTGAACAAGAAACACCACCTAGGTAGTCAGCTGTGCCCACGGATCCTGGCGATCAAACAGGAACACGCAAGGCAGTAACAGCAAAGGGGTAGAACTAAACACAAGCACAATAGACAAGGAGCTAGCAAGGAGGAGTGCTTAACAGGAAAGGATGGAAATCACAGGGCACACTTGGCAGAAAGCAGGTAACAAACATACAAGGTAACAGAAGCAAGACAGCAGAATAGAAAGACAGCAAACTAGAACTGGAACCAAGGAAATGGGAAGAAAGGCAGGGACTGGAAAAGGATATACAGAAGGGGAGGCTACAAGGGTATATTAGAATAGTGCAGGTTCAGGAATCAAGAAAACAAAGCATAGAAGGCAGTGCTGGGGCAGGAACAAGAATTGAGCAAAAGCTCAGGAGTCAAAGTAGCACTGCAGGTAGTGCTAGTTCAGGAGAAGGGAAACTGCTGCAGGTCAGGAACAAGGAATGCTAAGGCTCAGGAGTTAGGGTAGCACTGCAGGCAGTGCTAGGTCTGGAGAAGGGAAACTGCTGCAGGTCAGGAACAAGGAATGCTAAGGCTCAGGAGTCAGGGTAGCACTGCAGGCAGTGCTAGGTCAGGAGAAGGGAAACTGCTGCAGGTCAGGAACAAGGAATGCTAAGGCTCAGGAGTCAAGGTAGCACTGCAGGCAGTACTGGTTCAAGGAAACAGGAAATAGCTACAGCTCAGGAAACAGGGAGTCAAGAGAGCACTGCAAGCAGTGCAAATCAGGCACTAGAAATAGCTGAAGCCCAGGAACAGGAATAGCTATAACTCAGGAAACAAGGTAGCACTGCAGGCAGTGCTAATTCAGGTACAAGGAATAGCTATAGCTCAGGAACTCAGGAAACAAGGTAGCACTGCAGGCAGTGCTAATTCAGGCACAAGGAATAGCTATAGCTCAGGAACTCAGGAAACACTGGAAACAAGGATTGGCCTCACCGGTATACAGCTACAATGACCAACACTGGGCTGAAGGGAGCTGGGGCTTAAAAGAGCTCACAGTACTCATGCGCATAAGGTGTGAGCAGGCTAGCAGCAGCCAGCCACAGGTGAGCTGAATTCCTCCACCCATCCTTGGCCTGCAGGGGTGGAGACGAAGCAGTGAGCAGGGAATACTGGGGAATGGAGTTTCCAGCATGAGCAGACTGGCTTCCACAAAACCCGGCATGGATTGGGAATGGATGTCAATTCCTAAGTAGTGTCGAAATGGCTGGAAGTCAGTATGTACATGAAGGGGAGGGTCTGGAAGCTTGTTAGAGCACTGGGAAGCCCCACAATTCGGTCCCCTGGTGGTGGACACAAGAATGCAGGGAGCGAGTCGTGACAATGATGAGGTAGCACAGCATGTAAATAAATGTATCACCTCATTCTGGGAAGATGTCTTATGCAGCATAACGTCCATGTGGAGCCAACGGGAGTGAAAGTCTTCTCTTTTGCCTACTATGACTCAGGGAAGGGGGTTAACGTGCAGAAAGTAACAAGCATTGGCATAGCCAATAGGTCTCGCCTTTGGGGCCTTATAAGTGTTTAGCCAGAGCTATTGACTTTGCCAATGTCTTCAAGCTGTGCTATAGAGAAGTGTGGCTGCTGTGCGGCATGCTGAAAAGTTATAATAAAAAAGTGTCAGAAGCATTTTTGTTACTTTATATATGACCAAGAAGGCATTATGTAAAACTGAACGACCATATTAAAAAAAGTATTTACAATTAAAAATTCCCTCAGTTTTCTTTTGTTCTTGCAATGCTGGCAACTTGTTTCTGCCTATTGCAATGGTTGTTTGTTAAAGCTTTTTTTTTGAGGGGGCATAAACAATCGGAGGGTGAAGGTTGGGAACTAGTACCTGTATTATAACACTAGCAGCGGCCAGACGCTAGGGGAGAATCAACAGATGCCAGATTCCGAGAGCAGGCTGAGGTGGTGCTGAGTGATGCTGAGGTGGTAGTGGTTGTGGTGGTGGTGGTGGTGACTGTTGCGGAGACGATGCTGAGGTGATGCTGAATGATACTCAGGTGTTGCTGAGTGATACTCCTGTGGTGCTGAGTGATGCTGTGGTGGTGCTGAGTGATATTGTCTTGACGCTGAGTGATGCTGTGGCGGCGCTGAGTGATGCTGTGGTGGCCCTGAGTGATGCTGTGGTGGCCCTGAGTGATGCTGTGGTGGCGGTGAGCGATGCAGTGGCGGCGCTGAGCAATGCAGTGGCGGTGCTGAGCGATGCTGTGGCGGTGCTGAGCGATGCTGTGGCGGCGCTGAGCGATGCTGTGGTGGCGCTGAGCGATGTTGTGGCGGCGCTGAGCGATGCTGTGGTGGCGCTGAGCGATGCTGTGGTGGCGCTGAGCGATGCTGTGGTGGCGCTGAGCGATGCTGTGGTGGCGCTGAGCGATGCAGTGTTGGCCCTGAGTGATGATGTGGTGTCGCTGAGTAAAGCTATGGTGGTGCTGAGTGATGCTGTGGTGGCGCTGAGCGATGCAGTGTTGGCCCTGAGTGATGATGTGGTGTCGCTGAGTAAAGCTATGGTGGTGCTGAGTGATGCTGTGGTGGCGCAGAGTGATGTTGTGGTGGCGCTGAGTGATGCTGTTGTGGCGCTAAGTGATGCTGTGGTTGTGCTGAGTAATGCTGTGGTTGTGCTGAGTGATGCTGTGGTTGCACTGAGTGATGCTGTGGTTGCACTGAGTGATGCTGTGATGGCGTTGAGAGATGTTGTGTTGGTGCTGAGTGATGCTGTGCTGGCTCTGATTGATGCTGTGCTGGCTCTGATTGATGCTGTGCTGGCTCTGATTGATGCTGTGGTTGCGCTGAGTGATGCTGTGGTGTTGCCGAGTGAGAGATAGAGTGAAGATATAATGCCCAATTAGAGAGGGTGGTGAGAGAGAAAGAGAGAGAAAGGGTGTACATAGAATAAAGAGTGGAGCGGGATAGAGAGAGAGAAAGAAGGGGAGAGAGAGTGAATGAAGGAGTTTGAAAGAGAAACAGATAAAGGGGTGAGAGAGAGAATGAAAGGCTAAAAAAGATAGAGAGGGGAGAGTTAATTAAGTAGAGAGAGAATTAGAGAGGGGAGAGAGAGAGAAGGAGAGAGACAATAAGAGTGGGGGGTGTGGAGTTTAAATAGAGAGAAGAAGTGACGCTGAAAAAGTAACCTTAAATATAGCTTTGTGCTTTGCGCGAATAAATATAAATAAAAAAACTGTGAGAGACAAAAATACTGGTAATTAGGCTGTGACTCCCAATATAAAACAAATAGCGATATAAGGTGAAATCGACCCACCGAAGCAATATTTCTAACTAGACAAAAAAAAGCTTGCATTTCAATGCTAATCGCTGTTGTTTTTCATGTGACTGTAGTCCAGGGCCCTCGGTTGGTAATGTGAGCTGCTGCTGCGATTGAAACATCAGAGTCCAGAGAGTTAATGAGCCATGACGAGGAAATGAGGAAGAGATAAGGAAACCCAGATGGCAGCTGCGCGTGCCGCATCATCGTGAACTGAAAGCTGGTCGCCAGCCGAAAGCCAGTGTTTGCATTTCCAAAACCCGCTTACTAAAACTCTCGGCCAGACCAGCGCAAGCGCTGGTGCAGGCCGAGACCTAAAAAGAAAGGCAAGCACGGCAGCAGGGAACCAAGACTGAAAGGGAAAAAAGACAAATGCCAAGGAAACTATTAAAACTGAAGTAAAATAGTGTTGAGAAGTGGAGAAACGTGCCACGCACTTGTCCAAACAAGCATTTGCAATAGAATAGGTCTCGCATTCACGCAAGTTTGAGCTATTGGCATTGTAAATGACAATGCCTTTTATTTATGTTTTGGTTTTTAAAACATAAATAAAAGACATTGTCATTTACAATGCCAATAGCTTCAACTCGCGTAAATGAGAGACCTATTGCATTGCAAATGCTTGTTTCATCCCAGCTACTTGGCGCTGCCCTGCATGGGAATTTATACCTGGAGAATGACAATGCTGTCCAGAACTGCCCATTCCTTCCTGACTTCAGTGACCTTGCATGGCCTCCACTTTTACCCTTACTTTATCAGTACCACAGAATCAGTACTTCGAGGTTATTTTTTGCCCAAATATTCTTCTGGGGGACAGTTCCATGGATTTACAACACAGTCAGTAAATCAAGGCCATTACACTACAAGTCTTTGCTCATAGGCAGGACCACTGGAATAACGCAATATTGTGGCCGCCGCGTTCTCGGTGTATTTACATATTTTCCACACTTGCCGCATGATTCAGACCTTCTGTATCAGTTGCAAACATTGATTCTAGCTCAGATGGATCAAAAGAGGCTTTAAAAAGCATCAGCTGTGGTCCCCCGGGGGGACAGACGCTTTGCAAAGATTAACTGTCACCTTTTCGTTGCTGACGGCTGTATTCGGGTGTTAGAGTGCTGCTAATGAGGAGAAACGTTTGCCCAGACAGTACTACTGTGTTGTAATATGACAAAATAGCAAAACATTGCGACAGAATGTGCCATATTATGCTGCATCATTGCACCTCTTCTGTGTCTGATTACGTTTGTACCTCTCCAGTCCCTGCAGCACCTGTTCTGACCTGGGTCTCAGGCTCTACAACAGCTTTGCTGACCTGGTTCTCTGGCTCTACAGCAGCTCTGCTGACCTGGTTCTCTGGCTCTACAGCAGCTCTGCTAACCTGGTTCTCTGACTCTACAGCAGCTCTGCTGACCTGGTTCTCTGGCTCTACAGCAGCTCTGCTGACCTGGTTCTCAGGCTCTAGAGCAGCTCTGCTGACCTGGTTCTCTGGCTCTACAGCAGCTCTGCTGACCTGGTTCTCTGGCTCTACAACGGATCTGCTGACCTGGTTCTCAGGCTCAACAGCAGCTTGCTGAACTGGTTCTCTGGCTCTAGAGTGGCTCTGCTGGCCTGGTTCTCTGGCTCTAGAGCGGCTCTGCTGACCTGGTTCTCTGGATCTAGAGCAGCTCTGCTGACCTGGTTCTCAGGTTTTACAACAGCTCTGCTGACCTGGATCTCTGGCTCTGGAGCAGCTCTGCTGACCTGGTTCTCTGGCTCCAGAGCAGCTCTGCTGGCCTGGTTCTCTGGCTCTACTACAGCTCTGCTGACCTGGTTCTCTGGCTCTACAACGGCTCTGCTGACCTGGTTCTATGGCTCTACAACAGCTCTGCTGACCTGGTTCTATGGCTCTACAGCAGCTCTGCTGACCTGGTTCTCTGGCTCTAGAGAAGCTCTGCTGACCCAGTTCTCTGGCTCTAATACAGCTCTGCTGACCTGGTTCTCTGGCTCTAATACAGCTCTGCTGACCTGGTTCTCAGGGTGACACATGCAAAAACAACAGTTGATGGACAGAATGCAGAACAATGTCATACATTCACCCCAGTACAGAGATCTGGGCCTGAATCCGTCGTTTTTTTGCTCACCATGCCATTCCAGTTTGAACCCAGCCATATGCAAATCAGTCTTGACCCTGTGCCTCATGGGAACAGTCCAGCAGAGCTGCTCTAGAGCCAGAGAACCAGTTCAGCAGAGCCGCTCTAGAGCCAGAGAACCGGGTCAACAGAGCCGCTCTAAAGCCAGAGAACCAGGTCAGCAGAGCTTCTGTAGAGCCATAGAACCAGGTCAGCAGAGCCGCTCTAGAGCCAGAGAACTGGGTCAGCAGAGCCGCTCTAGAGCCTGAGAACCAGGTCAGCAGAGCCGCTCAGAGCCATAGGAACCAGGTCAGCAGAGCAGCTCTAGAGCCAGGGAACCAGGCCAGCAGAGCTGCTCTAGAGCCAGAGAACCAGGTCAGCAGAGCTTCTCTAGAGCAGAGAGCCAGGTCAGCAGAGCTGCTGTTGAGCCAGAGAATCAGGTCAGCAGAGCTTCTCTAGAGCCAGAGAACCAGGTCAGCAGTGCTGCTGTAGAGCCAGAGAACCACGTCAGCAGATCTGCTGTAGAGGCTGAGAACCAGGTCAGCAGAGCCGTTGTAGATCCAGAGAACCAGGTCAGCAGAGCTGCTGTAGAGCCAAAGTACCAGGTCAGCAGAGCTGCTGTAGAGCCAGAGAACCAGGTCAGCAGAGCTGCTGTAGAGCCAGAGCACCAGGTCAGCAGAGCTGCTGTAGTGCCAGAGAACCAGGTCAGCAGAGCTGCTGTAGAGCCAAAGAACCAGCTCAGCAGAGCGGCAGTAGAGCATGAGAACAGGTCAGCAGAGCCGTTGTAGAGCCAGAGAACCAGCTCAGCAGAGCTGTTGTAGAGCCAGAGAACCAGGTCAGCAGAGCTGATCTAGAGCCAGAGAACCAGTTCAGCAGAGCGGCTGTAGAGCCTGAGAACCAGTTCAGCAGAGCTGTTGTAGAGCCAGAGAACCAGGTCAAAAGAGCTGCTCTAGAGCCAGAGAACTAGGTCAGCAGAGCTGCTCTAGAGCCAGAGAACCAGGTCAGCAGAGCTGTTCTAGAGCCAGAGAACCAGGTCAGCAGAGCTGCTCTAGAGCCAGAGAACCAGGTCAGCAGAGCTGCTGTAGAGACAGAGAACCAGGTCAGCAGAGCTGCTGTAGAGCCAGAGAACCAGGTCAGCAGAGCCGTTGTAGAGCCTGAGACCCAGGTCAGCAGACCTGCTGTAGAGCCATAGAACCAGGTCAGCAGAGCTGCTCTAGAACGAGAGAACCTGGTCAGCAGAGCCGCTCTAGAGCCAGAGAACCAGGTCAGCAGAGATGCTGTAGAGCCAGAGAACCAGGTCAGCAGAGCAGCTCTAGAGCCAGAGAACCAGGCCAGCAGAGCCACTCTACAGCCATAGAACCAGGCCAGCAAGCTGCTGTAGAGCCTGAGAACCAGGTCAGCAAAGCCGTTGTAGAGCCAGAGAACCAGGTCAGCAGAGCTGCTGTAGAGCCAGAAAACCAGGTCAGCAGAGCTGCTGTAGAGCCAGAAAACCAGGTCACCAGATCCGCTCTAGAGCCTGAGAACCAGGTCAGCAGAGCTGCTGTAGAGCCAGAGAACCAGGTCAGCAGAGCTGCTGTAGAGCCAGAGAACCAGGTCAGCGGAACTGCTCTAGAGCCTGAGAACCAGGTCAGCAGAGCTGCTGTAGAGCCAGAGAACCAGGTCAGCAGAGCTGCTGTAGAGCCAGAGAACCACGTCAGCAGATCTGCTGTAGAGCCAGAGAACCAGGTCAGCAGCGCGGCAGTAGAGCCTGAGAAATTGGTCAGTAGAGCCATTGTAGAGTCAGAGAACCAGGTCAGCAGAGCTGCTGTAGAGCCAGAGAACCAGGTCAGCAGAGCTGCTCTAGAGCCAGAGAACCAGGTCAGCAGAGTGGCTGTAGAGCCTGAAAACCAGGTCAGCAGAGCTGCTCTAGAGCCAGAGAACAAAGTCAGCAGAGCTGCTGTAGAGCCAGAGAACCAGGTCAGCAGAGCTGCTCTAGAGCCAAAGATCCAGGTCAGCAGAGCTGCGGTAGAGCCAGAGAACCAGGTCGGCAGAGCTGCTGTAGAGTAAGAGAACCAGTTCAGCAGAGCCGCTGTAGAGCCAGAGAACCAGGTCAGCAGAGCTGCTGTAGAGCCAGAGAACCAGGTCAGCAGCGCTGCTGTAGAGCCAGAGAATCAGGTCAGCAGAGCCACTCTAGAGCCAGAGAACCAGGTCAGCAGAGCCACTCTTGAGCCAGAGAACCAGGTCAGCAGAGCAGCTCTAGAGCCAGAGAAACAGGTCAGCAGAGCCGCTGTAGAGCCATAGAACCAGGTCAGCAGAGCCGCTCTAGAGCCAGAGAACCGGGTCAACAGAGCCGCTCTAAAGCCAGAGAACCAGGTCAGCAGAGCTGCTGTAGAGCCATAGAACCAGGTCTGCTGACCTGGGTCTCAGGCTCTACAACCTGGTTCTCTGGCTCTACAGCAGCTCTGCTGACCTGGTTCTCTGGCTCTACAGCAGCTCTGCTGACCTGGTTCTCTGGCACTACAGCAGCTCTGCTGACTTGGTTCTCTGGCTCTACAGCAGCTCTGCTGACCTGGTTCTCTGGCTCTACAATGGCTCTGCTGACCTGGTTCTCAGCCTCTACAGCAGCTCTGCTGACCTGGTTCTCTGGCTCTACAGCACATCTGCTGACCTGGTTCTCTGGCTCTACAGCAGCTCTGCTGACCTGGTTCTCTGGCTCTAGATCAGCTCTGCTGACCTGGTTCTCTGGCTCTACAGCAGCTCTGCTGACCTGGTTCTCTGGCTCTAGAGCAGCTCATGCTGACCTGGCTCTCAGGCTCTACAGCAGCTCTGCTGGCCTGGTTCTCTGGCTCTAGAGCAGCTCTGCTGACCTGGTTCTCTGGCTCTAGAGCGGCTCTGCTGACCTGGTTCTATGGCTCTACAGCAGCTCTGCTGACCTGGTTCTCTGGCTCTACAGCTGGCCTCTATTGACCCGGTTCTCTGGCTCTACAGCAGATCTGCTGACCTGGTTCTATGGCTCTACAGCAGCTCTGCTGATCTGGTTCTCTGGCTCTAGAGCGGCTCTGCTGACCTGGTTCTATGGCTCTACAGAAGCTCTGCTGACCTGGTTCTCTGGCTCTAGAGCGGCTCTGCTGACCTGGTTCTCTGGCTCTACAGCGGCTCTGCTGACCTGGGTCTCAGGCTCTACAGCAGCTCTGCTGACCTGGTTCTCTGGCTCTACAGCAGATCTGCTGACCTGGTTCTCTGGCTCTACAGCAGCTCTGCTGACCTAGTTCTCTGGCTCTAGAGCAGCGCTGCTGACCTGGTTCTTTGGCTCTACAGCAGCTCTGCTGACCTGGTTCTCTGGCTCTAGAGCAGCTCTGCTGACCTGGCTCTCTGGCTCTAGAGCAGCTCTGCTGACCTGGTTCCCTGGCTCTAGAGCGGCTCTGCTGACATGGTTCTCTGGCCCTACAACGGCTCTGCTGACCTTGTTTTCAGGCTCTATAGCCGCTCTGCTGACCTGGTTCTCTGGCTCTAGAGCAGCTATGCTGACCTGGTTCTCTGGCTCTACAACAGCTCTGCTGACCTGGTTCTCTGGCTCTACAACAGCTCTGCTGACCTGGTTCTCAGGCTCTTCTGCCGCTCTGCTGACCTGGTTCTCTGGCTCTGCAGCAGCTCTGCTGACCTGGTTCTCTGGCTCTACAGCAGCTCTGCTGACCTGGTTCTCAGGCTCTAGAGCTGCTTTGCTGACCTGGTTTTCTGTCTCTACAGCAGCTCTGCTGACCTGGTTCTCTGGCTCTACAGCAGCTCTGCTGACCTGGTTCTCTGGCTCTACAACGGCTCTGCTGACCTGGTTCTCAGGCTCTACAGCAGCTTGCTGGCCTGGTTCTCTGGCTGTAGAGTGGCTCTGCTGGCCTGGTTCTCTGGCTCTAGAGCGGCTCTGCTGACCTGGTTCTCTGGCTCCAGAGCGGCTCTGCTGACCTGGTTCTCTGGCTCTAGAGTGACTTTGCTGACCTGGTTCTCTGGCTCTAGAGCGGCTCTGCTGACCTGGTTCTATGGCTCTACAGCAGCTCTGCTGACCTGGGTCTCAGACTCTACAACGGCTCTGCTGTCCCAGTTCTCTAGCTCTACAGCAGCTCTTCTGACCTGGTTCTCTGGCTCTAGAACAGCTCTGCTGACCTGGTTTTCTGCCTCTACAGCAGCTCTGCTGACCTGGTTCTCTGGCTCTACAACGGCTCTGCTGACCTGGTTCT
The DNA here is from genome assembly GCA_963921515.1 of Calotriton arnoldi. NCBI lineage: Eukaryota > Metazoa > Chordata > Amphibia > Caudata > Salamandridae > Calotriton > Calotriton arnoldi. The sequence goes on along the minus strand of CAWUFW010006813.1, from coordinate 682,649 downwards.
CTGGCTCTACAAGGGCTTTGCTGACCTGGTTCTCTGGCTCTACAGCAGCTCTGTTAACCTGGTTGTCTGGCTCTAGAGCAGCTCTGCTGACCTGGTTGTCTGGCTCTAGAGCTGCTCTGCTGACCTGGTTCTCTGGCTCTAGAGCAGCTCTGATGACTTGGTTCTCTGGCTCTAGAGCGGCTCTGCTGAACTGGTTCTCTGGCTCTACAGCAGCGCTGCTGACCTGGTTCTCTGGCTCTACAGCCACTCTGCTGACCTGGTTCTCTGGCTCTAGAGCAGCTCTGCTGACCTGGTTCTCTGGCTCTACAGCAGCTCTGCTGACCTGGTTCTCTGACTCTACAATGGCTCTGCTGACCAATTTCTCAGGCTCTACTGCCGCGCTGCTGACCTGGTTCTCTGGCTCTACAGCAGCTCTGCTGACCTGGTTCTCTGGCTCTACAGAAGCTCTGATGACCTGGTTGTCTGGCTCTACAGCAGCTCTGCTGACCTGGTTCTCAGGCTCTAGAGCGGCTCTACTGACCTGGTTTTCTGGCTCTACAGCAGCTCTGCTGACCTGGTTGTCTGGCTCTACAGCAGCTCTGCTGACCTGGTTCTCTGGCTCTACAGCGTCTCTGTTGACCTGGTTCTCTGGCTTTAGAGCGGCTGTTCTGACCAGGTTCTCTGGCTCTACAGCAGCTCTGCTGACCTGGTTCTCTGGCTTTAGAGCGGCTCTATTGACCCGGTTCTCTGGCTCTAGAGCGGCTCTGCTGACCTGGTTCTATGGCTCTACAGCAGCTCTGCTGGCCTGGTTCTCTGGCTCTAGAGCTGCTCTGCTGACCTGGTTCTCTGGCTCTACAGCGTCTCTGTTGACCTGGTTCTCTGGCTTTAGAGCGGCTGTTCTGACCAGGTTCTCTGGCTCTAGAGTGGCTCTGCTGACCTGGTTCAATGGCTCTACAGCAGGTCTGCTGACCTGGGTCTCAGGCTCTACAACAGCTCTGCTGACCTGGTTCTCTGGCTCCTCATCAGCTCTGCTGACCTGGGTCTCTGTCTCTACAGCAGCTCTGCTGACCTGGTTCTCTGGCTCTAGAGCAGCTCTGCTAACCTGGTTCTCTGGCTCTAGAACAGCTCTGCTGACCTGGTTCTTTGGCTCTAGAGCAGCTCTGCTAACCTGGTTCTCTGGCTCTAGAGCAGCTCTGCTGACCTGGTTCTCTGGCTCTAGAGTGACTTTGCTGACCTGGTTCTCTGGCTCTAGAGCGGCTCTGCTGACCTGCTTCTATGGCTCTACAGCAGCTCTGCTGACCTGGGTCTCAGACTCTACAACGGCTCTGCTGTCCCAGTTCTCTAGCTCTACAACAGCTCTTCTGACCTGGTTCTCTGGCTCTAGAACAGCTCTGCTGACCTGGTTTTCTGGCTCTACAGCAGCTCTGCTGACCTGGTTCTCTGGCTCTACAACGGCTCTGCTGACCTGGTTCTCTGGCTCTACAAGGGCTTTGCTGACCTGGTTCTCTGGCTCTAGAGCAGCTCTGATGACCTGGTTCTCTGGCTCTAGAGCGGCTCTGCTGAACTGGTTCTCTGGCTCTACAGCAGCGCTGCTGACCTGGTTCTCTGGCTCTACAGCCACTCTGCTGACATGGTTCTCTGGCTCTAGAGCAGCTCTGCTGACCTGGTTCTCTGGCTCTACAGCAGCTCTGCTGACCTGGTTCTCTGACTCTACAATGGCTCTGCTGACCAATTTCTCAGGCTCTACTGCAGCGCTGCTGACCTGGTTCTCTGGCTCTACAGCAGCTCTGCTGACCTGGTTCTCTGGCTCTACAGAAGCTCTGATGACCTGGTTGTCTGGCTCTACAGCAGCTCTGCTGACCTGGTTCTCAGGCTCTAGAGCGGCTCTGCTGACCTGGTTTTCTGGCTCTACAGCAGCTCTGCTGACCTGGTTGTCTGGCTCTACAGCAGCTCTGCTGACCTGGTTCTCTGGCTCTACAGCGTCTCTGTTGACCTGGTTCTCTGGCTTTAGAGCGGCTGTTCTGACCAGGTTCTCTGGCTCTACAGCAGCTCTGCTGACCTGGTTCTCTGGCTTTAGAGCGGCTCTATTAACCCGGTTCTCTGGCTCTAGAGCGGCTCTGCTGACCTGGTTCTATGGCTCTACAGCAGCTCTGCTGGCCTGGTTCTCTGGCTCTAGAGCTGCTCTGCTGACCTGGTTCTCTGGCTCTACAGCGTCTCTGTTGACCTGGTTCTCTGGCTTTAGAGCGGCTGTTCTGACCAGGTTCTCTGGCTCTAGGGTGGCTCTGCTGACCTGGTTCAATGGCTCTACAGCAGGTCTGCTGACCTGGGTCTCAGGCTCTACAACGGCTCTGCTGACCTGGTTCTCTGGCTCCTCATCAGCTCTGCTGACCTGGGTCTCTGTCTCTACAGCAGCTCTGCTGACCTGGTTCTCTGGCTCTAGAGCAGCTCTGCTAACCTGGTTCTCTGGCTCTAGAACAGCTCTGCTGACCTGGTTCTTTGGCTCTAGAGCAGCTCTGCTAACCTGGTTCTCTGGCTCTAGAGCAGCTCTGCTGACCTGGTTCTCTGGCTCTACAACGGATCTGCTGAACTGGTTCTCAGGCTCTACAGCCGCTCTGCTGACCTGGTTCTCCGGCTCTAGAGCAGGTCTGCTGACCTGGATCTCAGGCCCTACTGCCGTTCTGCTGACCTGGTTCTCTGGCTCTACAGCAGCTCTGCTGACCTGGTTCTCTGGCACTACAGCAGCTCTGCTGACCTGGTTCTCTGGCTCTACAGCAGCTCTGCTGACCTGGTTCTCTGGCTCTACAACGGCTCTGCTGACCTGGTTCTCAGCCTCTACAGCAGCTCTGCTGACCTGGTTCTCTGGCTCTACAGCACATCTGCTGACCTGGTTCTCTGGCTCTACAGCAGCTCTGCTGACCTGGTTCTCTGGCTCTAGTTCAGCTCTGCTGACCTGGTTCTCTGGCTCTACAGCAGCTCTGCTGACCTGGTTCTCTGGCTCTAGAGCAGCTCTGCTGACCTGGCTCTCTGGCTCTAGATCAGCTCTGCTGGCCTGGTTCTCTGGCTCTAGAGCGGCTTTGCTGACCTGGTTCTCTGGCTCTAGATCGGCTCTGCTGACCTGGTTCTATGGCTCTAGAGCGGCTCTGCTGACCTTTTTCTCTGGCTCTACAGCGGCTCTGCTGAACTGGGTCTCAGGCTCTACAGCGGCTCTGCTGACCTGGTTCTCTGGCTCTACAGCAGATCTGCTGACCTGGTTCTCTGGCTCTACAGCAGCTCTGCTGACCTGGTTCTCTGGCTCTAGAGCAGCTCTGCTGACCTGGCTCTGTGGCTCTAGAGCAGCTCTGCTGACCTCGTTCCCTGGCTCTAGAGCGGCTCTGCTGACATGGCTCTCTGGCTCTAGAGCGGCTCTGCTGACCTTGTTTTCAGGCTCTATAGCCGCTCTGCTGACCTGGTTCTCTGGCTCTAGAGCAGCTATGCTGACCTGGTTCTCTGGCTCTACAACAGCTCTGTTGACCTGGTTCTCTGGCTCTACAACGGCTCTGCTGACCTGGTTCTCAGGCTCTTCTGCCGCTCTGCTGAACTGGTTCTCTGGCTCTACAGCAGCTCTGCTGACCTGGTTCTCTGGCTCTACAGCAGCTCTGCTGACCTGGTTCTCAGGCTCTAGAGCTGCTCTGCTGACCTGGTTTTCTGTCTCTACAGCAGCTCTGCTGACCTGGTTCTCCGGCTCTAGAGCAGCTCTGCTGACCTGGATCTCAGGCTCTACTGCCGTTCTGCTGACCTGGTTCTCTGGCTCTACAGCAGCTCTGCTGACCTGGTTCTCTGGCACTACAGCAGCTCTTCTGACCTGGTTCTCTGGCTCTACAGCAGCTCTGCTGACCTGGTTCTCTGGCTATACATTGGCTCTGCTGACCTGGTTCTCAGCCTCTACAGCAGCTCTGCTGACCTGGTTCTCTGGCTCTACAGCACATCTGCTGACCTGGTTCTCTGGCTCTACGGCAGCTCTGCTGACCTGGTTCTCTGACTCTAGAGCAGCGCTGCTGACCTGGTTCTTTGGCTCTACAGCAGCTCTGCTGACCTGGTTCTCTGGCTCTAGAGCAGCTCTGCTGACCTGGCTCTCTGGCTCTAGAGCAGCTCTGCTGACCTCGATCCCTGGCTCTAGAGCGGCTCTGCTGACATGGTTCTCTGGCTCTACAGCAGCTCTGCTGACCTGGTTCTCTGGCTCTACAGCAGCTCTGCTGACCTGGTTCTCTGGCTCTAGTTCAGCTCTGCTGACCTGGTTCTCTGGCTCTACAGCAGCTCTGCTGACCTGGTTCTCTGGCTCTAGAGCAGCTCTGCTGACCTGGCTCTCTGGCTCTAGAGCAGCTCTGCTGGCCTGGTTCTCTGGCTCTAGAGCGGCTTTGCTGACCTGGTTCTCTGGCTCTAGAGCGGCTCTGCTGACCTGGTTCTATGGCTCTAGAGCGGCTCTGCTGACCTTTTTCTCTGGCTCTACAGCGGCTCTGCTGAACTGGGTCTCAGGCTCTACAGCGGCTCTGCTGACCTGGTTCTCTGGCTCTACAGCAATTCTGCTGACCTGGTTCTCTGTCTCTACAGCAGCTCTGCTGACCTGGTTCTCCGACTCTAGAGCAGCTCTGCTGACCTGGATCTCAGGCTCTACTGCCGTTCTGCTGACCTGGTTCTCTGGCTCTACAGCAGCTCTGCTGACCTGGTTCTCTGGCTCTACAGTGGCTCTGCTGTCCTGGTTCTCTGGCTCTACAGCGGCTCTGCTGACCTGGTTCTCTGGCTCTAGAGAGGCTCTGCTGACCTGGTTCTCTGGCTCTACAGCAGCTCTGCTGACCTGGTTCTCTGGCTCTAGAGCAGCTCTGCGGACCTGGCTCTCTGGCTCTAGAGCAGCTCTGCTGACCTCGTTCCCTGGCTCTAGAGCGGCTCTGCTGACATGGTTATCTGGCTCTACAACGGCTCTGCTGACCTGGTTTTCAGGCTCTAGAGCGCCTCTGCTGACCTGGTTATCTGGCTCTACAACGGTTCTGCTGACCTGGTTTTCAGGCTCTACAGCCGCTCTGCTGACCTGGTTCTCTGGCTCTACAGCAGCTCTGCTGACCTGGTTCTCTGGCTCTACAATGGCTCTGCTGACCAATTTCTCAGGCTCTACTGCCGCGCTGCTGACCTGGTTCTCTGGCTCTACAGTAGCTCTGCTGACCTGGTTCTCTGGCTCTACAGCAGCTCTGCTGAACTGGTTCTCTGGCTCTAGAGTGGCTCTGCTGACCTGGTTCAATGGCTCTACAGCAGGTCTGCTGACCAGGTTATCTGGCTCTCGAGTGGCTCTGCTGACCTGGTTCAATGGCTCTACAGCAGCTCTGCTGACCTGGGTCTCAGGCTCTACAACGGCTCTGCTGACCTGGTTCTCTGGCTCTACAGCAGCTCTGCTGACCTGGGTCTCTGTCTCTACAGCAGCTCTGCTGACCTGGTTCTCTGGCTCTAGAGCAGCTATGCTGACCTGGTTCTCTGGCTCTACAACAGCTCTGCTGACCTGGTTCTCTGGCTCTACAACGGCTCTGTTGACCTGGTTCTCTGGCTCTACAGCAGCTCTGCTGACCTGGTTCTCTGGCTCTACAGCAGCTCTGCTGACCTGATTCTCAGGCTCTAGAGCTGCTCTGCTGACCTGGTTTTCTGTCTCTACAGCAGCTCTGCTGACCTGGTTCTCCGGCTCTAGAGCAGCTCTGCTGACCTGGATCTCAGGCTCTACTGCCGTTCTGCTGACCTGGTTCTCTGGCTCTACAGCAGATCTGCTGACCTGGTTCTCTGGCACTACAGCAGCTCTGCTGACCTGGTTCTCTGGCTCTACAGCAGCTCTGCTGACCTGGTTCTCTGGCTCTACATTGGCTCTGCTGACCTGGTTCTCTGGCTCTACAGCAGCTCTGCTGACCTGGTTCTCTGGCTCTACATTTGCTCTGCTGACCTGGTTCTCAGCCTCTACAGCAGCTCTGCTGACCTGGTTCTCTGGCTCTACAGCACATCTGCTGACCTAGTTCTCTGGCTCTACAGCAGCTCTGCTGACCTGGTTCTCTGGCTCTAGATCAGCTCTGCTGACCTGGTTCTCTGGCTCTACAGCAGCTCTGCTGACCTGGTTCTCTGGCTCTAGAGCAGCTCTGCTGACCTGGCTCTCTGGCTCTAGAGCAGCTCTGCTGGCCTGGTTCTCTGGTTCTAGAGCGGCTCTGCTGACCTGGTTCTCTGGCTCTAGAGCGGCTCTGCTGACCTGGTTCTATGGCTCTACAGCAGCTCTGCTGACCTGGTTCTCTGGCTCTAGAGCGGCTCTGCTGACCTTTTTCTCTGGTTCTACAGCGGCTCTGCTGACCTGGGTCACAGGCTCTACAGCGGCTCTGCTGACCTGGTTCTCTGGCTCTACAGCAGATCTGCTGACCTGGTTCTCTGGCTCTACAGCAGCTCTGCTGACCTGGTTCTCTGGCTCTAGAGCAGCGCTGCTGACCTGGTTCTTTGGCTCTACAGCAGCTCTGCTGACCAGGTTCTCTGGCTCTAGAGCAGCTCTGCTGACCTGGCTCTCTGGCTCTAGAGTAGCTCTGCTGCCCTCGATCCCTGGCTCTAGAGCGGCTCTGCTGACATGGTTCTCTGGCGCTAGAGCGGCTCTGCTGACCTTGTTTTCAGGCTCTATAGCCGCTCTGCTGACCTGGTTCTCCAGCTCTAGAGCAGCTATGCTGACCTGGTTCTCTGGCTCTACAACAGCTCTGCTGACCTGGTTCTCTGGCTCTACAATGGCTCTGCTGACCTGGTTCTCAGGCTCTTCTGCCACTCTGCTGACCTGGTTCTCTGGCTCTACAGCAGCTCTGCTGACCTGGTTCTCTGGCTCTACAGCAGCTTGCTGTCCTGGTTCTCAGGCTCTAGAGCTGCTCTGCTGACCTGGTTTTTTGTCTCTACAGCAGCTCTGCTGACCTGGTTCTCTGGCTCTACAGCAGCTCTGCTGACCTGGTTCTCTGGCTCTACAACAGCTCTGCTGACCTGGTTCTCAGGCTCTACAGCAGCTTGCTGTCCTGGTTCTCTGGCTGTAGAGTGGCTCTGCTGGCCTGGTTCTCTGGCTCTAGAGCGGCTCTGCTGACCTGGTTCTCTGGCTCCAGAGCGGCTCTGCTGACCTGGTTCTCTGGCTCTAGAGCGGCTCTGCTGACCTGGTTCCCTGGCTCTAGAGCGGCTCTGCTGACATGGTTATCTGGCTCTACAACGGCTCTGCTGTCCCAGTTCTCTAGCTCTACAGCAGCTCTTCTGACCTGGTTCTCTGGCTCTAGAACAGCTCTGCTGACCTGGTTTTCTGGCTCTACAGCAGCTCTGCTGACCTGGTTCTCTGGCTCTACAATGGCTCTGCTGACCTGGTTTTCAGGCTCTAGAGCGCCTCTGCTGACCTGGTTATCTGGCTCTACAACGGCTCTGCTGACCTGGTTTTCAGGCTCTACAGCCGCTCTGCTGACCTGGTTCTCTGGCTCTACAGCAGCTCTGCTGACCTGGTTCTCTGGCTCTACAATGGCTCTGTTGACCAATTTCTCAGGCTCTACTGCCGCGCTGCTGACCTGGTTCTCTGGCTCTACAGTATCTCTGCTGACCTGGTTCTCTGGCTCTACAGCAGCTCTGCTGAACTGGTTCTCTGGCTCTACAGCGTCTCTGTTGACCTGGTTCTCTGGCTTTAGAGCGGCTGTTCTGACCAGGTTCTCTGGCTCTAGAGTGGCTCTGCTGACCTGGTTCAATGGCTCTACAGCAGGTCTGCTGACCTGGGTCTCAGGCTCTACAACGGCTCTGCTGACCTGGTTCTCTGGCTCTACAGCAGCTCTGCTGACCTGGGTCTCTGTCTCTACAGCAGCTCTGCTGACCTGGTTCTCTGGCTCTAGAGCAGCTATGCTGACCTGGTTCTCTGGCTCTACAACAGCTCTGCTGACCTGGTTCTCTGGCTCTACAACGGCTCTGATGACCTGGTTCTCAGGCTCTTCTGCCGCTCTGCTGAACTGGTTCTCTGGCTCTACAGCAGCTCTGCTGACCTGGTTCTCTGGCTCTACAGCAGCTCTGCTGACCTGATTCTCAGGCTCTAGAGCTGCTCTGCTGACCTGGTTTTCTGTCTCTACAGCAGCTCTGCTGACCTGGTTCTCCGGCTCTAGAGCAGCTCTGCTGACCTGGATCTCAGGCTCTACTGCCGTTCTGCTGACCTGGTTCTCTGGCTCTACAGCAGATCTGCTGACCTGGTTCTCTGGCACTACAGCAGCTCTGCTGACCTGGTTCTCTGGCTCTACAGCAGCTCTGCTGACCTGGTTCTCTGGCTCTACATTGGCTCTGCTGACCTTGTTCTCTGGCTCTACAGCAGCTCTGCTGACCTGGTTCTCTGGCTCTACATTGGCTCTGCTGACCTGGTTCTCAGCCTCTACAGCAGCTCTGCTGACCTGGTTCTCTGGCTCTACAGCACATCTGCTGACCTGGTTCTCTGGCTCTACAGCAGCTCTGCTGACCTGGTTCTCTGGCTCTAGATCAGCTCTGCTGACCTGGTTCTCTGGCTCTACAGCAGCTCTGCTGACCTGGTTCTCTGGCTCTAGAGCAGCTCTGCTGACCTGGCTCTCTGGCTCTAGAGCAGCGCTGCTGACCTGGTTCTTTGGCTCTACAGCAGCTCTGCTGACCTGGTTCTCTGGCTCTAGAGCAGCTCTGCTGACCTGGCTCTCTGGCTCTAGAGTAGCTCTGCTGACCTCGATCCCTGGCTCTAGAGCGGCTCTGCTGACATGGTTCTCTAGTGCTAGAGCGGCTCTGCTGACCTTGTTTTCAGGCTCTATAGCCACTCTGCTGACCTGGTTCTCCGGCTCTAGAGCAGCTATGCTGACCTGGTTCTCTGGCTCTACAACAGCTCTGCTGACCTGGTTCTCTGGCTCTACAACGGCTCTGCTGACCTGGTTCTCAGGCTCTTCTGCCGCTCTGCTGACCTGGTTCTCTGGCTCTACAGCAGCTCTGCTGACCTGGTTCTCTGGCTCTACAGCAGCTCTGCTGACCTGGTTCTCAGGCTCTAGAGCTGCTCTGCTGACCTGGTTTTTTGTCTCTACAGCAGCTCTGCTGACCTGGTTCTCTGGCTCTACAGCAGCTCTGCTGACCTGGTTCTCTGGCTCTACAACAGCTCTGCTGACCTGGTTCTCAGGCTCTACAGCAGCTTGCTGGCCTGGTTCTCTGGCTGTAGAGTGGCTCTGCTGGCCTGGTTCTCTGGCTCTAGAGCGGCTCTGCTGACCTGGTTCTCTGGCTCCAGAGCGGCTCTGCTGACCTGGTTCTCTGGCTCTAGAGCGGCTCTGCTGACCTGGTTCCCTGGCTCTAGAGCGGCTCTGCTGACATGGTTATCTGGCTCTACAACGGCTCTGCTGTCCCAGTTCTCTAGCTCTACAGCAGCTCTTCTGACCTGGTTCTCTGGCTCTAGAACAGCTCTGCTGACCTGGTTTTCTGGCTCTACAGCAGCTCTGCTGACCTGGTTCTCTGGCTCTACAATGGCTCTGCTGACCTGGTTCTCTGGCTCTACAAGGGCTCTGCTGACCTGGTTCTCTGGCTCCACAGCAGCTCTGTTAACCTGGTTCTCTGGCTCTACAGTGGCTCTGCTGTCCTGGTTCTCTGGCTCTACTGCGGCTCTGCTGACCTGGTTCTCTGGCTCTAGAGCGGCTCTGCTGACCTGGTTCTCTGGCTCTACAGCAGCTCTGCTGACCTGGTTCTCTGGCTCTAGAGAAGCTCTGCTGACCTGGCTCTCTGGCTCTAGAGCAGCTCTGCTGACCTCGTTCCCTGGCTCTAGAGCGGCTCTGCTGACATGGTTATCTGGCTCTACAACGGCTCTGCTGACCTGGTTTTCAGGCTCTAGAGCGCCTCTGCTGACCTGTTTATCTGGCTCTACAACGGCTCTGCTGACCTGGTTTTCAGGCTCTACAGCCGCTCTGCTGACCTGGTTCTCTGGCTCTAGAGCAGCTCTGCTGACCTGGTTCTCTGGCTCTACAATGGCTCTGCTGACCAATTTCTCAGGCTCCTCTGCCGCGCTGCTGACCTGGTTCTCTGGCTCTACAGTAGCTCTGCTGACCTGGTTCTCTGGCTCTACAGCAGCTCTGCTGAACTGGTTCTCTGGCTCTACAGCGTCTCTGTTGACCTGGTTCTCTGGCTTTAGAGCGGCTGTTCTGACCAGGTTCTCTGGCTCTAGAGTGGCTCTGCTGACCTGGTTCAATGGCTCTACAGCAGGTCTGCTGACCTGGGTCTCAGGCTCTACAACGGCTCTGCTGACCTGGTTCTCTGGCTCTCACAGCAGCTCTGCTGACCTGGGTCTCTGTCTCTACAGCAGCTCTGCTGACCTGGTTCTCTGGCTCTAGAGCAGCTCTGCTGACCTGGTTCTCTGGCTCTAGAACAGCTCTGCTGACCTGGTTCTTTGGCTCTAGAGCAGCTCTGCTGACCTGGTTCTCTGGCTCTAGAGCAGCTCTGCTGACCTGGTTCTCTGGCTCTACAACGGCTCTGCTGAACTGGTTCTCAGGCTCTACAGCCGCTCTGCTGACCTGGTTCTCCGGCTCTAGAGCAGCTCTGCTGACCTGGTTCTCTGGCTCTACAACAGCTCTGCTGAGCTGGTTCTCTGGCTCTACAACGGCTCTGCTGACCTGGTTCTCTGGCTCTACAGCAGGTCTGCTGACCTGGTTCTCTGGCACTACAGCAGCTCTGCTGACCTGGGTCTCTGGCTCTACAGCAGCTCTGCTGACCTGGTTCTCTGGCTCTACAACGGCTCTGCTGACCTGGTTCTCAGCCTCTACAGCAGCTCTGCTGACCTGGTTCTCTGGCTCTACAGCACATCTGCTGACCTGGTTCTCTGGCTCTACAGCAGCTCTGCTGACCTGGTTCTCTGGCTCTAGATCAGCTCTGCTGACCTGGTTCTCTGGCTCTACAGCAGCTCTGCTGACCTGGTTCTCTGGCTCTAGAGCAGCTCTGCTGACCTGGCTCTCTGGCTCTAGAGCAGCTCTGCTGGCCTGGTTCTCTGGCTCTAGAGCGGCTCTGCTGACCTGGTTCTCTGGCTCTAGAGCGGCTCTGCTGACCTGGTTCTATGGCTCTACAGCAGCTCTGCTGACCTGGTTCTCTGGCTTTAGAGCGGCTCTGTTGACCCGGTTCTCTGGCTCTAGAGCGGCTCTGCTGACCTGGTTCTATGGCTCTAGAGCGGCTCTGCTGACCTGGTTCTCTGGCTCTACAACGGCTCTGCTGACCTGGTTCTCAGCCTCTACAGCAGCTCTGCTGACCTGGTTCTCTGGCTCTACAGCACATCTGCTGACCTGGTTCTCTGGCTCTACAGCAGCTCTGCTGACCTGGTTCTCTGGATCTAGATCAGCTCTGCTGACCTGGTTCTCTGGCTCTACAGCAGCTCTGCTGACCTGGTTCTCTGGCTCTAGAGCAGCTCTGCTGACCTGGCTCTCTGGCTCTAGAGCAGCTCTGCTGGCCTGGTTCTCTGGCTTAGAGCGGCTCTGCTGACCTGGTTCTCTGGCTCTAGAGCGGCTCTGCTGACCTGGTTCTCTGGCTTTAGATCGGCTCTGTTGACCCGGTTCTCTGGCTCTAGAGCGGCTCTGCTGACCTGGTTCTATGGCTCTAGATCAGCTCTGCTGACCTGGTTCTCTGGCTCTACAGCAGCTCTGCTGACCTGGTTCTCTGGCTCTAGAGCAGCTCTGCTGACCTGGCTCTCTGGCTCTAGAGCAGCTCTGCTGGCCTGGTTCTCTGGCTTAGAGCGGCTCTGCTGACCTGGTTCTCTGGCTCTACAGCAGCTCTGCTGACCTTGTTCTCTGGCTTTAGATCGGCTCTGTTGACCAGGTTCTCTGGCTCTAGAGCGGCTCTGCTGACCTGGTTCTATGGCTCTAGAGCGGCTCTGCTGACCTGGTTCTCTGGCTCTACAGCGGCTCTGCTGACCTGGGTCTCAGGCTCTACAGCGGCTCTGCTGACCTGGTTCTCTGGCTCTCTCAGCAGATCTGCTGACCTGGTTCTCTGGCTCTACAGCAGCTCTGCTGACCTGGTTCTCTGGCTCTAGAGCAGCGCTGCTGACCTGGTTCTTTGGCTCTACAGCAGCTCTGCTGACCTGGTTCTCTGGCTCTAGAGCAGCTCTGCTGACCTGGCTCTCTGCTTCTAGAGCAGCTCTGCTGACCTGGTTCCCTGGCTCTAGAGCGGCTCTGCTGACATGGTTCTCTGGCTCTACAACGGCTCTGCTGACCTTGTTTTCAGGCTCTATAGCCGCTCTGCTGACCTGGTTCTCTGGCTCTAGAGCAGCTATGCTGACCTGGTTGTCTGGCTCTACAACAGCTCTGCTGACCTGGTTCTCTGGCTCTACAACGGCTCTGCTGACCTGGTTCTCAGGCTCTTCTGCCGCTCTGCTGACCTGGTTCTCTGGCTCTACAGCAGCTCTGCTGACCTGGTTCTCTGGCTCTACAACAGCTCTGCTGACCTGGTTCTCAGGCTCTAGAGCTGCTCTGCTCACCTGGTTTTCTGTCTCTACAGCAGCTCTGCTGACCTGGTTCTCTGGCTCTACAGCAGCTCTGCTGACCTGGTTCTCTGGTTCTACAACAGCTCTGCTGACCTGGTTCTCAGGCTCTACAGTAGCTTGCTGGCCTGGTTCTCTGGCTGTAGAGTGGCTCTGCTGGCCTGGTTCTCTGGCTCTAGAGCGGCTCTGCTGACCTGGATCTCTGGCTCCAGAGCGGCTCTCCTGACCTGGTTCTCTGGCTCTACAAGGGCTCTGCTGACCTGAATCTCTGGCTCTACAGCAGCTCTGTTAACCTGGTTCTCTGGCTCTACAGTGGCTCTGCTGTCCTGGTTCTCTGGCTCTACAGCGGCTCTGCTGACCTGGTTCTCTGGCTCTAGAGCGGCTCTGCTGACCTGGTTCTCTGGCTCTAGAGCGGCTCTGCTGACCTGGTTCTCTGTCTCTAGAGCGGCTCTGTTGACCTGGTTCTCTGGCTCCACAGCAGCTCTGCTGAACTGGTTCTCTGGCTTTACAGCACCTCTACTGACCTGGTTCTCTGGCTCTACAGCAGCTCTGCTGAACTGGTTGTCTGGCTCTACAGCAGCTTTGCCGACCTGGTTCTCTGGCTCTACCACAACTCTGCTGACCTGGCTCTTTGGCTCTAGAGCAGCTCTGCTGACCTGGTTCTCTGGCTCTACAGCAGCTCTGCTGACTTGGTTCTCTGGCTCTAGAGCAGCTCTGCTGACATGGTTCTCTGGCTCTATAGCAGCTCTGCTGACCTGGTATTCTGGCTCTAGAGCGCCTCTGCTGACCTGGTTATCTGGCTCTACAACGGCTCTGCTGACCTGGTTTTCAGGCTCTACAGCCGCTCTGCTGACCTGGTTCTCTGGCTCTAGAGCAGCTCTGCTGACCTGGTTCTCCTGGCTCTACAATGGCTCTGCTGACCAATTTCTCAGGCTCTACTGCCGCGCTGCTGACCTGGTTCTCTGGCTCTACAGTAGCTCTGCTGACCTGGTTCTCTGGCTCTACAGCAGCTCTGCTGACCTGGTTCTCTGGCTCTACAGCATCTCTGTTGACCTGGTTCTCTGGCTTTAGAGCGGCTGTTCTGACCAGGTTCTCTGGCTCTAGAGTGGCTCTGCTGACCTGGTTCTCTGGGTCTACAGCGGCTCTGCTGACCTGGGTCTCCAGGCTCTACAGCGGCTCTGCTGACCTGGTTCTCTGGCTCTACAGCAGATCTGCTGACCTGGTTCTCTGGCTCTACAGCAGCTCTGCTGACCTGGTTCTCTGGCTCCTAGAGCAGCGCTGCTGACCTGGTTCTTTGGCTCTACAGCAGCTCTGCTGACCTGGTTCTCTGGCTCTAGAGCAGCTCTGCTGACCTGGCTCTCTGGCTCTAGAGCAGCTCTGCTGACCTGGTTCCCTGGCTCTAGAGCGGCTCTGCTGACATGGTTCTCTGGCTCTACAAGCGGCTCTGCTGACCTTGTTTTCAGGCTCTATAGCCGCTCTGCTGACCTGGTTCTCTGGCTCTAGAGCAGCTATGCTGACCCTGGTTCTCTGGCTCTCACAACAGCTCTGCTGACCTGGTTCTCTGGCTCTACAACGGCTCTGCTGACCTGGTTCTCAGGCTCTTCTGCCGCTCTGCTGACCTGGTTCTCTGGCTCTACAGCAGCTCTGCTGACCTGGTTCTCTGGCTCTACAACAGCTCTGCTGACCTGGTTCTCAGGCTCTAGAGCTGCTCTGCTGACCTGGTTTTCTGTCTCTACAGCAGCTCTGCTGACCTGGTTCTCTGGCTCTACAGCAGCTCTGCTGACCTGGTTCTCTGGCTCTACAACGGCTCTGCTGACCTGGTTCTCAGGCTCTACAGTAGCTTGCTGGCCTGGTTCTCTGGCTGTAGAGTGGCTCTTCTGGCCTGGTTCTCTGGCTCTAGAGCGGCTCTGCTGACCTGGATCTCTGGCTCCAGAGCGGCTCTGCTGACCTGGTTCTCTGGCTCTAGAGTGACTTTGCTGACCTGGTTCTCTGGCTCTAGAGCGGCTCTTCTGAACTGGTTCTATGTCTCTACAGCAGCTCTGCTGACCTGGGTCTCAGACTCTACAACGGCTCTGCTGTCCCAGTTCTCTAGCTCTACAGCAGCTCTTCTGACCTGGTTCTCTGGCTCTAGAACAGCTCTGCTGACCTGGTTTTCTGGCTCTACAGCAGCTCTGCTGACCTGGTTCTCTGGCTCTAGATCAGCTCTGCTGACCTGGTTCTCTGGCTCTACAGCAGCTCTGCTGACCTGGTTTTCTGGCTCTACAGCAGCTCTGCCTACCTGGTTCTCTGGATCTAGATCAGCTCTGCTGACCTGGTTCTCTGGCTCTACAGCAGCTCTGCTGACCTGGTTCTCTGGCTCTAGAGCAGCTCTGCTGACCTGGCTCTAGAGCAGCTCTGCTGGCCTGGTTCTCTGGCTTAGAGCAGCTCTGCTGACCTGGTTCTCTGGCTCTAGAGCGGCTCTGCTGACCTGGTTCTCTGGCTTTAGATCGGCTCTGTTGACCCGGTTCTCTGGCTCTAGAGCGGCTCTGCTGACCTGGTTCTATGGCTCTAGATCAGCTCTGCTGACCTGGTTCTCTGGCTCTACAGCAGCTCTGCTGACCTGGTTCTCTGGCTCTAGAGCAGCTCTGCTGACCTGGCTCTCTGGCTCTAGAGCAGCTCTGCTGGCCTGGTTCTCTGGCTTAGAGCGGCTCTGCTGACCTGGTTCTCTGGCTCTACAGCAGCTCTGCTGACCTTGTTCTCTGGCTTTAGATCGGCTCTGTTGACCAGGTTCTCTGGCTCTAGAGCGGCTCTGCTGACCTGGTTCTATGGCTCTAGAGCGGCTCTGCTGACCTGGTTCTCTGGCTCTACAGCGGCTCTGCTGACCTGGGTCTCAGGCTCTACAGCGGCTCTGCTGACCTGGTTCTCTGGCTCTACAGCAGATCTGCTGACCTGGTTCTCTGGCTCTACAGCAGCTCTGCTGACCTGGTTCTCTGGCTCTAGAGCGGCGCTGCTGACCTGGTTCTTTGGCTCTACAGCAGCTCTGCTGACCTGGTTCTCTGGCTCTAGAGCAGCTCTGCTGACCTGGCTCTCTGGCTTCTAGAGCAGCTCTGCTGACCTGGTTCCCTGGCTCTAGAGCGGCTCTGCTGACATGGTTCTCTGGCTCTACAACGGCTCTGCTGACCTTGTTTTCAGGCTCTATAGCCGCTCTGCTGACCTGGTTCTCTGGCTCTAGAGCAGCTATGCTGACCTGGTTGTCTGGCTCTACAACAGCTCTGCTGACCTGGTTCTCTGGCTCTAGAGCAGCTCTGCTGACCTGGTTCTCTGGCTCTACAATGGCTCTGCTGACCAATTTCTCAGGCTCTACTGCCGCGCTGCTGACCTGGTTCTCTGGCTCTACAGTAGCTCTGCTGACCTGGTTCTCTGGCTCTACAGCAGCTCTGCTGACCTGGTTCTCTGGCTCTCACAGCATCTCTGTTGACCTGGTTCTCTGGCTTTAGAGCGGCTGTTCTGACCAGGTTCTCTGGCTCTAGAGTGGCTCTGCTGACCTGGTTCTCTGGCTCTACAGCGGCTCTGCTGACCTGGGTCTCAGGCTCTACAGCGGCTCTGCTGACCTGGTTCTCTGGCTCTACAGCAGATCTGCTGACCTGGTTCTCTGGCTCTACAGCAGCTCTGCTGACCTGGTTCTCTGGCTCTAGAGCAGCGCTGCTGACCTGGTTCTTTGGCTCTACAGCAGCTCTGCTGACCTGGTTTTCTGGCTCTAGAGCAGCTCTGCTGACCTGGCTCTCTGGCTCTAGAGCAGCTCTGCTGACCTGGTTCCCTGGCTCTAGAGCGGCTCTGCTGACATGGTTCTCTGGCTCTACAACGGCTCTGCTGACCTTGTTTTCAGGCTCTATAGCCGCTCTGCTGACCTGGTTCTCTGGCTCTAGAGCAGCTATGCTGACCTGGTTCTCTGGCTCTACAACAGCTCTGCTGACCTGGTTCTCTGGCTCTACAACGGCTCTGCTGACCTGGTTCTCAGGCTCTTCTGCCGCTCTGCTGACCTGGTTCTCTGGCTCTACAGCAGCTCTGCTGACCTGGTTCTCTGGCTCTACAACAGCTCTGCTGACCTGGTTCTCAGGCTCTAGAGCTGCTCTGCTGACTCTGGTTTTCTGTCTCTACAGCAGCTCTGCTGACCTGGTTCTCTGGCTCTACAGCAGCTCTGCTGACCTGGTTCTCTGGCTCTACAACGGCTCTGCTGACCTGGTTCTCAGGCTCTACAGCAGCTTGCTGGCCTGGTTCTCTGGCTGTAGAGTGGCTCTTCTGGCCTGGTTCTCTGGCTCTAGAGCGGCTCTGCTGACCTGGATCTCTGGCTCCAGAGCGGCTCTGCTGACCTGGTTCTCTGGCTCTAGAGTGACTTTGCTGACCTGGTTCTCTGGCTCTAGAGCGGCTCTTCTGAACTGGTTCTATGTCTCTACAGCAGCTCTGCTGACCTGGGTCTCAGACTCTACAACTGGCTCTGCTGTCCCAGTTCTCTAGCTCTACAGCAGCTCTTCTGACCTGGTTCTCTGGCTCTAGAACAGCCTCTGCTGACCTGGTTTTCTGGCTCTACAGCAGCTCTGCTGACCTGGTTCTCTGGCTCTAGATCAGCTCTGCTGACCTGGTTCTCTGGCTCTACAGCAGCTCTGCTGACCTGGTTTTCTGGCTCTACAGCAGCTCTGCTGACCTGGTTCTCTGGATCTAGATCAGCTCTGCTGACCTGGTTCTCTGGCTCTACAGCAGCTCTGCTGACCTGGTTCTCTGGCTCTAGAGCAGCTCTGCTGACCTGGCTCTCTGGCTCTAGAGCAGCTCTGCTGGCCTGGTTCTCTGGCTTAGAGCGGCTCTGCTGACCTGGTTCTCTGGCTCTAGAGCGGCTCTGCTGACCTGGTTCTCTGGCTTCTAGATCGGCTCTGTTGACCCGGTTCTCTGGCTCTAGAGCGGCTCTGCTGACCTGGTTCTATGGCTCTAGATCAGCTCTGCTGACCTGGTTCTCTGGCTCTACAGCAGCTCTGCTGACCTGGTTCTCTGGCTCTAGAGCAGCTCTGCTGACCTGGCTCTCTGGCTCTAGAGCAGCTCTGCTGGCCTGGTTCTCTGGCTTAGAGCGGCTCTGCTGACCTGGTTCTCTGGCTCTACAGCAGCTCTGCTGACCTTGTTCTCTGGCTTTAGATCGGCTCTGTTGACCAGGTTCTCTGGCTCTAGAGCGGCTCTGCTGACCTGGTTCTATGGCTCTAGAGCGGCTCTGCTGACCTGGTTCTCTGGCTCTACAGCGGCTCTGCTGACCTGGGTCTCAGGCTCTACAGCGGCTCTGCTGACCTGGTTCTCTGGCTCTACAGCAGATCTGCTGACCTGGTTCTCTGGCTCTACAGCAGCTCTGCTGACCTGGTTCTCTGGCTCTAGAGCAGCGCTGCTGACCTGGTTCTTTGGCTCTACAGCAGCTCTGCTGACCTGGTTCTCTGGCTCTAGAGCAGCTCTGCTGACCTGGCTCTCTGCTTCTAGAGCAGCTCTGTTGACCTGGTTCCCTGGCTCTAGAGCGGCTCTGCTGACATGGTTCTCTGGCTCTACAACGGCTCTGCTGACCTTGTTTTCAGGCTCTATAGCCGCTCTGCTGACCTGGTTCTCTGGCTCTAGAGCAGCTATGCTGACCTGGTTGTCTGGCTCTACAACAGCTCTGCTGACCTGGTTCTCTGGCTCTACAACGGCTCTGCTGACCTGGTTCTCAGGCTCTTCTGCCGCTCTGCTGACCTGGTTCTCTGGCTCTACAGCAGCTCTGCTGACCTGGTTCTCTGGCTCTACAACAGCTCTGCTGACCTGGTTCTCAGGCTCTAGAGCTGCTCTGCTCACCTGGTTTTCTGTCTCTACAGCAGCTCTGCTGACCTGGTTCTCTGGCTCTACAGCAGCTCTGCTGACCTGGTTCTCTGGTTCTACAACAGCTCTGCTGACCTGGTTCTCAGGCTCTACAGTAGCTTGCTGGCCACGTTCTCTGGCTGTAGAGTGGCTCTGCTGGCCTGGTTCTCTGGCTCTAGAGCGGCTCTGCTGACCTGGATCTCTGGCTCCAGAGCGGCTCTCCTGACCTGGTTCTCTGGCTCTAGAGTGACTTTGCTGACCTGGTTCTCTGGCTCTAGAGCGGCTCTGCTGAACTGGTTCTCTGGCTCTACAACGGCTCTGCTGACCTGGTTCTCTGGCTCTACAAGGGCTCTGCTGACCTGAATCTCTGGCTCTACAGCAGCTCTGTTAACCTGGTTCTCTGGCTCTACAGTGGCTCTGCTGTCCTGGTTCTCTGGCTCTACAGCGGCTCTGCTGACCTGGTTCTCTGGCTCTAGAGCGGCTCTGCTGACCTGGTTCTCTGGCTCTAGAGCGGCTCTGCTGACCTGGTTCTCTGTCTCTAGAGCGGCTCTGTTGACCTGGTTCTCTGGCGCCACAGCAGCTCTGCTGAACTGGTTCTCTGGCTTTACAGCACCTCTACTGACCTGGTTCTCTGGCTCTACAGCAGCTCTGCTGAACTGGTTGTCTGGCTCTACACCAGCTTTGCCGACCTGGTTCTCTGGCTCTACCACAACTCTGCTGACCTGGCTCTTTGGCTCTAGAGCAGCTCTGCTGACCTGGTTCTCTGGCTCTACAGCAGCTCTGCTGACTCTGGTTCTCTGGCTCTAGAGCAGCTCTGCTGACATGGTTCTCTGGCTCTATAGCAGCTCTGCTGACCTGGTATTCTGGCTCTAGAGCGCCTCTGCTGACCTGGTTATCTGGCTCTACAACGGCTCTGCTGACCTGGTTTTCAGGCTCTGCAGCCGCTCTGCTGACCTGGTTCTCTGGCTCTAGAGCAGCTCTGCTGACCTGGTTCTCTGGCTCTACAATGGCTCTGCTGACCAATTTCTCAGGCTCTACTGCCGCGCTGCTGACCTGGTTCTCTGGCTCTACAGTAGCTCTGCTGACCTGGTTCTCTGGCTCTACAGCAGCTCTGCTGACCTGGTTCTCTGGCTCTACAGCATCTCTGTTGACCTGGTTCTCTGGCTTTAGGAGCGGCTGTTCTGACCAGGTTCTCTGGCTCTAGAGTGGCTCTGCTGACCTGGTTCTCTGGCTCTACAGCGGCTCTGCTGACCTGGGTCTCAGGCTCTACAGCGGCTCTTGCTGACCTGGTTCTCTGGCTCTACAGCAGATCTGCTGACCTGGTTCTCTGGCTCTACAGCAGCTCTGCTGACCTGGTTCTCTGGCTCTAGAGCTAGCGCTGCTGACCTGGTTCTTTGGCTCTACAGCAGCTCTGCTGACCTGGTTCTCTGGCTCTAGAGCAGCTCTGCTGACCTGGCTCTCTGGCTCTAGAGCAGCTCTGCTGACCTGGTTCCCTGGCTCTAGAGCGGCTCTGCTGACATGGTTCTCTGGCTCTACAACGGCTCTGCTGACCTTGTTTTCAGGCTCTATAGCCGCTCTGCTGACCTGGTTCTCTGGCTCTAGAGCAGCTATGCTGACCTGGTTCTCTGGCTCTACAACAGCTCTGCTGACCTGGTTCTCTGGCTCTACAACGGCTCTGCTGACCTGGTTCTCAGGCTCTTCTGCCGCTCTGCTGACCTGGTTCTCTGGCTCTACAGCAGCTCTGCTGACCTGGTTCTCTGGCTCTACAACAGCTCTGCTGACCTGGTTCTCAGGCTCTAGAGCTGCTCTGCTGACCTGGTTTTCTGTCTCTACAGCAGCTCTGCTGACCTGGTTCTCTGGCTCTACAGCAGCTCTGCTGACCTGGTTCTCTGGCTCTACAACGGCTCTGCTGACCTGGTTCTCAGGCTCTACAGCAGCTTGCTGGCCTGGTTCTCTGGCTGTAGAGTGGCTCTTCTGGCCTGGTTCTCTGGCTCTAGAGCGGCTCTGCTGACCTGGATCTCTGGCTCCAGAGCGGCTCTGCTGACCTGGTTCTCTGGCTCTAGAGTGACTTTGCTGACCTGGTTCTCTGGCTCTAGAGAGCGGCTCTTCTGAACTGGTTCTATATCTCTACAGCAGCTCTGCTGACCTGGGTCTCAGACTCTACAACGGCTCTGCTGTCCCAGTTCTCTAGCTCTACAGCAGCTCTTCTGACCTGGTTCTCTGGCTCTAGAACAGCTCTGCTGACCTGGTTTTCTGGCTCTACAGCAGCTCTGCTGACCTGGTTCTCTGGCTCTACAACGGCTCTGCTGACCTGGTTCTCTGGCTCTACACGGGCTCTGCTGACCTGGTTCTCTGGCTCTACAGCAGCTCTGTTAACCTGGTTCTCTGGCTCTAGAGCAGCTCTGCTGATCTGGTTCTTTGGCCTCTACAGCGGCTCTGCTGACCTGGTTCTCTGGCTCTACAGTAGCTCTGCTGTCCTGGTTCTCTGGCTCTACAGCGGCTCTGCTGACCTGGTTCTCTGGCTCTAGAGCGGCTCTGCTGACCTGGTTCTATGGCTCTAGAGCGGCTCTGCTGACCTGGTTCTCTGTCTCTAGAGCGGCTCTGTTGACCTGGTTCTCTGGCTCCACAGCAGCTCTGCTGAACTGGTTCTCTGGCTTTACAGCACCTCTACTGACCTGGCTCTCTGGCTCTACAAGCGGCTCTGCTGAACTGGTTGTCTTGCTCTACAGCAGCTTAGCCGACCTGGTTCTCTGGCTCTACCGCAACTCTGCTGACCGGGCTCTTTGGCTCTAGAGCAGCTCTGCTGACCTGGTTCTCTGGCTCTGCAGCAGCTCTGCTGACCTTGGTTCTCTGGCTCTAGAGCAGCTCTGCTGACATGGTTCTCTGGCTCTATAGCAGCTCTGCTGACTTGGTTCTCTGGCTCTAGAGCAGCTCTGCTGACATGGTTCTCTGGCTCTATAGCAGCTCTGCTGACCTGGTATCTCTGGCTCTAGAGCGCCTCTGCTGACCTGGTTATCTGGCTCTACAACGGCTCTGCTGACCTGGTTTTCAGGCTCTAGCAGCCGCTCTGATGACCTGGTTCTCTGGCTCTAGAGCAGCTCTGCTGACCTGGTTCTCTGGCTCTACAATGGCTCTGCTGACCAATTTCTCAGGCTCTACTGCCGCGCTGCTGACCTGGTTCTCTGGCTCTACAGCAGCTCTGCTGACCTGGTTCTCTGCCTCTACAGCAGCTCTGCTGACCTGGTTCTCTGGCTCTACAGCAGCTCTGCTGACCTGCTTTTCTGGATCTACAGCAGCTCTGCTGACCTGGTTCTCTGGCTCTACAACGGCTCTGCTGACCTGGTTCTCAGGCTCTACAGCAGCTCTGCTGACCTGGTTCTCTGGCTCTAGAACAGCTCTGCTGACCTGGTTCTCTGGCTCTAGAGCAGCTCTGCTGACCTGGTTCTCTGGCTCTAGAGCAGCTCTGCTGACCTGGTTCTCTGGCTCTACAACGGCTCTGCTGAACTGGTTCTCAGGCTCTACAGCCGCTCTGCTGACCTGGTTCTCTGGCTCTACAGCAGCTCTGCTGACCTGGTTCTCTGGCACTACAGCAGCTCTGCTGACCTGGGTCTCTGGCTCTACAGCAGCTCTGCTGACCTGGTTCTCTGGCTCTACAACGGCTCTGCTGACCTGGTTCTCAGCCTCTACAGCAGCTCTGCTGACCTGGTTCTCTGGCTCTACAGCACATCTGCTGACCTGGTTCTCTGGCTCTACAGCAGCTCTGCTGACCTGGTTCTCTGGCTCTCAGATCAGCTCTGCTGACCTGGTTCTCTGGCTCTACAGCAGCTCTGCTGACCTGGTTCTCTGGCTCTATAGCAGCTCTGCTGACCTGGCTCTCTGGCTCTAGAGCAGCTCTGCTGGCCTGGTTCTCTGGCTCTAGAGCGGCTCTGCTGACCTGGTCTCTCTGGCTCTAGAGCGGCTCTGCTGACCTGGTTCTATGGCTCTACAGCAGCTCTGCTGACCTGGTTCTCTGGCTTTAGAGCGGCTCTGTTGACCCGGTTCTCTGGCTCTAGAGCGGCTCTGCTGACCTGGTTCTATGGCTCTAGAGCGGCTCTGCTGACCTGGTTCTCTGGCTCTACAACGGCTCTGCTGACCTGGTTCTCAGCCTCTACAGCAGCTCTGCTGACCTGGTTCTCTGGCTCTACAGCACATCTGCTGACCTGGTTCTCTGGCTCTACAGCAGCTCTGCTGACCTGGTTCTCTGGCTCTAGATCATCTCTGCTGACCTGGTTCTCTGGCTCTACAGCAGCTCTGCTGACCTGGTTCTCTGGCTCTAGAGCAGCTCTGCTGACCTGGCTCTCTGGCTCTAGAGCATCTCTGCTGGCCTGGTTCTCTGGCTTAGAGCGGCTCTGCTGACCTGGTTCTCTGGCTCTAGAGCCGGCTCTGCTGACCTGGTTCTATGGCTCTACAGCAGCTCTGCTGACCTTGTTCTCTGGCTTTAGATCGGCTCTGTTGACCCGGTTCTCTGGCTCTGGAGCGGCTCTGCTGACCTGGTTCTATGGCTCTAGAGCGGCTCTGCTGACCTAGTTCTCTGGCTCTACAGCGGCTCTGCTGACCTGGGTCTCAGGCTCTACAGCGGCTCTGCTGACCTGGTTCTCTGGCTCTACAGCAGATCTGCTGACCTGGTTCTCTGGCTCTACAGCAGCTCTGCTGACCTGGTTCTCTGGCTCTAGAGCAGCGCTGCTGACCTGGTTCTTTGGCTCTACAGCAGCTCTGCTGACCTGGTTCTCTGGCTCTAGAGCAGCTCTGCTGACCTGGCTCTCGGCCTCTAGAGCAGCTCTGCTGACCTGGTTCCCTGGCTCTAGAGCGGCTCTGCTGACATGGTTCTCTGGCTCTACAACGGCTCTGCTGACCTTGTTTTCAGGCTCTATAGCCGCTCTGCTGACCTGGTTCTCTGGCTCTAGAGCAGCTATGCTGACCTGGTTGTCTGGCTCTACAACAGCTCTGCTGACCTGGTTCTCTGGCTCTACAAGCGGCTCTGCTGACCTGGTTCTCAGGCTCTTCTGCCGCTCTGCTGACCTGGTTCTCTGGCTCTACAGCAGCTCTGCTGACCTGGTTCTCTGGCTCTACAACAGATCTGCTGACCTGGTTCTCAGGCTCTAGAGCTGCTCTGCTCACCTGGTTTTCTGTCTCTACAGCAGCTCTGCTGACCTGGTTCTCTGGCTCTACAGCAGCTCTGCTGACCTGGTTCTCTGGTTCTACAACAGCTCTGCTGACCTGGTTCTCAGGCTCTACAGTAGCTTGCTGGCCTGGTTCTCTGGCTGTAGAGTGGCTCTGCTGGCCTGGTTCTCTGGCTCTAGAGCGGCTCTGCTGACCTGGATCTCTGGCTCCAGAGCGGCTCTCCTGACCTGGTTCTCTGGCTCTAGAGTGACTTTGCTGACCTGGTTCACTGGCTCTAGAGCGGCTCTGCTGAACTGGTTCACTGGCTCTACAACGGCTCTGCTGACCTGGTTCTCTGGCTCTACAAGGGCTCTGCTGACCTGGTTCTCTGGCTCTACAGCAGCTCTGTTGACCTGGTTCTCTGGCTCTACAGTGGCTCTGCTGTCCTGGTTCTCTTGGCTCTACAGCGGCTCTGCTGACCTGGTTCTCTGGCTCTAGAGCGGCTCTGCTGACCTGGTTCTCTGGCTCTAGAGCGGCTCTGCTGACCTGGTTCTCTGTCTCTAGAGCTGGCTCTGTTGACCTGGTTCTCTGGCTCCACAGCAGCTCTGCTGAACTGGTTCTCTGGCTTTACAGCACCTCTACTGACCTGGTTCTCTGGCTCTACAGCAGCTCTGCTGAACTGGTTGTCTGGCTCTACAGCAGCTTTGCCGACCTGGTTCTCTGGCTCTACCACAACTCTGCTGACCTGGCTCTTTGGCTCTAGAGCAGCTCTGCTGACCTGGTTCTCTGGCTCTACAGCAGCTCTGCTGACTTGGTTCTCTGGCTCTAGAGCAGCTCTGCTGACATGGTTCTCTGGCTCTATAGCAGCTCTGCTGACCTGGTATTCTGGCTCTAGAGCGCCTCTGCTGACCTGGTTATCTGGCTCTACAACGGCTCTGCTGGCCTGGTTTTCAGGCTCTACAGCCGCTCTGCTGACCTGGTTCTCTGGCTCTAGAGCAGCTCTGCTGACCTGGTTCTCTGGCTCTACAACAGATCTGCTGACCTGGTTCTCAGGCTCTAGAGCTGCTCTGCTCACCTGGTTTTCTGTCTCTAGAGCAGCTATGCTGACCTGGTTGTCTGGCTCTACAACAGCTCTGCTGACCTGGTTCTCTGGCTCTACAACGGCTCTGCTGACCTGGTTCTCAGGCTCTTCTGCCGCTCTGCTGACCTGGTTCTCTGGCTCTACAGCAGCTCTGCTGACCTGGTTCTCTGGCTCTACAACAGATCTGCTGACCTGGTTCTCAGGCTCTAGAGCTGCTCTGCTCACCTGGTTTTCTGTCTCTACAGCAGCTCTGCTGACCTGGTTCTCTGGCTCTACAGCAGCTCTGCTGACCTGGTTCTCTGGTTCTACAACAGCTCTGCTGACCTGGTTCTCAGGCTCTACAGTAGCTTGCTGGCCTGGTTCTCTGGCTGTAGAGTGGCTCTGCTGGCCTGGTTCTCTGGCTCTAGAGCGGCTCTGCTGACCTGGATCTCTGGCTCCAGAGCGGCTCTCCTGACCTGGTTCTCTGGCTCTAGAGTGACTTTGCTGACCTGGTTCTCTGGCTCTAGAGCGGCTCTGCTGAACTGGTTCTCTGGCTCTACAACGGCTCTGCTGACCTGATTCTCTGGCTCTACAAGGGCTCTGCTGACCTGGTTCTCTGGCTCTACAGCAGCTCTGTTAACCTGGTTCTCTGGCTCTACAGTGGCTCTGCTGTCCTGGTTCTCTGGCTCTACAGCGGCTCTGCTGACCTGGTTCTCTGGCTCTAGAGCGGCTCTGCTGACCTGGTTCTCTGGCTCTAGAGCGGCTCTGCTGACCTGGTTCTCTGTCTCTAGAGCGGCTCTGTTGACCTGGTTCTCTGGCTCCACAGCAGCTCTGCTGAACTGGTTCTCTGGCTTTACAGCACCTCTACTGACCTGGTTCTCTGGCTCTACAGCAGCTCTGCTGAACTGGTTGTCTGGCTCTACAGCAGCTTTGCCGACCTGGTTCTCTGGCTCTACCACAACTCTGCTGACCTGGCTCTTTGGCTCTAGAGCAGCTCTGCTGACCTGGTTCTCTGGCTCTACAGCAGCTCTGCTGACTTGGTTCTCTGGCTCTAGAGCAGCTCTGCTGACATGGTTCTCTGGCTCTATAGCAGCTCTGCTGACCTGGTATTCTGGCTCTAGAGCGCCTCTGCTGACCTGGTTATCTGGCTCTACAACGGCTCTGCTGACCTGGTTTTCAGGCTCTACAGCCGCTCTGCTGACCTGGTTCTCTGGCTCTAGAGCAGCTCTGCTGACCTGGTTCTCTGGCTCTACAATGGCTCTGCTGACCAATTTCTCAGGCTCTACTGCCGCGCTGCTGACCTGGTTCTCTGGCTCTACAGTAGCTCTGCTGACCTGGTTCTCTGGCTCTACAGCAGCTCTGCTGACCTGGTTCTCTGGCTCTACAGCATCTCTGTTGACCTGGTTCTCTGGCTTTAGAGCGGCTGTTCTGACCAGGTTCTCTGGCTCTAGAGTGGCTCTGCTGACCTGGTTCTCTGGCTCTACAGCGGCTCTGCTGACCTGGGTCTCAGGCTCTACAGCGGCTCTGCTGACCTGGTTCTCTGGCTCTACAGCAGATCTGCTGACCTGGTTCTCTGGCTCTACAGCAGCTCTGCTGACCTGGTTCTCTGGCTCTAGAGCAGCGCTGCTGACCTGGTTCTTTGGCTCTACAGCAGCTCTGCTGACCTGGTTCTCTGGCTCTAGAGCAGCTCTGCTGACCTGGCTCTCTGGCTCTAGAGCAGCTCTGCTGACCTGGTTCCCTGGCTCTAGAGCGGCTCTGCTGACATGGTTCTCTGGCTCTACAACAGCTCTGCTGACCTTGTTTTCAGGCTCTATAGCCGCTCTGCTGACCTGGTTCTCTGGCTCTAGAGCAGCTATGCTGACCTGGTTCTCTGGCTCTACAACAGCTCTGCTGACCTGGTTCTCTGGCTCTACAACGGCTCTGCTGACCTGGTTCTCAGGCTCTTCTGCCGCTCTGCTGACCTGGTTCTCTGGCTCTACAGCAGCTCTGCTGACCCGGTTCTCTGGCTCTACAACAGCTCTGCTGACCTGGTTCTCAGGCTCTAGAGCTGCTCTGCTGACCTGGTTTTCTGTCTCTACAGCAGCTCTGCTGACCTGGTTCTCTGGCTCTACAGCAGCTCTGCTGACCTGGTTCTCTGGCTCTACAACGGCTCTGCTGACCTGGTTCTCAGGCTCTACAGTAGCTTGCTGGCCTGGTTCTCTGGCTGTAGAGTGGCTCTTCTGGCCTGGTTCTCTGGCTCCAGAGCGGCTCTGCTGACCTGGTTCTCTGGCTCTAGAGTGACTTTGCTGACCTGGTTCTCTGGCTCTAGAGCGGCTCTTCTGAACTGGTTCTATGTCTCTACAGCAGCTCTGCTGACCTGGGTCTCAGACTCTACAACGGCTCTGCTGTCCCAGTTCTCTAGCTCTACAGCAGCTCTTCTGACCTGGTTCTCTGGCTCTAGAACAGCTCTGCTGACCTGGTTTTCTGGCTCTACAGCAGCTCTGCTGACCTGGTTCTCTGGCTCTACAACGGCTCTGCTGACCTGGTTCTCTGGCTCTACACGGGCTCTGCTGACCTGGTTCTCTGGCTCTACAGCAGCTCTGTTAACCTGGTTCTCTGGCTCTAGAGCAGCTCTGCTGATCTGGTTCTTTGGCTCTACAGCGGCTCTGCTGACCTGGTTCTCTGGCTCTACTGTAGCTCTGCTGTCCTGGTTCTCTGGCTCTACAGCGGCTCTGCTGACCTGGTTCTCTGGCTCTAGAGCAGCTCTGCTGACCTGGTTCTATGGCTCTAGAGCGGCTCTGCTGACCTGGTTCTCTGTCTCTAGAGCGGCTCTGTTGACCTGGTTCTCTGGCTCCACAGCAGCTCTGCTGAACTGGTTCTCTGGCTTTACAGCACCTCTACTGACCTGGCTCTCTGGCTCTACAGCGGCTCTGCTGAACTGGTTGTCTGGCTCTACAGCAGCTTTGCCGACCTGGTTCTCTGGCTCTACCGCAACTCTGCTGACCTGGCTCTTTGGCTCTAGAGCATCTGCTGACCTGGTTCTCTGGCTCTACAGCAGCTCTGCTGACTTGGTTCTCTGGCTCTAGAGCAGCTCTGCTGACATGGTTCTCTGGCTCTATAGCAGCTCTGCTGACCTGGTATTCTGGCTCTAGAGCGCCTCTGCTGACCTGGTTATCTGGCTCTACAACGGCTCTGCTGACCTGGTTTTCAGGCTCTACAGCCGCTCTGATGACCTGGTTCTCTGGCTCTAGAGCAGCTCTGCTGACCTGGTTCTCTGGCTCTACAATGGCTCTGCTGACCAATTTCTCAGGCTCTACTGCCGCGCTGCTGACCTGGTTCTCTGGCTCTACAGTAGCTCTGCTGACCTGGTTCTCTGCCTCTACAGCAGCTCTGCTGACCTGGTTCTCAGGCTCTACAGCAGCTCTGCTGACCTGCTTTTCTGGCTCTACAGCAGCTCTGCTGACCTGGTTCTCTGGCTCTACAACGGCTCTGCTGACCTGGTTCTCAGGCTCTACAGCAGCTCTGCTGACCTGGTTCTCTGGCTCTAGAACAGCTCTGCTGACCTGGTTCTCTGGCTCTAGAGCAGCTCTGCTGACCTGGTTCTCTGGCTCTAGAGCAGCTCTGCTTACCTGGTTCTCTGGCTCTACAACAGCTGTGCTGAACTGGTTCTCAGGCTCTACAGCCGCTCTGCTGACCTGGTTCTCTGGCTCTAGAGCAACTCTGCTGACCTGGTTCTCTGGCTCTACAACAGCTCTGCTGAGCTGGTTCTCTGGCTCTACAACGGCTCTGCTGACCTGGTTCTCAGGCTCTACTGCCGCTCTGCTGAGCTGGTTCTCTGGCTCTACAGCAGCTCTGCTGACCTGGTTCTCTGGCTCTACAGCAGCTCTGCTGACGTGGTTCTCTGGCTCTACAGCAGTGCTGCTGACCTGGTTCTCAGGCTCTAGAGCGGCTCTGCTGACCTGGTTTTCTGGTTCTACAGCAGCTCTGCTGACCTGGTTCTCTGGCTCTACAGCAGCTCTGCTGACCTGGTTCTCTGACTCTACAGCAGCTCTGCTGACCTGGTTCTCTGGCTCTACAGCAGCTCTGCTGACCTGGTTCTCAGGCTCTAGAGCAGCTCTGCTGACCTGGTTTTCTTGCTCTACAGCAGCTCTGCTGACCTGGTTCTCTGGCTCTACAGCAGCTCTGCTGACCTGGTTCTCTGGCTCTACAACGGACATGCTGACCCGGTTCTCAGGCTCAACAGCAGCTTGCTGAACTGGTTCTCTGGCTCTAGAGAGGCTCTGCAGGCCTGGTTCTCTGGCTCTAGAGTGGCTCTGCTGACCTGGTTCTCTGGATCTAGAGCAGCTCTGCTGACCTGGTTCTCAGGTTTTACAACAGCTCTGCTGACCTGGATCTCTGGCTCTGGAGCAGCTCGGCTGACTTGGTTCTCTGGCTCCAGAGCAGCTCTGCTCGCCTGGTTCTCTGGCTCTACTACAGCTCTGCTGACCTGGTTCTCTGGCTCTACAACGGCTCTGCTGACCTGATTCTATGGCTCTACAACAGCTCTGCTGACCTGGTTCTATGGCTCTACAGTAGCTCTGCTGACCTGGTTCTCTGGCTCTAGAGAAGCTCTGCTGACCCAGTTCTCTGGCTCTAATACAGCTCTGCTGACCTGGTTCTCTGGCTCTACAACGGTTCTGCTGACCTGGTTCTCAGGGTGACAAATGCAAAAACAACAGTTGATGGACAGAATGCAGAACAATGTCATACATTCACCCCAGTACAGAGATCTGGGCCTGAATCCATCGTTTTTTTGCTCACCATGCCATTCCACTTTGAACCCAGCCATATGCAAATCAGTCTTGACCCTGGTTCTCTGGCTCTACAACAGCTCTGCTGAGCTGGTTCTCTGGCTCTACAACGGCTCTGCTGACCTGGTTCTCAGGCTCTACTGCCGCTCTGCTGAGCTGGTTCTTTGGCTCTACAGCAGCTCTGCTGACCTGGTTCTCTGGCACTACAGCAGCTCTGCTGACCTGGTTCTCTGGCTCTACAGCAGGTCTGCTGACCTGGTACTCTGGCTCTACAGCAGCTCTGCTGACCTGGTTCTCTGGCTCTACAACGGCTCTGCTGACCTGGTTCTCAGCCTCTACAGCAGCTCTGCTGACCTGGTTCTCTGGCTCTACAGCAGATCTGCTGACCTGGTTCTCTGGCTCTACAGCAGCACTGCTGACCTGGTTCTCTGGCTCTAGAGAAGCTCTGCTGACCTGGTTCTCTGGCTCAACAGCAGCTCTGCTGATCTGGTTCTTTGGCTCTAGAGCAGCTCTGCTGACCTGGTTCTCTGGCTCTAGAGAAGCTCTGCTGGCCTGGTTCCCTGGCTCTAGAGCGGCTCTGCTGACCTGGTTCTCTGGCTCTAGAACAGCTCTGCTGACCTGGTTTTCTGGCTCTACAGCAGCTCTGCTGACCTGGTTCTCTGGCTCTACAACGGCTCTGCTGACCTGGTTCTCTGGCTCTACACGGGCTCTGCTGACCTGGTTCTCTGGCTCTACAGCAGCTCTGTTAACCTGGTTCTCTGGCTCTAGAGCAGCTCTGCTGATCTGGTTCTTTGGCTCTACAGCGGCTCTGCTGACCTGGTTCTCTGGCTCTACAGTAGCTCTGCTGTCCTGGTTCTCTGGCTCTACAGCGGCTCTGCTGACCTGGTTCTCTGGCTCCAGAGCAGCTCTGCTGACCTGGTTCTATGGCTCTAGAGCGGCTCTGCTGACCTGGTTCTCTGTCTCTAGAGCGGCTCTGTTGACCTGGTTCTCTGGCTCCACAGCAGCTCTGCTGAACTGGTTCTCTGGCTTTACAGCACCTCTACTGACCTGGCTCTCTGGCTCTACAGCGGCTCTGCTGAACAGGTTGTCTGGCTCTACAGCAGCTTTGCCGACCTGGTTCTCTGGCTCTACCGCAACTCTGCTGACCTGGCTCTTTGGCTCTAGAGCATCTGCTGACCTGGTTCTCTGGCTCTACAGCAGCTCTGCTGACTTGGTTCTCTGGCTCTAGAGCAGCTCTGCTGACATGGTTCTCTGGCTCTATAGCAGCTCTGCTGACCTGGTATTCTGGCTCTAGAGCGCCTCTGCTGACCTGGTTATCTGGCTCTACAACGGCTCTGCTGACCTGGTTTTCAGGCTCTACAGCCGCTCTGATGACCTGGTTCTCTGGCTCTAGAGCAGCTCTGCTGACCTGGTTCTCTGGCTCTACAATGGCTCTGCTGACCAATTTCTCAGGCTCTACTGCCGCGCTGCTGACCTGGTTCTCTGGCTCTACAGTAGCTCTGCTGACCTGGTTCTCTGCCTCTACAGCAGCTCTGCTGACCTGGTTCTCAGGCTCTACAGCAGCTCTGCTGACCTGCTTTTCTGGCTCCACAGCAGCTCTGCTGACCTGGTTCTCTGGCTCTACAACGGCTCTGCTGACCTGGTTCTCAGGCTCTACAGCAGCTCTGCTGACCTGGTTCTCTGGCTCTAGAACAGCTCTGCTGACCTGGTTCTCTGGCTCTAGAGCAGCTCTGCTGACCTGCTTCTCTGGCTCTAGAGCAGCTGTGCTGACCTGGTTCTCTGGCTCTACAACAGCTGTGCTGAACTGGTTCTCAGGCTCTACAGCCGCTCTGCTGACCTGGTTCTCTGGCTCTAGAGCAACTCTGCTGACCTGGTTCTCTGGCTCTACAACAGCTCTGCTGAGCTGGTTCTCTGGCTCTACAACGGCTCTGCTGACCTGGTTCTCAGGCTCTACTGCCGCTCTGCTGAGCTGGTTCTCTGGCTCTACAGCAGCTCTGCTGACCTGGTTCTCTGGCTCTACAGCAGCTCTGCTGACGTGGTTCTCTGGCTCTACAGCAGTGCTGCTGACATGGTTCTCAGGCTCTAGAGCGGCTCTGCTGACCTGGTTTTCTGGTTCTACAGCAGCTCTGCTGACCTGGTTCTCTGGCTCTACAGCAGCTCTGCTGACCTGGTTCTCTGACTCTACAGCAGCTCTGCTGACCTGGTTCTCTGGCTCTATAGCAGCTCTGCTGACCTGGTTCTCAGGCTCTAGAGCAGCTCTGCTGACCTGGTTTTCTTGCTCTACAGCAGCTCTGCTGACCTGGTTCTCTGGCTCTACAGCAGCTCTGCTGACCTGGTTCTCTGGCTCTACAACGGATCTGCTGACCCGGTTCTCAGGCTCAACAGCAGCTTGCTGAACTGGTTCTCTGGCTCTAGAGAAGCTCTGCTGACCTGGTTCTCTGGCTCAACAGCAGCTCTGCTGATCTGGTTCTTTGGCTCTAGAGCAGCTCTGCTGACCTGGTTCTCTGGCTCTAGAGAAGCTCTGCTGGCCTGGTTCCCTGGCTCTAGAGCGGCTCTGCTGACCTGGTTCTCTGGCTCTAGAACAGCTCTGCTGACCTGGTTTTCTGGCTCTACAGCAGCTCTGCTGACCTGGTTCTCTGGCTCTACAACGGCTCTGCTGACCTGGTTCTCTGGCTCTACACGGGCTCTGCTGACCTGGTTCTCTGGCTCTACAGCAGCTCTGTTAACCTGGTTCTCTGGCTCTAGAGCAGCTCTGCTGATCTGGTTCTTTGGCTCTACAGCGGCTCTGCTGACCTGGTTCTCTGGCTCTACAGTAGCTCTGCTGTCCTGGTTCTCTGGCTCTACAGCGGCTCTGCTGACCTGGTTCTCTGGCTCTAGAGCAGCTCTGCTGACCTGGTTCTATGGCTCTAGAGCGGCTCTGCTGACCTGGTTCTCTGTCTCTAGAGCGGCTCTGTTGACCTGGTTCTCTGGCTCCACAGCAGCTCTGCTGAACTGGTTCTCTGGCTTTACAGCACCTCTACTGACCTGGCTCTCTGGCTCTACAGCGGCTCTGCTGAACTGGTTGTCTGGCTCTACAGCAGCTTTGCCGACCTGGTTCTCTGGCTCTACCGCAACTCTGCTGACCTGGCTCTTTGGCTCTAGAGCATCTGCTGACCTGGTTCTCTGGCTCTACAGCAGCTCTGCTGACTTGGTTCTCTGGCTCTAGAGCAGCTCTGCTGACATGGTTCTCTGGCTCTATAGCAGCTCTGCTGACCTGGTATTCTGGCTCTAGAGCGCCTCTGATGACCTGGTTATCTGGCTCTACAACGGCTCTGCTGACCTGGTTTTCAGGCTCTACAGCCGCTCTGATGACCTGGTTCTCTGGCTCTAGAGCAGCTCTGCTGACCTGGTTCTCTGGCTCTACAATGGCTCTGCTGACCAATTTCTCAGGCTCTACTGCCGCGCTGCTGACCTGGTTCTCTGGCTCTACAGTAGCTCTGCTGACCTGGTTCTCTGCCTCTACAGCAGCTCTGCTGACCTGGTTCTCAGGCTCTACAGCAGCTCTGCTGACCTGCTTTTCTGGCTCTACAGCAGCTCTGCTGACCTGGTTCTCTGGCTCTACAACGGCTCTGCTGACCTGGTTCTCAGGCTCTACAGCAGCTCTGCTGACCTGGTTCTCTGGCTCTAGAACAGCTCTGCTGACCTGGTTCTCTGGCTCTAGAGCAGCTCTGCTGACCTGGTTCTCTGGCTCTACAACAGCTGTGCTGAACTGGTTCTCAGGCTCTACAGCCGCTCTGCTGACCTGGTTCTCTGGCTCTAGAGCAACTCTGCTGACCTGGTTCTCTGGCTCTACAACAGCTCTGCTGAGCTGGTTCTCTGGCTCTACAACGGCTCTGCTGACCTGGTTCTCAGGCTCTACTGCCGCTCTGCTGAGCTGGTTCTCTGGCTCTACAGCAGCTCTGCTGACCTGGTTCTCTGGCTCTACAGCAGCTCTGCTGACCTGGTTCTCAGGCTCTAGAGCAGCTCTGCTGACCTGGTTTTCTTGCTCTACAGCAGCTCTGCTGACCTGGTTCTCTGGCTCTACAGCAGCTCTGCTGACCTGGTTCTCTGGCTCTACAACGGATCTGCTGACCCGGTTCTCAGGCTCAACAGCAGCTTGCTGAACTGGTTCTCTGGCTCTAGAGAGGCTCTGCTGGCCTGGTTCTCTGGCTCTAGAGTGGCTCTGCTGACCTGGTTCTCTGGATCTAGAGCAGCTCTGCTGACCTGGTTCTCAGGTTTTACAACAGCTCTGCTGACCTGGATCTCTGGCTCTGGAGCAGCTCGGCTGACTTGGTTCTCTGGCTCCAGAGCAGCTCTGCTCGCCTGGTTCTCTGGCTCTACTACAGCTCTGCTGACCTGGTTCTCTGGCTCTACAACGGCTCTGCTGACCTGATTCTATGGCTCTACAACAGCTCTGCTGACCTGGTTCTATGGCTCTACAGTAGCTCTGCTGACCTGGTTCTCTGGCTCTAGAGAAGCTCTGCTGACCCAGTTCTCTGGCTCTAATACAGCTCTGCTGACCTGGTTCTCTGGCTCTACAACGGTTCTGCTGACCTGGTTCTCAGGGTGACAAATGCAAAAACAACAGTTGATGGACAGAATGCAGAACAATGTCATACATTCACCCCAGTACAGAGATCTGGGCCTGAATCCATCGTTTTTTGCTCACCATGCCATTCCACTTTGAACCCAGCCATATGCAAATCAGTCTTGACCCTGGTTCTCTGGCTCTACAACAGCTCTGCTGAGCTGGTTCTCTGGCTCTACAACGGCTCTGCTGACCTGGTTCTCAGGCTCTACTGCCGCTCTGCTGAGCTGGTTCTTTGGCTCTACAGCAGCTCTGCTGACCTGGTTCTCTGGCACTACAGCAGCTCTGCTGACCTGGTTCTCTGGCTCTACAGCAGGTCTGCTGACCTGGTACTCTGGCTCTACAGCAGCTCTGCTGACCTGGTTCTCTGGCTCTACAACGGCTCTGCTGACCTGGTTCTCAGCCTCTACAGCAGCTCTGCTGACCTGGTTCTCTGGCTCTACAGCAGATCTGCTGACCTGGTTCTCTGGCTCTACAGCAGCACTGCTGACCTGGTTCTCTGGCTCTAGAGAAGCTCTGCTGACCTGGTTCTCTGGCTCAACAGCAGCTCTGCTGATCTGGTTCTCTGGCTCTAGAGCAGCTCTGCTGACCTGGTTCTCTGGCTCTAGAGAAGCTCTGCTGGCCTGGTTCCCTGGCTCTAGAGCGGCTCTGCTGACCTGGTTCTCTGGCTCTAGAGCGGCTCTGCTGACCTGGTTCTCAGGCTCTAGAGCGGCTCTGCTGACCCAGTTCTCTGGCTCTAGAGCGGCTTTGCTGACCTGGTTCTATGGCTCTACAGAAGCTCTGCTGACCTGGTTCTCTGGCTTTAGAGCGGCTCTGTTAACCCGGTTCTCTGGCTCTAGAGCGGCTCTGCTGACCTGGTTCTATGGCTCTACAGCAGCTCTGCTGGCCTGGTTCTCTGGCTTTAGAGCTGCTCTGCTGACCTGGTTCTCTGGCTCTACAGCGTCTCTGCTGACCTGGTTCTCTGGCTCTAGAGCGGCTGTGCAGACCAGGTTCTCTGGCTCTAGAGTGGCTCTGCTGACCTGGTTCAATGGCTCTACAGCAGGTCTGCTGACCTGGGTCTCAGGCTCTACAACGGCTCTGCTCACCTGGTTCTCTGGCTCTACAGCAGCTCTGCTGACCTGGTTCTCTGGCTCTAGAGTGGCTCTGCTGGCCTTGTTCTCTGGCTCTAGAGCAGCTCTGCTGACCTGGTTCTCTGGATCTAGAGCAGCTCTGCTGACCTGGTTCTCAGGTTTTACAACAGCTCTGCTGTCCCGGATCTCTGGCTCTAGGGCGGCTCTGCTGACCTTGTTCTCTGGCTATAGAGCAGGTCTGCTGGCCTGGTTCTCTGGCTCTACTACAGCTCTGCTGACCTGGTTCTCTGGCTCTACAACGGCTCTGCTGACCTGGTTCTATGGCTCTACAGCAGCTCTGCTGACCTGGTTCTCTGGCTCTAAAATGGCTCTGCTGACCCAGTTCTCTGGCTCTAGAGCGGCTCTGCTGACCTGGTTTTCTGGCTTTACAGCAGCTCTGCTGACCTGGATCTCTGGCACTACAGAAGCTCTGCTGACCTGGTTCTCTGGCTCTACAACAGCTCTGCTGACCTGGTTCTCTGGCTCTAGAGCGGCTCAGCTGGTCTGGTTCTCTGCCTCTACAGCAGCTCTGCTGACCTGGTTCTCTGGCTCTACAGGAGCTCTGCTGACCTGGTTCTCTGGCTCTAGAGAAGCTCTGCTGGCCTGGTTCTCTGGCTCTACTACAGCTCTGCTGACCTGGTTCTCTGGCTCTACAACGGCTCTGCTGACCTGGTTCTCAGGCTCTACAGCAGATTGCTGACCGAGTTCTCTGGTTCTAGAGCGGCTCTGCTGGCCTGGTTCTCTGGCTCTAGAGCTGCTCTGCTGACCTGGTTCTCTGGTTGTAGAGCAGCTCTACTGACCCGGTTCTCAGGCTCTAGAACGTGTCTGCTGACCTGGTTCTATGGCACTACAGCAGCTCTGCTGTGCTGGTTCTCTGGCTATACAGCAGCTCTGCTGACCTGGTTCTCTTGCTCTAGAGCTGCTCTGCTGACCTGGTTCTATGGCTCTAGAGCAGCTCTGCTGACCTGGTTCTCTGGCTCTAGAGCGGCTTTGCTGAACTGGTTCTCTGGCTCTACAGCAGCGCTGCTGACCTGGTTCTCTGGCTCTACAGCAGCTCTGCTGACCTGGTTCTCTGGCTCTACAGCGGCTCTGCTGAACTGGTTCTCTGGCTCTACAACAGCTCTGCCAACCTGGTTCTCTGGCTCTACCGCAGCTCTGCTGACCTGGCTCTTTGGCTCTAGAGCAGCTCTGCTGACCTGGTTCTCTGGCTCTACAGCAGCTCTGTTAACCTGGTTCTCTGGCTCTAGAGCAGCTCTGCTGACCTGGTTTTCAGGCTCTACAGCCACTCTGCTGACCTGGTTCTCTGGCTCTAGAGCAGCTCTGCTGACCTGGTTCTCTGGCTCTACAGCAGCTCTGCTGACCTGGTTCTCTGACTCTACAAAGGCTCTGCTGACCAATTTCTCAGGCTCTACTGCCGCACTGCTGACCTGGTTCTCTGGCTCTACAGCAGCTCTGCTGACCTGGTTCTCTGGCTCTACAACGGCTCTGCTGACCTGGTTCTCAGGCTCTTCTGCCGCTCTGCTGACCTGGTTCTCTGGCTCTACAGCAGCTCTGCTGACCTGGTTGTCTGGCTCTACAGCAGCTCTGCTGACCTGGTTCTCAGGCTCTAGAGCGGCGCTGCTGACCTGGGTTTCTGGCTCTACAGCAGCTCTGCTGACCTGGTTGTCTGGCTCTACAGCAGCTCTGCTGACCTGGTTCTCTGGCTCTACAACGGCTCTGCTGACCTGGTTCTCAGGCTCTACAGCAGCTTGCTGGCCTGGTTCTCTGGCTGTAGAGTGGCTCTGCTGGCCGGGTTCTCTGGCTCTAGAGCTGCTCTGCTGACCTGGTTCTCTGGCTCTACAGCGTCTCTGCTGACCTGGTTCTCTGGCTCTAGAGCGGCTCTGCTGACCAGGTTCTCTGGCTCTAGAGCGGCTCTGCTAACCTGGTTCTATGGCTCTACAGCAGGTCTCCTGACCTGGGTCTCAGGCTCTACAACCTGGTTCTCTGGCTCTACAGCAGCTCTGCTGACCTGGTTCTCTGGCTCTACAGCAGCTCTGCTGACCTGGTTCTCTGGCTCTAGAACAGCTCTGCTGACCTGGTTCTCTGGCTCTAGAGCAGCTCTGCTGACCTGGTTCTCTGGCTCTAGAGCAGCTCTGCTGACCTGGTTCTCTGGCTCTACAAGAGCTGTGCTGAACTGGTTCTCAGGCTCTACAGCCGCTCTGCTGACCTGGTTCTCTGGCTGTAGAGCAGCTCTGCTGACCTGGTTCTCTGGCTCTACAACAGCTCTGCTGATCTGGTTCTCTGGCTCTACAACGGCTATGCTGACCTGGTTCTCTGGCACTACAGCAGCTCTGCTGACCTGGTTCTCTGGTTCTACAACAGCTCTGCTGACCTGGTTCTCAGGCTCTACAGTAGCTTGCTGGCCTGGTTCTCTGGCTGTAGAGTGGATCTGCTGGCCTGGTTCTCTGGCTCTAGAGCGGCTCTGCTTACCTGGATCTCTGGCTCCAGAGCGGCTCTCCTGACCTGGTTCTCTGGCTCTAGAGTGACTTTGCTGACCTGGTTCTCTGGCTCTCGAGCGGCTCTGCTGAACTGGTTCTCTGGCTCTACAACGGCTCTGCTGACCTGGTTCTCTGGCTCTACAAGGGCTCTGCTGACCTGGTTCTCTGGCTCTACAGCAGCTCTGTTAACCTGGTTCTCTGGCTCTACAGTGGCTCTGCTGTCCTGGTTCTCTGGCTCTACAGCGGCTCTGCTGACCTGGTTCTCTGGCTCTAGAGCGGCTCTGCTGACCTGGTTCTCTGGCTCTAGAGCGGCTCTGCTGACCTGGTTCTCTGTCTCTAGAGCGGCTCTGTTGACCTGGTTCTCTGGCTCCACAGCAGCTCTGCTGAACTGGTTCTCTGGCTTTACAGCACCTCTACTGACCTGGTTCTCTGGCTCTACAGCAGCTCTGCTGAACTGGTTGTCTGGCTCTACAGCAGCTTTGCCGACCTGGTTCTCTGGCTCTACCACAACTCTGCTGACCTGGCTCTTTGGCTCTAGAGCAGCTCTGCTGACCTGGTTCTCTGGCTCTACAGCAGCTCTGCTGACATGGTTCTCTGGCTCTATAGCAGCTCTGCTGACCTGGTATTCTGGCTCTAGAGCGCCTCTGCTGACCTGGTTATCTGGCTCTACAACGGCTCTGCTGACCTGGTTTTCAGGCTCTACAGCCGCTCTGCTGACCTGGTTCTCTGGCTCTAGAGCAGCTCTGCTGACCTGGTTCTCTGGCTCTACAATGGTTCTGCTGACCAATTTCTCAGACTCTACTGCCGCGCTGCTGACCTGGTTCTCTGCTCTACAGCAGCTCTGCTGACCTGGTTCTCTGGCTCTACAGCATCTCTGTTGACCTGGTTCTCTGGCTTTAGAGCGGCTGTTCTGACCAGGTTCTCTGGCTCTAGAGTGGCTCTGCTGACCTGGTTCTCTGGCTCTACAGCGGCTCTGCTGACCTGGGTCTCAGGCTCTACAGCGGCTCTGCTGACCTGGTTCTCTGGCTCTACAGCAGATCTGCTGACCTGGTTCTCTGGCTCTACAGCAGCTCTGCTGACCTGGTTCTCTGGCTCTAGAGCAGCGCTGCTGACCTGGTTCTTTGGCTCTACAGCAGCTCTGCTGACCTGGTTCTCTGGCTCTAGAGCAGCTCTGCTGACCTGGCTCTCTGGCTCTAGAGCAGCTCTGCTGACCTGGTTCCCTGGCTCTAGAGCGGCTCTGCTGACATGGTTCTCTGGCTCTACAACGGCTCTGCTGACCTTGTTTTCAGGCTCTATAGCCGCTCTGCTGACCTGGTTCTCTGGCTCTAGAGCAGCTATGCTGACCTGGTTCTCTGGCTCTACAACAGCTCTGCTGACCTGGTTCTCTGGCTCTACAACGGCTCTGCTGACCTGGTTCTCAGGCTCTTCTGCCGCTCTGCTGACCTGGTTCTCTGGCTCTACAGCAGCTCTGCTGACCCGGTTCTCTGGCTCTACAACAGCTCTGCTGACCTGGTTCTCAGGCTCTAGAGCTGCTCTGCTGACCTGGTTTTCTGTCTCTACAGCAGCTCTGCTGACCTGGTTCTCTGGCTCTACAGCAGCTCTGCTGACCTGGTTCTCTGGCTCTATAACGGCTCTGCTGACCTGGTTCTCAGGCTCTACAGTAGCTTGCTGGCCTGGTTCTCTGGCTGTAGAGTGGCTCTTCTGGCCTGGTTCTCTGGCTCTAGAGCGGCTCTGCTGACCTGGATCTCTGGCTCCAGAGCGGCTCTGCTGACCTGGTTCTCTGGCTCTAGAGTGACTTTGCTGACCTGGTTCTCTGGCTCTAGAGCGGCTCTTCTGAACTGGTTCTATGTCTCTACAGCAGCTCTGCTGACCTGGGTCTCAGACTCTACAACGGCTCTGCTGTCCCAGTTCTCTAGCTCTACAGCAGCTCTTCTGACCTGGTTCTCTGGCTCTAGAACAGCTCTGCTGACCTGGTTTTCTGGCTCTACAGCAGCTCTGCTGACCTGGTTCTCTGGCTCTACAACGGCTCTGCTGACCTGGTTCTCTGGCTCTACACGGGCTCTGCTGACCTGGTTCTCTGGCTCTACAGCAGCTCTGTTAACCTGGTTCTCTGGCTCTAGAGCAGCTCTGCTGATCTGGTTCTTTGGCTCTACAGCGGCTCTGCTGACCTGGTTCTCTGGCTCTACAGTAGCTCTGCTGTCCTGGTTCTCTGGCTCTACAGCGGCTCTGCTGACCTGGTTCTCTGGCTCTAGAGCAGCTCTGCTGACCTGGTTCTATGGCTCTAGAGCGGCTCTGCTGACCTGGTTCTCTGTCTCTAGAGCGGCTCTGTTGACCTGTTTCTCTGGCTCCACAGCAGCTCTGCTGAACTGGTTCTCTGGCTTTACAGCACCTCTACTGACCTGGTTCTCTAGCTCTACAGCAGCTCTTCTGACCTGGTTCTCTGGCTCTAGAACAGCTCTGCTGACCTGGTTTTCTGGCTCTACAGCAGCTCTGCTGACCTGGTTCTCTGGCTCTACAACGGCTCTGCTGACCTGGTTCTCTGGCTCTACACGGGCTCTGCTGACCTGGTTCTCTGGCTCTACAGCAGCTCTGTTAACCTGGTTCTCTGGCTCTAGAGCAGCTCTGCTGATCTGGTTCTTTGGCTCTACAGCGGCTCTGCTGACCTGGTTCTCTGGCTCTACAGTAGCTCTGCTGTCCTGGTTCTCTGGCTCTACAGCGGCTCTGCTGACCTGGTTCTCTGGCTCTAGAGCAGCTCTGCTGACCTGGTTCTATGGCTCTAGAGCGGCTCTGCTGACCTGGTTCTCTGTCTCTAGAGCGGCTCTGTTGACCTGTTTCTCTGGCTCCACAGCAGCTCTGCTGAACTGGTTCTCTGGCTTTACAGCACCTCTACTGAACTGGCTCTCTGGCTCTACAGCGGCTCTGCTGAACTGGTTGTCTGGCTCTACAGCAGCTTTGCCGACCTGGTTCTCTGGCTCTACCGCAACTCTGCTGACCTGGCTCTTTGGCTCTAGAGCATCTGCTGACCTGGTTCTCTGGCTCTACAGCAGCTCTGCTGACTTGGTTCTCTGGCTCTAGAGCAGCTCTGCTGACATGGTTCTCTGGCTCTATAGCAGCTCTGCTGACCTGGTATTCTGGCTCTAGAGCGCCTCTGCTGACCTGGTTATCTGGCTCTACAACGGCTCTGCTGACCTGGTTTTCAGGCTCTACAGCCGCTCTGATGACCTGGTTCTCTGGCTCTAGAGCAGCTCTGCTGACCTGGTTCTCTGGCTCTACAATGGCTCTGCTGACCAATTTCTCAGGCTCTACTGCCGCGCTGCTGACCTGGTTCTCTGGCTCTACAGTAGCTCTGCTGACCTGGTTCTCTGCTTCTACAGCAGCTCTGCTGACCTGGTTCTCAGGCTCTACAGCAGCTCTGCTGACCTGCTTTTCTGGCTCTACAGCAGCTCTGCTGACCTGGTTCTCTGGCTCTACAACGGCTCTGCTGACCTGGTTCTCAGGCTCTACAGCAGCTCTGCTGACCTGGTTCTCTGGCTCTAGAACAGCTCTGCTGACCTGGTTCTCTGGCTCTAGAGCAGCTCTGCTGACCTGGTTCTCTGGCTCTAGAGCAGCTGTGCTGACCTGGTTCTCTGGCTCTACAACAGCTGTGCTGAACTGGTTCTCAGGCTCTACAGCCGCTCTGCTGACCTGGTTCTCTGGCTCTAGAGCAACTCTGCTGACCTGGTTCTCTGGCTCTACAACAGCTCTGCTGAGCTGGTTCTCTGGCTCTACAACGGCTCTGCTGACCTGGTTCTCAGGCTCTACTGCTGCTCTGCTGAGCTGGTTCTCTGGCTCTACAGCAGCTCTGCTGACCTGGTTCTCTGGCTCTACAGCAGCTCTGCTGACGTGGTTCTCTGGCTCTACAGCAGTGCTGCTGACCTGGTTCTCAGGCTCTAGAGCGGCTCTGCTGACCTGGTTTTCTGGTTCTACAGCAGCTCTGCTGACCTGGTTCTCTGGCTCTACAGCAGCTCTGCTGACCTGGTTCTCTGACTCTACAGCAGCTCTGCTGACCTGGTTCTCTGGCTCTACAGCAGCTCTGCTGACCTGGTTCTCAGGCTCTAGAGCAGCTCTGCTGACCTGGTTTTCTTGCTCTACAGCAGCTCTGCTGACCTGGTTCTCTGGCTCTACAGCAGCTCTGCTGACCTGGTTCTCTGGCTCTACAACGGATCTGCTGACCCGGTTCTCAGGCTCAACAGCAGCTTGCTGAACTGGTTCTCTGGCTCTAGAGAGGCTCTGCTGGCCTGGTTCTCTGGCTCTAGATTGGCTCTGCTGACCTGGTTCTCTGGATCTAGAGCAGCTCTGCTGACCTGGTTCTCAGGTTTTACAACAGCTCTGCTGACCTGGATCTCTGGCTCTGGAGCAGCTCGGCTGACTTGGTTCTCTGGCTCCAGAGCAGCTCTGCTCGCCTGGTTCTCTGGCTCTACTACAGCTCTGCTGACCTGGTTCTCTGGCTCTACAACGGCTCTGCTGACCTGATTCTATGGCTCTACAACAGCTCTGCTGACCTGGTTCTATGGCTCTACAGTAGCTCTGCTGACCTGGTTCTCTGGCTCTAGAGAAGCTCTGCTGACCCAGTTCTCTGGCTCTAATACAGCTCTGCTGACCTGGTTCTCTGGCTCTACAACGGTTCTGCTGACCTGGTTCTCAGGGTGACAAATGCAAAAACAACAGTTGATGGACAGAATGCAGAACAATGTCATACATTCACCCCAGTACAGAGATCTGGGCCTGAATCCATCGTTTTTGCTCACCATGCCATTCCACTTTGAACCCAGCCATATGCAAATCAGTCTTGACCCTGGTTCTCTGGCTCTACAACAGCTCTGCTGAGCTGGTTCTCTGGCTCTACAACGGCTCTGCTGACCTGGTTCTCAGGCTCTACTGCCGCTCTGCTGAGCTGGTTCTTTGGCTCTACAGCAGCTCTGCTGACCTGGTTCTCTGGCACTACAGCAGCTCTGCTGACCTGGTTCTCTGGCTCTACAGCAGGTCTGCTGACCTGGTACTCTGGCTCTACAGCAGCTCTGCTGACCTGGTTCTCTGGCTCTACAACGGCTCTGCTGACCTGGTTCTCAGCCTCTACAGCAGCTCTGCTGACCTGGTTCTCTGGCTCTACAGCAGATCTGCTGACCTGGTTCTCTGGCTCTACAGCAGCACTGCTGACCTGGTTCTCTGGCTCTAGAGAAGCTCTGCTGACCTGGTTCTCTGGCTCAACAGCAGCTCTGCTGATCTGGTTCTCTGGCTCTAGAGCAGCTCTGCTGACCTGGTTCTCTGGCTCTAGAGAAGCTCTGCTGGCCTGGTTCCCTGGCTCTAGAGCGGCTCTGCTGACCTGGTTCTCTGGCTCTAGAGCGGCTCTGCTGACCTGGTTCTCAGGCTCTAGAGCGGCTCTGCTGACCCAGTTCTCTGGCTCTAGAGCGGCTTTGCTGACCTGGTTCTATGGCTCTACAGAAGCTCTGCTGACCTGGTTCTCTGGCTTTAGAGCGGCTCTGTTGACCCGGTTCTCTGGCTCTAGAGCGGCTCTGCTGACCTGGTTCTATGGCTCTACAGCAGCTCTGCTGGCCTGGTTCTCTGGCTTTAGAGCTGCTCTGCTGACCTGGTTCTCTGGCTCTACAGCGTCTCTGCTGACCTGGTTCTCTGGCTCTAGAGCGGCTGTGCAGACCAGGTTCTCTGGCTCTAGAGTGGCTCTGCTGACCTGGTTCAATGGCTCTACAGCAGGTCTGCTGACCTGGGTCTCAGGCTCTACAACGGCTCTGCTCACCTGGTTCTCTGGCTCTACAGCAGCTCTGCTGACCTGGTTCTCTGGCTCTAGAGTGGCTCTGCTGGCCTTGTTCTCTGGCTCTAGAGCAGCTCTGCTGACCTGGTTCTCTGGATCTAGAGCAGCTCTGCTGACCTGGTTCTCAGGTTTTACAACAGCTCTGCTGTCCCGGATCTCTGGCTCTAGGGCGGCTCTGCTGACCTTGTTCTCTGGCTATAGAGCAGGTCTGCTGGCCT
The DNA here is from genome assembly GCA_963921515.1 of Calotriton arnoldi. NCBI lineage: Eukaryota > Metazoa > Chordata > Amphibia > Caudata > Salamandridae > Calotriton > Calotriton arnoldi. Next base: position 639,161 of record CAWUFW010006813.1, on the reverse strand, counting down.
GGTTCTCTGGCTCTACTACAGCTCTGCTGACCTGGTTCTCTGGCTCTACAACGGCTCTGCTGACCTGGTTCTATGGCTCTACAGCAGCTCTGCTGACCTGGTTCTCTGGCTCTAAAATGGCTCTGCTGACCCAGTTCTCTGGCTCTAGAGCGGCTCTGCTGACCTGGTTTTCTGGCTTTACAGCAGCTCTGCTGACCTGGATCTCTGGCACTACAGAAGCTCTGCTGACCTGGTTCTCTGGCTCTACAACAGCTCTGCTGACCTGGTTCTCTGGCTCTAGAGCGGCTCTGCTGGTCTGGTTCTCGGCCTCTACAGCAGCTCTGCTGACCTGGTTCTCTGGCTCTACAGGAGCTCTGCTGACCTGGTTCTCTGGCTCTAGAGAAGCTCTGCTGGCCTGGTTCTCTGGCTCTACTACAGCTCTGCTGACCTGGTTCTTTGGCTCTACAACGGCTCTGCTGACCTGGTTCTCAGGCTCTACAGCAGATTGCTGACCGAGTTCTCTGGTTCTAGAGCGGCTCTGCTGGCCTGGTTCTCTGGCTCTAGAGCTGCTCTGCTGACCTGGTTCTCTGGTTGTAGAGCAGCTCTACTGACCCGGTTCTCAGGCTCTAGAACGTGTCTGCTGACCTGGTTCTATGGCACTACAGCAGCTCTGCTGTGCTGGTTCTCTGGCTATACAGCAGCTCTGCTGACCTGGTTCTCTTGCTCTAGAGCTGCTCTGCTGACCTGGTTCTATGGCTCTAGAGCAGCTCTGCTGACCTGGTTCTCTGGCTCTAGAGCGGCTCTGCTGAACTGGTTCTCTGGCTCTACAGCAGCGCTGCTGACCTGGTTCTCTGGCTCTACAGCAGCTCTGCTGACCTGGTTCTCTGGCTCTACAGAGGCTCTGCTGAACTGGTTCTCTGGCTCTACAACAGCTCTGCCAACCTGGTTCTCTGGCTCTACCGCAGCTCTGCTGACCTGGCTCTTTGGCTCTAGAGCAGCTCTGCTGACCTGGTTCTCTGGCTCTACAGCAGCTCTGTTAATCTGGTTCTCTGGCTCTAGAGCAGCTCTGCTGACCTGGTTTTCAGGCTCTACAGCCACTCTGCTGACCTGGTTCTCTGGCTCTAGAGCAGCTCTGCTGACCTGGTTCTCTGGCTCTACAGCAGCTCTGCTGACCTGGTTCTCTGACTCTACAAAGGCTCTGCTGACCAATTTCTCAGGCTCTACTGCCGCACTGCTGACCTGGTTCTCTGGCTCTACAGCAGCTCTACTGACCTGGTTGTCTGGCTCTACAGCAGCTCTGCTGACCTGGTTCTCAGGCTCTAGAGCGACGCTGCTGACCTGGGTTTCTGGCTCTACAGCAGCTCTGCTGACCTGGTTGTCTGGCTCTACAGCAGCTCTGCTGACCTGGTTCTCTGGCTCTACAACGGCTCTGCTGACCTGGTTCTCAGGCTCTACAGCAGCTTGCTGGCCTGGTTCTCTGGCTCTGGAGCAGCTCTGCTGACCTGGTTCTCTGGCTCTACAACGGCTCTGCTGAACTGGTTCTCAGGCTCTACAGCCGCTCTGCTGACCTGGTTCTCCGGCTCTAGAGCAGCTCTGCTGACCTGGTTCTCTGGCTCTACAACAGCTCTGCTGAACTGGTTCTCTGGCTCTAGATCAGCTCTGCTGACCTGGTTCTCTGGCTCTACAGCAGCTCTGCTGACCTGGTTCTCTGGCTCTAGAGCAGCTCTGCTGGCCTGGTTCTCTGGCTCTAGAGCGGCTCTGCTGACCTGGTTCTCTGGCTCTAGAGCGGCTCTGCTGACCTGGTTCTATGGCTCTACAGCAGCTCTGCTGACCTGGTTCTCTGGCTCTAGAGCGGCTCTGCTGACCTGGTTCTCTGGCTCTACAGCGGCTCTGCTGACCTGGGTCTCAGGCTCTACAGCGGCTCTGCTGACCTGGTTCTTTGGCTCTACAGCAGATCTGCTGACCTGGTTCTCTGGCTCTACAGCAGCTCTGCTGACCTGGTTCTCTGGCTCTAGAGCAGCTCTGCTGACCTGGCTCTCTGGCTCTAGAGCAGCTCTGCTGACCTGGTTCCCTGGCTCTAGAGCGGCTCTGCTGACATGGTTCTCTGGCTCTACAATGGCTCTGCTGACCTTGTTTTCAGGCTCTATAGCCGCTCTGCTGACCTGGTTCTCTGGCTCTAGAGCAGCTATGCTGACCTGGTTCTCTGGCTCTACAACAGCTCTGCTGACCTGGTTCTCTGGCTCTACAACAGCTCTGCTGACCTGGTTCTCTGGCTCTAGAGCAGCTCTGCTGACCTGGTTCTCTGGCTCTAGAGCAGCTCTGCTGACCTGGTTCTCTGGCTCTACAAGAGCTGTGCTGAACTGGTTCTCAGGTTCTACAGCCGCTCTGCTGACCTGGTTCTCTGGCTCTAGAGCAGCTCTGCTGACCTGGTTCTCTGGCTCTACAACAGCTCTGCTGATCTGGTTCTCTGGCTCTACAACGGCTCTGCTGACCTGGTTCTCAGGCTCTACTGCCGCTCTGCTGAGCTGGTTCTCTGGCTCTACAGCAGCTCTGCTGACCTGGTTCTCTGGCACTACAGCAGCTCTGCTGACCTGGTTCTCTGGCTCTACAGCAGCTCTGCTGACGTGGTTCTCGGGCTCTACAGCAGTGCTGCTTACCTGGTTCTCAGGCTCTAGAGCGGCTCTGCTGACCTGGTTTTCTGGTTCTACAGCAGCTCTGCTGACCTGGTTCTCTGGCTCTACAGAAGCTCTGCTGACCTGGTTCTCTGGCTCCACAATGGCTCTGATGACCTGGTTCTCAGCCTCTACAGCAGCTCTGCTGACCTGGTTCTCTGGCTGTACAGCAGATCTGCTGACCTGGTTCTCTGGCTCTACAGCAGCTCTGCTGACCTGGTTCTCTGGCTCTAGAGAAGCTCTGCTGACCTGGTTCTCTGGCTCAACAGCAGCTCTGCTGAACTGGTTCTCTGGCTCTAGAGCAGCTCTGCTGACCTGGTTCTCTGGCTCTAGAGCTGCTCTGCTGACCTGGTTCTCAGGCTCTAGAGCAGCTCTGCTGGCCTGGTTCTCTGGCTCTAGAGCGGCTCTGCTGACCTGGTTCTATGGCTCTACAGCAGCTCTGCTGGCCTGGTTCTCTGGCTCTAGAGCTGCTCTGCTGACCTGGTTCTCTGGCTCTACAGCGTCTCTGTTGACCTGGTTCTCTGGCTTTAGAGCGGCTGTTCTGACCAGGTTCTCTGGCTCTAGAGTGGCTCTGCTGACCTGGTTCTCTGGCTCTAGAGCGGCTCTGCTGACCAGGTTCTCTGGCTCTAGAGCGGCTCTGCTAACCTGGTTCTATGGCTCTACAGCAGGTCTCCTGACCTGGGTCTCAGGCTCTACAACCTGGTTCTCTGGCTCTACAGCAGCTCTGCTGACCTGGTTCTCTGGCTCTACAGCAGCTCTGCTGACCTGGTTCTCTGGCTCTAGAACAGCTCTGCTGACCTGGTTCTCTGGCTCAAGAGCAGCTCTGCTGACCTGGTTCTCTGGCTCTAGAGCAGCTCTGCTGACCTGGTTCTCTGGCTCTACAAGAGCTGTGCTGAACTGGTTCTCAGGCTCTACAGCCGCTCTGCTGACCTGGTTCTCTGGCTGTAGAGCAGCTCTGCTGACCTGGTTCTCTGGCTCTACAACAGCTCTGCTGATCTGGTTCTCTGGCTCTACAACGGCTCTGCTGACCTGGTTCTCTGGCACTACAGCAGCTCTGCTGACCTGGTTCTCTGGCTCTACAGCAGCTCTGCTGACGTGGTTCTCTGGCACTACAGCAGCTCTGCTGACCTGGTTCTCTGGCTCTACAGCAGCTCTGCTGACGTGGTTCTCTGGCTCCACAATGGCTCTGATGACCTGGTTCTCAGCCTCTACAGCAGCTCTGCTGACCTGGTTCTCTGGCTGTACAGCAGATCTGCTGACCTGGTTCTCTGGCTCTACAGCAGCTCTGCTGACCTGGTTCTCTGGCTCTAGAGAAGCTCTGCTGACCTGGTTCTCTGGGTCAAAAGCAGCTCTGCTGAACTGGTTCTCTGGCTCTAGAGCAGCTCTGCTTACCTGGTTCTCTGGCTCTAGAGCTGCTCTGCTGACCTGGTTCTCAGGCTCTAGAGCAGCTCTGCTGGCCTGGTTCTCTGGCTCTAGAGCGGCTCTGCTGACCTGGTTCTATGGCTCTACAGCAGCTCTGCTGGCCTGGTTCTCTGGCTCTAGAGCTGCTCTGCTGACCTGGTTCTCTGGCTCTACAGCGTCTCTGTTGACCTGGTTCTCTGGCTTTAGAGCGGCTGTTCTGACCAGGTTCTCTGGCTCTAGAGTGGCTCTGCTGACCTGGTTAAATGGCTCTACAGCAGGTCTGCTGACCTGGGTCTCAGGCTCTACAACGGCTCTGCTGACCTGGTTCTCTGGCTCTACAGCAATCTGGTTCTCTGACAGCTCTACAGCAGCTCAGCTGACCTGTGTCTCTGTCTCTACAGCAGCTCTGCTGACCTGGTTCTCTGGCTCTAGAGCAGCTCTGCTGACCTGGTTCTCTGGCTCTAGAACAGCTCTGCTGACCTGGTTCTTTGGCTCTAGAGCAGCTCTGCTGACCTGGTTCTCTGGCTCTGGAGCAGCTCTGCTGACCTGGTTCTCTGGCTCTACAACGGCTCTGCTGAACTGGTTCTCAGGCTCTACAGCCGCTCTGCTGACCTGGTTCTCCGGCTCTAGAGCAGCTCTGCTGACCTGGTTCTCTGGCTCTACAACAGCTCTGCTGAACTGGTTCTCTGGCTCTAGATCAGCTCTGCTGACCTGGTTCTCTGGCTCTACAGCAGCTCTGCTGACCTGGTTCTCTGGCTCTAGAGCAGCTCTGCTGGCCTGGTTCTCTGGCTCTAGAGCGGCTCTGCTGACCTGGTTCTCTGGCTCTAGAGCGGCTCTGCTGACCTGGTTCTATGGCTCTACAGCAGCTCTGCTGACCTGGTTCTCTGGCTCTAGAGCGGCTCTGCTGACCTGGTTCTCTGGCTCTACAGCGGCTCTGCTGACCTGGGTCTCAGGCTCTACAGCGGCTCTGCTGACCTGGTTCTTTGGCTCTACAGCAGATCTGCTGACCTGGTTCTCTGGCTCTACAGCAGCTCTGCTGACCTGGTTCTCTGGCTCTAGAGCAGCTCTGCTGACCTGGCTCTCTGGCTCTAGAGCAGCTCTGCTGACCTGGTTCCCTGGCTCTAGAGCGGCTCTGCTGACATGGTTCTCTGGCTCTACAATGGCTCTGCTGACCTTGTTTTCAGGCTCTATAGCCGCTCTGCTGACCTGGTTCTCTGGCTCTAGAGCAGCTATGCTGACCTGGTTCTCTGGCTCTACAACAGCTCTGCTGACCTGGTTCTCTGGCTCTACAACGCCTCTGCTGACCTGGTTCTCAGGCTCTTCTGCCGCTCTGCTGACCTGGTTCTCTGGCTCTACAGCAGCTCTGCTGACCTGGATCTCTGGCTCTACAGCAGCTCTGCTGACCTGGTTCTCAGGCTCTAGAGCTGCTCTGCTGACCTGGTTTTCTGTCTCTACAGCAGCTCTGCTGACCTGGTTCTCTGGCTCTACAGCAGCTCTGCTGACCTGGTTCTCTGGCTCTACAACGGCTCTGCTGAGCTGGTTCTCAGGCTCTACAGCAGCTTGCTGGCCTGGTTCTTTGGCTGTAGAGTGGCTCTGCTGGCCTGGTTCTCTGGCTCTAGAGCGGCTCTGCTGACCTGGTTCTCTGGCTCCAGAGTGGCTCTGCTGACCTGGTTCTCTGGCTCTAGACTGACTTTGCTGACCTGGTTCTCTGGCTCTAGAGCGGCTCTGCTGACCTGGTTCTATGGCTCTACAGCAGCTCTGCTGACCTGGGTCTCAGACTCTACAACGGCTCTGCTGTCCCAGTTCTCTAGCTCTACAGCAGATCTTCTGACCTGGTTCTCTGGCTCTAGAACAGCTCTGCTGTTGTCGTTTTCTGGCTCTACAGCAGCTCTGCTGACCTGGTTCTCTGGCTTTACAACGGCTCTGCTGACCTGGTTCTCTGGCTCTACAAGGGCTCTGCTGACCTGGTTCTCTGGCTCTACAGCAGCTCTGTTAACCTGGTTCTCTGGCTCTAGAGCAGCTCTGCTGATCTGGTTCTTTGGCTCTACAGTGGCTCTGCTGACCTGGTTCTCTGGCTCTACAGTGGCTCTGCTGTCCTGGTTCTCTGGCTCTACAGCGGCTCTGCTGACCTGGTTCTCTGGCTCTAGTGCGGCACTGCTGACCTGGTTCTCTGGCTCTAGAGCGGCTCTGCTGACCTGGATCTCTGTCTCTAGAGCGGCTCTGCTGACATGGTTCTCTGGCTCTATAGCAGCTCTGCTGACCTGGTACTCTGGCTCTACCGCAACTCTGCTGACCTGGCTCTTTGGCTCTAGAGCAGCTCTGCTGACCTGGTTCTCTGGCTCTACAGAAGCTCTGCTGACTTGGTACTCTGGCTCTAGAGCAGCTCTGCTGACATGGTTCTCTGGCTCTATAGCAGCTCTGCTGACCTGGTACTCTGGCTCTAGAGCGCCTCTGCTGACCTGGTTATCTGGCTCTACAACGGCTCTGCTGACCTGGTTTTCAGGCTCTACAGCCGCTCTGCTGACCTGGTTCTCTGGCTCTAGAGCAGCTCTGCTGACCTGGTTCTCTGGCTCTACAATGGCTCTGCTGACCAATTTCTCAGGCTCTACTGCCGCGCTGCTGACCTGGTTCTCTGGCTCTACAGTAGCTCTGCTGACCTGGTTCTCTGGCTCTACAGCAGCTCTGCTGACCTGGTTCTCAGGCTCTAGAGCGGCTCTGCTGACCTAGTTTTCTGGCTCTACAGCAGCTCTGCTGACCTGCTTTTCTGGCTCTACAGCAGCTCTGCTGACCTGGTTCTCTGGCTCTACAACGCCTCTGCTGACCTGGTTCTCTGGCTCTACACGGGCTCTGTTAAACTGGTTCTCTGGCTCTAGACCAGCTCTGCTGACCTGGTTCTCTGGCTCTACAGCAGCTCTGCTGACCTGGTTCTCTGGCTCTAGAACAGCTCTGCTGACCTGGTTCTCTGGCTCTAGAGCAGCTCTGCTGACCTGGTTCTCTGGCTCTAGAGCAGCTCTGCTGACCTGGTTCTCTGGCTCTACAAGAGCTGTGCTGAACTGGTTCTAAGGTTCTACAGCCGCTCTGCTGACCTGGTTCTCTGGCTCTAGAGCAGCTCTGCTGACCTGGTTCTCTGGCTCTACAACAGCTCTGCTGATCTGGTTCTCTGGCTCTACAACGGCTCTGCTGACCTGGTTCTCAGGCTCTACTGCCGCTCTGCTGAGCTGGTTCTCTGGCTCTACAGCAGCTCTGCTGGCCTGGTTCTCTGGCACTACAGCAGCTCTGCTGACCTGGTTCTCTGGCTCTACAGCAGCTCTGCTGACGTGGTTCTCGGGCTCTACAGCAGTGCTGCTTACCTGGTTCTCAGGCTCTAGAGTGGCTCTGCTGACCTGGTTTTCTGGTTCTACAGCAGCTCTGCTGACCTGGTTCTCTGGCTCTACAGAAGCTCTGCTGACCTGGTTCTCTGGCTCCACAATGGCTCTGATGACCTGGTTCTCAGCCTCTACAGCAGCTCTGCTGACCTGGTTCTCTGGCTGTACAGCAGATCTGCTGACCTGGTTCTCTGGCTCTACAGCAGCTCTGCTGACCTGGTTCTCTGGCTCTAGAGAAGCTCTGCTGACCTGGTTCTCTGGCTCAACAGCAGCTCTGCTGAACTGGTTCTCTGGCTCTAGAGCAGCTCTGCTGACCTGGTTCTCTGGCTCTAGAGCTGCTCTGCTGACCTGGTTCTCAGGCTCTAGAGCAGCTCTGCTGGCCTGGTTCTCTGGCTCTAGAGCGGCTCTGCTGACCTGGTTCTATGGCTCTACAGCAGCTCTGCTGGCCTGGTTCTCTGGCTCTAGAGCTGCTCTGCTGACCTGGTTCTCTGGCTCTACAGCGTCTCTGTTGACCTGGTTCTCTGGCTTTAGAGCGGCTGTTCTGACCAGGTTCTCTGGCTCTAGAGTGGCTCTGCTGACCTGGTTAAATGGCTCTACAGCAGGTCTGCTGACCTGGGTCTCAGGCTCTACAACGGCTCTGCTGACCTGGTTCTCTGGCTCTACAGCAGCTCTGCTGACCTGGGTCTCTGTCTCTACAGCAGCTCTGCTGACCTGGTTCTCTGGCTCTAGAGCAGCTCTGCTGACCTGGTTCTCTGGCTCTAGAACAGCTCTGCTGACCTGGTTCTTTGGCTCTAGAGCAGCTCTGCTGACCTGGTTCTCTGGCTCTAGAGCAGCTCTGCTGACCTGGTTCTCTGGCTCTACAACGGCTCTGCTGAACTGGTTCTCAGGCTCTACAGCCGCTCTGCTGACCTGGTTCTCCGGCTCTAGAGCAGCTCTGCTGACCTGGTTCTCTGGCTCTACAACAGCTCTGCTGAGCTGGTTCTCTGGCTCTAGATCAGCTCTGCTGACCTGGTTCTCTGGCTCTAGAGCGGCTCTGCTGACCTGGTTCTCTGGCTCTAGAGCGGCTCTGCTGACCTGGTTCTATGGCTCTACAGCAGCTCTGCTGACCTGGTTCTCTGGCTCTACAGCGGCTCTGCTGACCTGGGACTCAGGCTCTACAGCGGCTCTGCTGACCTGGTTCTCTGGCTCTACAGCAGATCTGCTGACCTGGTTCTCTGGCTCTACAGCAGCTCTGCTGACCTGGTTCTCTGGCTCTAGAGCAGCTCTGCTGACCTGGCTCTCTGGCTCTAGAGCAGCTCTGCTGACCTGGTTCCCTGGCTCTAGAGCGGCTCTGCTGACATGGTTCTCTGGCTCTACAATGGCTCTGCTGACCTTGTTTTCAGGCTCTATAGCCGCTCTACTGACCTGGTTCTCTGGCTCTAGAGCAGCTATGCTGACCTGGTTCTCTGGCTCTACAACAGCTCTGCTGACCTGGTTCTCTGGCTCTACAACGGCTCTGCTGACCTGGTTCTCAGGCTCTTCTGCCGCTCTGCTGACCTGGTTCTCTGGCTCTGCTGACCTGGTTCTCTGGCTCTACAGCAGCTCTGCTGACCTGGTTCTCAGGCTCTAGAGCTGCTCTGCTGACCTGGTTTTCTGTCTCTACAGCAGCTCTGCTGACCTGGTTCTCTGGCTCTACAGCAGCTCTGCTGACCTGGTTCTCTGGCTCTACAACGGCTCTGCTGACCTGGTTCTCAGGCTCTACAGCAGCTTGCTGGCCTGGTTCTCTGGCTGTAGAGTGGCTCTGCTGGCCTGGTTCTCTGGCTCTAGAGCGGCTCTGCTGACCTGGTTCTCTGGCTCCAGAGCGGCTCTGCTGACCTGGTTCTCTGGCTCTAGAGTGACTTTGCTGACCTGGTTCTCTGGCTCTAGAGCGGCTCTGCTGACCTGGTTCTATGGCTCTACAACGGCTCTGCTGTCCCAGTTCTCTAGCTCTACAGCAGCTCTTCTGACCTGGTTCTCTGGCTCTAGAACAGCTCTGCTGGCCTCGTTTTCTGGCTCTACAGCAGCTCTGCTGACCTGGTTCTCTGGCTCTACAACGGCTCTGCTAACCTGGTTCTCTGGCTCTACAAGGGCTCTGCTGACCTGGTTCTCTGGCTCTACAGCAGCTCTGTTAACCTGGTTCTCTGGCTCTAGAGCAGCTCTGCTGATCTGGTTCTTTGGCTCTACAGCGGCTCTGCTAACCTGGTTCTCTGGCTCTACAGTGGCTCTGCTGTCCTGGTTCTCTGGCTCTACAGCGGCTCTGCTGACCTGGTTCTCTGGCTCTAGTGCGGCTCTGCTGACCTGGTTCTCTGGCTCTAGAGCGGCTCTGCTGACCTGGATCTCTGTCTCTAGAGCGGCTCTGTTGACCTGGTTCACTGGCTCCACAGCAGCTCTGCTGAACTGGTTCTCTGGCTTTACAGCACCTCTACTGACCTGGTTCTCTGGCTCTACAGCGGCTCTGCTGAACTGGTTGTCTGGCTCTACAGCAGCTTTGCCGACCTGGTTCTCTGGCTCTACCGCAACTCTGCTGACCTGGCTCTTTGGCTCTAGAGCAGCTCTGCTGACCTGGTTCTCTGGCTCTACAGAAGCTCTGCTGACTTGGTACTCTGGCTCTAGAGCAGCTCTGCTGACATGGTTCTCTGGCTCTATAGCAGCTCTGCTGACCTGGTACTCTGGCTCTAGAACGCCTCTGCTGACCTGGTTATCTGGCTCTACAACGGCTCTGCTGACCTGGTTTTCAGGCTCTACAGCCGCTCTGCTGACCTGGTTCTCTGGCTCTAGAGCAGCTCTGCTGACCTGGTTCTCTGGCTCTACAATGGCTCTGCTGACCAATTTCTCAGGCTCTACTGCCGCGCTGCTGACCTGGTTCTCTGGCTCTACAGTAGCTCTGCTGACCTGGTTCTCTGGCTCTACAGCAGCTCTGCTGACCTGGTTCTCAGGCTCTAGAGCGGCTCTGCTGACCTAGTTTTCTGGCTCTACAGCAGCTCTGCTGACCTGCTTTTCTGGCTCTACAGCAGCTCTGCTGACCTGGTTCTCTGGCTCTACAACGCCTCTGCTGACCTGTTTCTCTGGCTCTACACGGGCTCTGTTAACCTGGTTCTCTGGCTCTAGAGCAGCTCTGCTGACCTGGTTCTCTGGCTCTACAGCAGCTCTGCTGACCTGGTTCTCTGGCTCTAGAACAGCTCTGCTGACCTGGTTCTCTGGCTCTAGAGCAGCTCTGCTGACCTGGTTCTCTGGATCTAGGGCAGCTCTGCTGACCTGGTTCTCTGGCTCTACAAGAGCTGTGCTGAACTGGTTCTCAGGCTCTACAGCCGCTCTGCTGACCTGGTTCTCTGGCTCTAGAGCAGCTCTGCTGACCTGGTTCTCTGGCTCTACAACAGCTCTGCTGATCTGGTTCTCTGGCTCTACAACGGGTCTGCTGACCTGGTTCTCAGGCTCTACTGCCGCTCTGCTGAGCTGGTTCTCTGGCTCTACAGCAGCTCTGCTGACCTGGTTCTCTGGCACTACAGCAGCTCTGCTGACCTGGTTCTCTGGCTCTACAGCAGCTCTGCTGACGTGGTTCTCTGGCTCTACAGCAGCTGCTGCTGACCTGGTTCTCAGGCTCTACAGCGGCTCTGCTGACCTGGTTCTCTGGTTCTACAGCAGCTCTGCTGACCTGGTTCTCTGGCTCTACAGCAGCTCTGCTGACCTGGTTCTCTGGCTCCACAATGGCTCTGATGACCTGGTTCTCAGCCTCTACAGCAGCTCTGCTGACCTGGTTCTCTGGCTGTACAGCAGATCTGCTGACCTGGTTCTCTGGCTCTACAGCAGCTCTGCTGATAAGGTTCTCTGGCTCTAGAGAAGCTCTGCTGACCTGGTTCTCTGGCTCAACAGCAGCTCTGCTGAACTGGTTCTCTGGCTCTAGAGCAGCTCTGCTGACCTGGTTCTCTGGCTCTAGAGCTGCTCTGCTGACCTGGTTCTCAGGCTCTAGAGCAGCTCTGCTGGCCTGGTTCTCTGGCTCTAGAGCGGCTCTGCTGACCTGGTTCTATGGCTCTACAGCAGCTCTGCTGGCCTGGTTCTCTGGCTCTAGAGCTGCTCTGCTGACCTGGTTCTCTGGCTCTACAGCGTCTCTGCTGACCTGGTTCTCTGGCTTTAGAGCGGCTGTTCTGACCAGGTTCTCTGGCTCTAGAGTGGCTCTGCTGACCTGGTTAAATGGCTCTACAGCAGGTCTGCTGAACTGGGTCTCAGGCTCTACAACGGCTCTGCTGACCTGGTTCTCTGGCTCTACAGCAGCTCTGCTGACCTGGGTCTCTGTCTCTACAGCAGCTCTGCTGACCTGGTTCTCTGGCTCTAGAGCAGCTCTGCTGACCTGGTTCTCTGGCTCTAGAACAGCTCTGCTGACCTGGTTCTTTGGCTCTAGAGCAGCTCTGCTGACCTGGTTCTCTGGCTCTAGAGCAGCTCTGCTGACCTGGTTCTCTGGCTCTACAATGGCTCTGCTGAACTGGTTCTCAGGCTCTACAGCCGCTCTGCTGACCTGGTTCTCTGGCTCTAGAGCAGCTCTGCTGACCTGGTTCTCTGGCTCTACAACAGCTCTGCTGACCTGGGTCTCAGACTCTACAACGGCTCTGCTGTCCCAGTTCTCTAGCTCTACAGCAGCTCTTCTGACCTGGTTCTCTGGCTCTAGAACAGCTCTGCTGACCTCGTTTTCTGGCTCTACAGCAGCTCTGCTGACCTGGTTCTCTGGCTCTACAACGGCTCTGCTGACCTGGTTCTCTGGCTCTACAAGGGCTCTGCTGACCTGGTTCTCTGGCTCTACAGCAGCTCCGTTAACCTGGTTCTCTGGCTCTAGAGCAGCTCTGCTGATCTGGTTCTTTGGCTCTACAGCGGCTCTGCTGACCTGGTTCTCTGGCTCTACAGTGGCTCTGCTGTCCTGGTTCTCTGGCTCTACAGCGGCTCTGCTGACCTGGTTCTCTGGCTCTAGTGCGGCTCTGCTGACCTGGTTCTCTGGCTCTACAGCGGCTCTGCTGACCTGGATCTCTGTCTCTAGAGCGGCTCTGTTGACCTGGTTCTCTGGCTCCACAGCAGCTCTGCTGAACTGGTTCTCTGGCTTTACAGCACCTCTACTGACCTGGTTCTTTGGCTCTACAGCGGCTCTGCTGAACTGTGTAGGAAGGTGGAATCTGACTATATGGTTGCCCCCACTTTTTTCCTGGTGTTTTGCTGGTTTAAGACTTAGTTGGACTGGGACCCTGCTATTCAGGGCCCCAGTCTATCTGCTCTCTCTAAATGACATGGAGTGCACTCTAGGTGCACTAGTGATTGGATACTGTGGTGCCTTATGAGTCCCTAGTATATGGTACCTTAGGTACCAAGGGCATAGGTACTTCACAGGCCTACCAGGGGCTGCAGCATGTATTATGCCACCCCTGGGAAGCAGACTAAATCTGACACCACAGGCCTGCTACTGCAGCCTGGGTGAGGTGGTGCTAGCACCCCTCACTGAGATATAGGTTTCCTATATCTCTCCTGCACACACATATAAACCTATCAGTCACCCCTAAGGCAGGCTCTATCAATCCTGAGGGCAGGGTGCTTGGCTTCTATGTGAGGGGGTGCCTCTGCTTGAGCAGGGCCCCCTGCAGCTCTCAGAGTCTATTCTCTGGGGCTGTTTGTGGATGCGGTTAAACCATATACTCTTAAGTGCATTATATCCTCGCAATAAAATGCTAACTTTGGAATGGCTGCATCAAAACATGTCGTGTTTGGTGTCAAACATCTTGGAATACTACCCCCCCGCCAATCCTGGCGGCGGGGTAGCATTCCACCCTTCTAGAGGATAAGACATGTACCTGCTGTGGAAACGCGGTAGAATCCTGAAGAGCCCTGGCATCACAAAATGGATGCCACCAGTCACAGACACTGGGCTGCCCTCCTGCTGATGACCGAAACTCACAGTGGAGGAAGCCCAACAATAGGCATCCTGTCACAGGGAGGTGTGACCACCTCCCAGACAGGGTTTAGTGTATTGGGGCTGGGTGGGTGCACTCTTAGAGTGCTTTGAAGTCCTGCACTGGGGGAGCAGAAGGCTCCTCTGTGCATATGCCAGTTCAAACCAGCTCAGGGGCTACCTGCCCCTGCTCTGGCGCGAAACTGGACAAAGGGAAGTGGGTGTAGCCACCCCTCCCTTGACCCTCCCATAGGTGGGGTCATAGAGCTAGTCCATCCCCTCTTTTTAGTATAAGAGGGGGAACCTTACCATTGCAAAGCAGATAACCCCTGGATGACGCTCCACAGAAGAATCCTGGCCCTTCGACGTTCCACTACCTTTGGAAGACAGAAGAATCTCCCTTGGAGTCAAGGAGTGACTCCCCTGCTTGGCAGGCACCAAAAACGACAACGACGGTCGCAAACTACGCCGCTCCCGCCGGAGTCCGAAGTCCCTGCAGCCCAGGAAGTGGATTTCCTGACCTCTCCCAGGCCATCGTGAGTCCCCAGCGAAGCTGAGGCAAGTGGACCCCACGAGTAACGAGGAACCGCGACCCCTGGGTACCGTGCACTATTGTCGAGTGCAACCCCTTCACAACGTTCTACGAACCTGTGCTTTGGACCACGTGTGGTCCTGACCTCCAGCAGGAATCCCTCCGAAGATCAGAGGCCTACACCGTCCCGAGTGACCGTGGGCCCCTGTTGAGTGATTCCGCCGAGGTGTCTTCGCGATCCCTTGCCCGCTGGCTTGTGGGTCCCCAGAAGACTTCTTAAAGAAACCAAAGAGCTCCCCTGGTTGCTCCAGGCCTGCCCTGACTTACCCTCGCTGGGTGAGTTCCTCAGACCTTGCTGGTCTGTGCCATCGACTTTTCTTCATCTCCCCGAGACTTGCTGCTGCCAAGGCTTGTTGGCTCCAATCGAGTTGCCGACACCGCAGTCAGCTGCAGACGTCGAGGGACCCACCGAATCCAGCTCCTGGTTGTCGTCGACACCTCCTGGACTACGTGGCTGAAGAGTCAAGGCACCCGCAACCGACCTGAATCAACCGACGACGGTGGGCATCCATCTTCCTTGCCCCGGGTCACTGCCAAGTGACTTTGAACACTGTCCCCTCTGCTTTCAGGTCATCCTTCTTCAGAATCCAGGCTTGGATTCCACCGGACACTTCTTCAGCTCCCGCAAGCAGCAAGTCTTCTTTGTTCGCCATTGAAAACGACGCCGCGACCCGACACCAAAGGACACCTATGCACCCGGCTTCCCTGGGTGAGGTAACTCCAGCACTACGGTGCTCCTGTGGGTGTGGGCTCCTAGAACTACTTACCCTGTAAGTGACTTGCTTGTAGGTTCTCCCGAAGTATCCTAAAACTCTTTATTTCCAACCGCGACTTGCCCCATTGAAGTTAACGGCGATCCGTGCCTGTGTATCCACACTGCACGCGTCCCCCGTGGGTCCTTTACTTACCTGCCTTGGGTGGTTTCGTGAGGCCCCTGCACTTCTGAAGGCCCTAGGCCTTGTCTCCCTGCAAGTCGTTGTCCCTAAGTCTCTTACTTAGTATATGGTCTGAGTACGCCCCTAGGGCCCCAGCCATATTTTGTGCTTAACTTATTGTGAAACGTTGATTTGTGCATATGTTTGTCTTCTAATCTCATAAAGAGATTAGTAGAGAGTTATTTAGAAATAAATACATATATATTTGATATATATACCTGTGTGGTGTCTTTTCATTTGGTGATTCAAGAGATTATATGGTAAAACAAGCTGCTTTACATTCCTCCGAGACTTAGCCTGAAGGCTGCTCTCCACAGCTACCACTAGGATAGCTTTCTTTAAAAGGTTGTCTTAAACCTATCTACCATAAGAGTCGATTTGCCCTGGTGCAAGGTGTCCACTTTAATTAGTGAACAGCATATACCAGGCCAACTTCTCACAAACTGGTTGTCTGGCTCTACAGCAGCTTTGCCGACCTGGTTCTCTGGCTCTACCGCAACTCTGCTGACCTGGCTCTTTGGCTCTAGAGCAGCTCTGCTGACCTGGTTCTCTGGCTCTACAGAAGCTCTGCTGACTTGGTACTCTGGCTCTAGAGCAGCTCTGCTGACATGGTTCTCTGGCTCTATAGCAGCTCTGCTGACCTGGTACTCTGGCTCTAGAGCGCCTCTGCTGACCTGGTTATCTGGCTCTACAACGGCTCTGCTGACCTGGTTTTCAGGCTCTACAGCCGCTCTGCTGACCTGGTTCTCTGGCTCTAGAGCAGCTCTGCTGACCTGGTTCTCTGGCTCTACAATGGCTCTGCTGACCAATTTCTCAGGCTCTACTGCCGCGCTGCTGACCTGGTTCTCTGGCTCTACAGTAGCTCTGCTGACCTGGTTCTCTGGCTCTACAGCAGCTCTGCTGACCTGGTTCTCAGGCTCTAGAGCGGCTCTGCTGACCTAGTTTTCTGGCTCTACAGCAGCTCTGCTGACCTGCTTTTCTGGCTCTACAGCAGCTCTGCTGACCTGGTTCTCTGGCTCTACAACGCCTCTGCTGACCTGGTTCTCTGGCTCTACACGGGCTCTGTTAACCTGGTTCTCTGGCTCTAGAGCAGCTCTGCTGACCTGGTTCTCTGGCTCTACAGCAGCTCTGCTGACCTGGTTCTCTGGCTCTAGAACAGCTCTGCTGACCTGGTTCTCTGGCTCTAGAGCAGCTCTGCTGACCTGGTTCTCTGGCTCTAAAGCAGCTCTGCTGACCTGGTTCTCTGGCTCTACAAGAGCTGTGCTGAACTGGTTCTCAGGCTCTACAGCCGCTCTGCTGACCTGGTTCTCTGGCTCTAGAGCAGCTCTGCTGACCTGGTTCTCTGGCTCTACAACAGCTCTGCTGATCTGGTTCTCTGGCTCTACAACGGCTCTGCTGACCTGGTTCTCAGGCTCTACTGCCGCTCTGCTGAGCTGGTTCTCTGGCTCTACAGCAGCTCTGCTGACCTGGTTCTCTGGCACTACAGCAGCTCTGCTGACCTGGTTCTCTGGCTCTACAGCAGCTCTGCTGACGTGGTTCTCTGGCTCTACAGCAGTGCTGCTTACCTGGTTCTCAGGCTCTAGAGCGGCTCTGACCTGGTTTTCTGGTTCTACAGCTGCTCTGCTGACCTGGTTCTCTGGCTCTACAGAAGCTCTGCTGACCTGGTTCTCTGGCTCCACAATGGCTCTGCTGACCTGGTTCTCAGCCTCTACAGCAGCTCTGCTGACCTGGTTCTCTGGCTGTACAGCAGATCTGCTGACCTGGTTCTCTGGCTCTAGAGCAGCTCTGCTGACCTGGTTCTCAGGCTCTAGAGCAGCTCTGCTGGCCTGGTTCTCTGGCTCTAGAGCGGCTCTGCTGACCTGGTTCTATGGCTCTACAGCAGCTCTGCTGGCCTGGTTCTCTGGCTCTAGAGCTGCTCTGCTGACCTGGTTCTCTGGCTCTACAGCGTCTCTGTTGACCTGGTTCTCTGGCTTTAGAGCGGCTGTTCTGACCAGGTTCTCTGGCTCTAGAGTGGCTCTGCTGACCTGGTTAAATGGCTCTACAGCAGGTCTGCTGACCTGGGTCTCAGGCTCTACAACGGCTCTGATGACCTGGTTCTCTGGCTCTACAGCAGCTCTGCTGACCTGGGTCTCTGTCTCTACAGCAGCTCTGCTGACATGGTTCTCTGGCTCTAGAGCAGCTCTGCTGACCTGGTTCTCTGGCTCTAGAACAGCTCTGCTGACCTGGTTCTTTGGCTCTAGAGCAGCTCTGCTGACCTGGTTCTCTGGCTCTAGAGCAGCTCTGCTGACCTGGTTCTCTGGCTCTACAACGGCTCTGCTGAACTGGTTCTCAGGCTCTACAGCCGCTCTGCTGACCTGGTTCTCCGGCTCTAGAGCAGCTCTGCTGACCTGGTTCTCTGGCTCTACAACAGCTCTGCTGAGCTGGTTCTCTGGCTCTAGATCAGCTCTGCTGACCTGGTTCTCTGGCTCTACAGCAGCTCTGCTGACCTGGTTCTCTGGCTCTAGAGCAGCTCTGCTGGCCTGGTTCTCTGGCTCTAGAGCGGCTCTGCTGACCTGGTTCTCTGGCTCTAGAGCGGCTCTGCTGACCTGGTTCTATGGCTCTACAGCAGCTCTGCTGACCTGGTTCTCTGGCTCTAGAGCGGCTCTGCTGACCTGGTTCTCTGGCTCTACAGCAGCTCTGCTGACCTGGGTCTCAGGCTCTACAGCGGCTCTGCTGACCTGGTCCTCTGGCTCTACAGCAGATCTGCTGACCTGGTTCTCTGGCTCTACAGCAGCTCTGCTGACCTGGTTCTCTGGCTCTAGAGCAGCTCTGCTGACCTGGCTCTCTGGCTCTAGAGCAGCTCTGCTGACCTGGTTCCCTGGCTCTAGAGCGGCTCTGCTGACATGGTTCTCTGGCTCTACAATGGCTCTGCTGACCTTGTTTTCAGGCTCTATAGCCGCTCTGCTGACCTGGTTCTCTGGCTCTAGAGCAGCTATGCTGACCTGGTTCTCTGGCTCTACAACAGCTCTGCTGACCTGGTTCTCTGGCTCTACAACGGCTCTGCTGACCTGGTTCTCAGGCTCTTCTGCCGCTCTGCTGACCTGGTTCTCTGGCTCTACAGCAGCTCTGCTGACCTGGTTCTCTGGCTCTACAGCAGCTCTGCTGACCTGGTTCTCAGGCTCTAGAGCTGCTCTGCTGACCTGGTTTTCTGTCTCTACAGCAGCTCTGCTGACCTGGTTCTCTGGCTCTACAGCAGCTCTGCTGACCTGGTTCTCTGGCTCTACAACGGCTCTGCTGACCTGGTTCTCAGGCTCTACAGCAGCTTGCTGGCCTGGTTCTCTTGCTGTAGAGTGGCTCTGCTGGCCTGGTTCTCTGGCTCTAGAGCGGCTCTGCTGACCTGGTTCTCTGGCTCCAGAGCGGCTCTGCTGACCTGGTTCTCTGGCTCTAGAGTGACTTTGCTGACCTGGTTATCTGGCTCTAGAGCGGCTCTGCTGACGTGGTTCTATGGCTCTACAGCAGCTCTGCTGACCTGGGTCTCAGACTCTACAACGGCTCTGCTGTACCAGTTCTCTAGCTCTACAGCAGCTCTTCTGACCTGGTTCTCTGGCTCTAGAACAGCTCTGCTGACCTCGTTTTCTGGCTCTACAGCAGCTCTGCTGACCTGGTTCTCTGGCTCTACAACGGCTCTGCTGACCTGGTTCTCTGGCTCTACAAGGGCTCTGCTGACCTGGTTCTCTGGCTCTACAGCAGCTCTGTTAACCTGGTTCTCTGGCTCTAGAGCAGCTCTGCTGATCTGGTTCTTTGGCTCTACAGCGGCTCTGCTGACCTGGTTCTCTGGCTCTACAGTGGCTCTGCTGTCCTGGTTCTCTGGCTCTACAGCGGCTCTGCTGACCTGGTTCTCTGGCTCTAGTGCGGCTCTGCTGACCTGGTTCTCTGGCTCTAGAGCGGCTCTGCTGACCTGGATCTCTGTCTCTAGAGCGGCTCTGTTGACCTGGTTCTCTGGCTCCACAGCAGCTCTGCTGAACTGGTTCTCTGGCTTTACAGCACCTCTACTGACCTGGTTCTCTGGCTCTACAGCGGCTCTGCTGAACTGGTTGTCTGGCTCTACAGCAGCTTTGCCGACCTGGTTCTCTGGCTCTACCGCAACTCTGCTGACCTGGCTCTTTGGCTCTAGAGCAGCTCTGCTGACCTGGTTCTCTGGCTCTACAGAAGCTCTGCTGACTTGGTACTCTGGCTCTAGAGCAGCTCTGCTGACATGGTTCTCTGGCTCTATAGCAGCTCTGCTGACCTGGTACTCTGGCTCTAGAGCGCCTCTGCTGACCTGGTTATCTGGCTCTACAACAGCTCTGCTGACCTGGTTTTCAGGCTCTACAGCCGCTCTGCTGACCTGGTTCTCTGGCTCTAGAGCAGCTCTGCTGACCTGGTTCTCTGGCTCTACAATGGCTCTGCTGACCAATTTCTCAGGCTCTACTGCCGCGCTGCTGACCTGGTTCTCTGGCTCTACAGTAGCTCTGCTGACCTGGTTCTCTGGCTCTACAGCAGCTCTGCTGACCTGGTTCTCAGGCTCTAGAGCGGCTCTGCTGACCTAGTTTTCTGGCTCTACAGCAGCTCTGCTGACCTGCTTTTCTGGCTCTACAGCAGCTCTGCTGACCTGGTTCTCTGGCTCTACAACGGCTCTGCTGACCTGGTTCTCAGGCTCTACAGCAGCTTGCTGGCCTGGTTCTCTGGCTGTAGAGTGGCTCTGCTGGCCTGGTTCTCTGGCTCTAGATCGGCTCTTCTGACCTGGTTCTTTGGCTCTAGAGCGGCTCTGCTGTCCCGGTTCTCTGGCTCTAGAGCGGCTCTGCTGACCCGGTTCTCTGGCTCTAGAACAGCTCTGCTGACCTGGTTCTCTGGCTCTACAGCAGCTCTGCTAACCTGGTTCTCTGGCTCTACAAAGGCTCTGCTGACCTAGTTCTCTGGCTCTACGGCAGCTCTGCTGACCTGGTTCTTTGGCTCTACAGCAGCTCTGCTGATCTGGTTCTCTGGCTCTACAACGGCTCTGCTGACCTGGTTCTCAGGCTCTACAGCTGCGCGCTAAAACCCTGAATACAAATACCAGACAAGCTGTCGCCATTGTGAAAAAAATATAGTGCTTACCGACTAATGAAGGAGACAGTGTAACGCTGCAAGTAAAAGATCCAGTCCTGATGGGTGGTCCCAAAAGGAGACAGGGTGGTAACAAGGAGGGACTAAGAAGCCTCATTATCAATCGGAAGCCAGCATTTATCATGGACGATGACGCTAGCCAATGAAAAATATGGGCGGGGCTTCCACACCACTTCTAAAACATACCCTAATACAGCATGCCTCGCAAAGCATGCATCGCATGCGCTGCACCGCTAGGCTCGACCTAAAAAGGGCACTTCTTCACATTGCTTCATGCGCAATCTTGCAAGATTTTATTTGCACAAAGTGTATCCTTGTGCTCAGTTTTAAATGAGAGGTACTTCCAGTGCACTGCGTGTAACATAATGTAATTCTTTAATACTTTTCAGTGAATTCTGCGAAATTCCCTCAAACAAAATACACAAATTAAGACAGGAAACAATAAGGTGTGCTTTCGTTTGTAGTAGTTTACAGTGTGTGTCATTAACAATCTTCCAAGATTTTATGTGCACAAAGTGTGTCCATGTGTCAATTTGTAAATGTGAGGCACTTCCAGTGCATTAGGTGTAGGTTAATATAATTTTTTTAATTAATTTTCATTTAATTTAATTTTGCGGAATCCCTCAAGCAAAATACTCAAATTAAGACAGGAAAGAACAAGGCGTACTTTAGTTTACATTGTTTCACTACATATGTCACATTATCCATCACTTACTCAAAAAGAAAATCAGGCTTGGGCATGTTTTTCACTTTTGTCATAATTTCCAAATTAACCAAGTTCACATTTCTGAGTGTTCAATTTCTTTCTCAGCAAGAAGTACATGAATGTTTAGTTATATTTAATTTCCCTTTGTTCAACATGTGAAAATATGGGCTGGACATGAATGTAAACAGAAGTTTAACTCCAACTGCCTGCTTAACACTAGTGTGATATCAGTCTCTCTGTATGACTATGTGAATAGAGTGCACTCTAGAATACAACTTGCAGCATGTTGTGTGATGCAAAAAATGTACATTTTTATTAGGAAAAGACACAGAAACCATATTCTGAAATGCATTTGTGTGACCGTTCTTGAAAACATAAGACTGTGTAAAACCTTGCCACTTCCATATACCAAGGATACGCATCAAATCGTGCTGATGTCTTTTAAGTAAGATTTTGTAAACTGGCAGGGGGAGTGGATTACTCAAAGGAGAAGGCATCATACAACCAGGCCATTTTGATCTTGACGTGTATTGACACGCACGAAAATCATGTCTCCCCTTATCATAATCGGGCTTCTTTCATGCAGAGACTAAACGGACGTCTAAGAATAAATAATTCATCTTCTTCAGAGCGCCCTGAAAATAGATTTGTTCCCTTTCAGTGTTGTTCTCCTTCAAGACGTGACAACGCAGGATGAGGAAGGCAGAGAGGGAAAAATGTCTTCTCTGAGGATATCAGTAGGATCCACGTGTCACGTTCCAAGCGAGCTATAGATTTTCAAGATCAACTGATACAAGCTGAAAAGGCTCTACCCACCAGGCAGGCACTGTGTCACGCAAATGCTCTTTCACAAGACATCATATCAGAAACAGAACAACAAAGGCATGCCCAACCAAACCACTGGGCATTCTGGGACTGTCAGAGCAATGGGAAGACGAGATCAAACATACCATTCTTTCCGGCCGATGCCTGTGTGGTCGTCAAGGTGAAATTTCGTCTCTCAGTTCATGAGGGGCTGTGAGAAATCAGGACCTGTTTGCAGTGTTCCCCCCCACACAACTTTATGCCCCCATTAGGACCAATAGATGCTAGTTTCCTTACTCTGACTGTGCCCTGGGCTCTGCTAATCAGACCCAGGACCTGTACTCTGTTTTAAAAGTACATCGTAATTTGGTATAATTACAATGGGAATGACAGACCCATGTGAGTGCCTTGTATATAATAACGCAAGAGGGATTCAAACTACTTACAATTCCCTAGTATATAATAGGGCAGGGAGGTTTAGAGGCTCCAGTAGATTTCCTGCACTGAAGTGTGCGCTACTATGATTCCTGCTATTTTTAAAAGCAAGCCTTACCTTGCAGACTGCTTTTAAATTGAAAGTATATGTAAATTCGACTTTGAATTTAAAGGTACTTCCAAAGTATAAATTTAGCTTATTTTTACATATGTCACCCCTAAGGTCTCCCCTAGGTGCCCCAGTGGTAGGGTGCCTTGTAACTATAAGCAGGGACATTATAAGAGATGTTTTATAAACCCTGGTGGGGGAAAAACTGCCAATGCAGTTTTCCCCATTGTAATGAATGGCTTCATAGGCTAACATTGTAATATTTTATTTAGATCAATTCTGTTTATTATTATCACAGCCAATGTGCATGAAGTAGCATGTCGTCTACAACCCCTAGAGGCCGGTTGGGTTCCGAATATATGACACAGCATCCGCCTACAACCAGGTCCGGACTGGGAACTGAAAGCAGCCCTGGCAAATTTAGCCAGATCAGCCCCCGTCTGGCGCGTAGTGTGCGAGAAGAGCAAGCAAGCCTGACCACTACTAGGAGGGTTCGGGGGTGCTTCTCCCGAGGAAATTTTTTGAAAAATAAAGACCAAAAAGGTGCATTTTACAGTATATTTTTCATTACATATTTAATTGTATTAACTTTTAAAGCACAGTAAATAGTAGATGATGACCTTAAAGGGAACCAGGTTACCCAGTCATATGTACCCATAGACATTCTTACAGAGAGCACCAAAAATAGACACAAGAGTATGGAATCAGAGAGCACAAAGTATAAGTGAGACCAGCCCCCATACTGTGTGTAGCGAACAAGCGCAGTGAGCGAGCATGACCACTACTAGGGGGGGAGTGTGATAACGAGACCCCGGGGGCTTGTGGCAGGAGCCCTGGGGGCACCTTGAAACCCTGCTTGTTGGTTTCACCATTGGCTGTTGGGGCTGCTTTTCTGGGTGAAAGGAAAGGACGGGAGTCAACTGTGGCTAAGCGGCTAGAGAGAGAGAGCACTCTGATGTGAAGAGGTGCGACCAGCAGGAGATGGGGAGAGTCGGAGGATGCTGGAGAAGACGGCGGCAGCGGGAGGAGCAGAGAGAAAGCAGTCCCAGGAGAGAGGGCGTCGGACGATGTCAGAGAGGAGGGACAAGTGAAGACCGGGAGCCCGGACAGCTAACAGGAAGGCGTGCCGGACGAGGCAGCCATGGATCTGTCATCGAGCCACGGTTTCAGGCAAGTGCTGTGAAACTCTGTGGGCAGGGTGAGCCGGTGGGTCTGGATTCACGGGCACGTCATGGGGCTGTCGGGGTGAACGGCAATATAAGGAAGAACGTCCTGGGAGTAGGACGTTCATAGAGCACAGGGGTTATCGCTACTGGCACGAAACCCCTTCCTTTTCTTGGCACCCTAAAAAGGAACCCCCTATCTCTACATAATAGGGCGTATGCTACCCTTTGAGGCCATCACTTCATATCCCTTCTTAAATTGCACGTTAGATGCGGTGACAGGGTGAAGGGCTACTTTGTCCACTTAGGGACGAGGACACTAACGCCTTTGACTTTATTTTCCTGAGGACATCCTGGCTCCAGAGGATAGTGGACCCTTATCTCTACTGCTATGCCAGTGAAGGAACTGCGAGTAGAAGGAGGCCAGGAAGACCGACAGAGAACCAAAAACTCGTGAGGGCCATTGTCAAGGCCTCTTGTGTCATTAAGAGCATAATAATAAAGGCATATCATACCTCACCCCCTGGACTTCGATCTTGTCCTGTGACAGGGAATTTGGGGGGTTCTCCCCCCCAAGAAAACTTTGGAGACAGAAAGGCCAAAACAATGCATTTTTCAACACATTTTTCAGTACATATTTAATTGTATTAACTTCTAAAGCATAGTAAATGATGACCTTATGGTGCACCAGGATACCCAGTCATAAATCACAGACATTCCTACAGAAAACACCAAAAAATGAAATGTCGAGCACGAAACATGAATTTACATATAGCCAATTTATTCTTAATATAAAATAGTATTAAGACATTTAAAAATACACTTATCCTCAAAGAATTGTGCAAAGGTTTAGATCAAAATATGTACAAGACAATGTGCAAACATAAAGTGATTTTTATATCCTGAGTTTTGTAAACAGTGCAAAAATAAAGCATCTTATGTAAAGTGCAACAGTGCACAACATTATGATTGTGGGCATTTTGACATTTTAAACAGTTAATATGACCTGCAGCACTTTCCTTGATATGAAATACTGTAAAAAAATAATAACGTACTTAATCTAAAAAAAGTGTTATATTCAATCGCACTTCACATTTCTTTGCATTAATTTGTGTAAAGACTGTGTTTTATGGGTGAGATGCGGGAGTCCCCAAGCAACCACCCATGGGTTTTGATGTATATTCCAACCTACTAACAAAGGTAGACCTATATTTAAGCCCAAAACTGACGCCTTCTTGAGGTTTTCCAAGAATGATTGTGTGCTCTACAGTACAGCATAAATACAGTGCAGTAAACATTTTAAAGTTAGCCTAAGCATAGAATTTTGTAGTGGATGGATATTGTTTCAGTGTAAAACCTATGCTAGACATAATGCTCACAGCCTTTCACTATGGTACAAATGTGTGTGCGTGATGCAAAGCAGGCTCAAAGAGAGCTAATGCAAGGAGGTCAACTCTGGTTATTGTACTGTGTTGTTTGATATTTATAAATCGCCCTCAAAATGTTGATGGTAATGTGTAAAACTCAAATGCTTTTCATGTCCCGAGTGCAGCCTTCAAATAAAATATTTTATTAGAAGTGCTCAGCTTAAAAATGTGCAAAAGAAACAAATGATGGAAGGAATGCTGGACAATGCAAACATTCACCCCCAGTCACAAGGATCTGGGTTAAATCCATCATTCTTTTGCTCTCCACACCACCCCAGTTTGGACCCAGCCATATGCAAATCAGTCTTGACCCTGTTCCTTGTGGGAACAGTCCAGCCCGAACTGCCAAGCCAGGTCCTCCCTGGACAGGAAACAAGCATCCTGGGACCGGTTTCAGGGCATCACCCTTCATCAGCCAGGCTAGCTGGAATCCAGTGGTGTAGTGAGCACGGGACCCACGTCTGGGCATACCCTTCCCACTTAGGGCAACATATGCAAAAGAAACAATTGATGGATGGAATGCTGGACAATGCAAACATTCACCCCCAGTCACAAGGATCTGGGTTAAATCCATCATTCTTTTGCTCACCACACTACCCCAGTTTGGACCCAGCCATATGCAAATCAGTCTTGACCCTGTTCCTTGTGGGAACAGTGCAGCCCGAACTGCCAAGCCAGGTCCTCCCTGGACAGGAAACAAGCATCCTGGGACCGGTTTCAGGGCATCACCCTTCATCAGCCAGGCTAGCTGGAATCCAGTGGTGTAGTGAGCACGGGACCCACATCTGGGCATACCCTTACCACTTAGGGTGACATATGCAAAAGAAACAATTGATGGACGGAATGCTGGACAATGCAAACATTCACCCTCAGTCACAAGGATCTGGGTTAAATCCATCATTCTTTTGCTCATCCATGGGGCACAGGGTCAAGACTGATTTGCATATGGCTGGGTTCAAACTGGGGTGGCGTAGTGGGCAAAAGAACGATGGATTTAACCCAGATCTTTTGACTGGGGGAGAATGTTTGCATTGTCAGCATTCCGTCCATCATTTGTTTGCTGTAACACTTTTCGCCCTAAGTGGGATGGGTATGCCCAGACGTGGGTCCCTTGCTCACTGTGCCACTGGATTCAAGCTAGCCTGGCTGAAGATGGGTGGCATACCCTGAAACCGGTCCCAGGATGCTTGTTTCCGATCCAGGGAGGACCTGGCCTGGCAGTTCGGTCTGGACTGTTCCCATGGGGCACAGGGTCAAGACTGATTTGCATATGACTGGGTCCAAACTGGGGTGGCGTAGTGGGCAAAAGAACGATGGATTTAACCCAGATCTTTTGACTGGGGGAGAATGTTTGCATTGTCAGCATTCCGTCCATCATTTGTTTGCTGTAACACAGCTTAAAAATGTGGCAACTTGAGCTCACATTTTAAAGTGTTAACATCCCTTGAATCACTTTGCTTTTGGAGGCAAGAAGATCAATGATTGTCTCATTGCTTACTCGCATTAAGGCATCTTTTTCCACAGGCATAAGCATAAAGGCTTCCAAACGTGACTAAGAGAGAGAATTACGCAGCCTGTTCTAGATGTACTTGAGCTTAGAAAAATATCTTTCACAAGCCACCTGGGAGGAGGAAAGAGTCAATGTCAACTTATAGGCATTAAAGAGAGAAGAGTAGGCTTTACTGTACATGTTATAACGCATGTTATAACGCAATAATAAATTATAGCAGCAAGCAATACAGTCCTTGCAAGTCTTAGACTTTTTTTTGCCAACTTTAGCGTGATGTACTATTTCATCCTCAAAGTTGAGATAACGGGTGTCTAAGTCTTGCTCATCTTGAACTTCTTGGATGATATTGTACTCTTCCTAAATACTGAGTTTTAGTCTGCTCAACTTAGATGGAAAATCAGGCAACTCATGCTGCAGTTTATCAACAGATGCTTCCAGAAGTTAGCAAGCCACTTAGTCGTTGAAGGGCATTTTGGGGAAAGTTCTGCAGGATGTCTTCAAAGTTTCTGGGGTCCAGGCATGCAAATCTGCAAACAACTAAACATGAGTTGCGAATCGACTTTGTAGGCTGGTAACTACTTTGTCCATTGCAGCATTATAAACTTCTATCCTGTATATATCAGTAGCTGACCTGATGGGTTCATCTGTCGCAGTTTCGCCAGGCATCATCATCTTCCTGCGTACTCAAACCTCTGGGAATTCAACTTGAATCAAGATTTCGCTATCACACAGATCTAATTTTTCTTTTGCCCAATTGATGAATTTGTTTGTAGCATCCATTATGCAGCTGAAATCCCGACCCTGTTGCTGTAGGAAGTCAATGGTTTTAGTTACCATTCGATATGCCTGCAGTACATCAATACCTTGTGTTTGCAAGTACAGAAATAAAGGAGTGGTAGTTTGAAAAATAAACAGATACATCTGTGCAGTTAAAATGGTGTCAAATGTAACTAGTGACTTTAGAAATGAAATGGCTTTGTATCTGATCTCATCATTGAAGTTATCTAATGTGAATATCTCCTCCATAGTTTGAAGAACCTCAATGTACACAGATTTGCTTGGGTCATTGTATAGACCAAACATTTATTTGAGTGCTACATCTTTGGCCCACCATCTTGTTTCTCCAATTACAGAGATAGAACAAAATCGTGCTTTAATACTTTTGTCTCACCACACGTTCATTTTAAAGTATGAATCCCTGAGAAATACAGCACAAGAATTTAACAGCCCAAACAGTGATACTACAGATTCAGAGATTTTAGTGACATCAGTTATGACAAGGTTAAATACATGCGCGTAGCACCATACATGAATCTGATCAGGTGCTTTTTTACTCAGCCATGCTGTGAACCCATTATACTGTTCCTGCATATTGGAGGCTCCATCTGTTGAGTTACCAACACAATTTGCAACGTTAATGTTCATGGATTCCAGTGTATTGCAAACTAGCTCACACAATGCCTTTCCAGTTGTCATTGTACAATTCACAACAGACACGAGATGTTGGCGGAGAACATCAGTCACATATCTGATCATAATAGAGCACTGGTCTACAACATTTATGTCCTGTGTTGTATCCAGCTGTATTGAGAACATTTCTGCTTCCCTGATTTCTTCAGCAATACCCTCTTTTAGTAATGAGGAAATAATATCTATGAGAGAGTTCACAGTTGTTTTTGAAATCATGGTAACCAGATTGCCATACCCTTTACCACTCTTTGCAACAGCATGATGTTTTTTACTCCTTTTAGTGACATCCTCAAGATGGCTTTTCAATAATGGATCACATTTTTTAAGATACTGAAGAAGTTCCAAAAAATTTCCATGATCCAATGTATCATCTTCTAATGTGTAGGTAGCTTTTGTAGTTGCTCGATAGCTCAGACCTCATTTGCCAATCAGTTTTATTGTTTCCACTACTCTTTGTAAAATGGCACGTTTTCGCTTGCCTTCCTCTAGTTTTGCAGTTGCGTGCTTTTTAAAAAATGGCTACATATATCAATGTTTCTTGATCGCATCATGAAGGATTCCAAAGTAGTGTGATGAAGGATGCTGTCTTCGTGCTAATTGATTCTTTGATACATATGCCTTTCATCAGAACAGCCATCAATGAAAGCACTTCTATCTGTCTGTTTGCTAAAAGCTAGGCATACCACACATAAAAAGATTTTGGCTTTGTGTGAATCAGTCAACCACTCCCTTGGCTTCCCAATTTTATGCTGATATAATCTTTTAGCATTCCAAAGTAGACCGTCTGGTTAACAGGGATGAAACTTAAAAAAGACATTCAAATTTTCAGATGTTGGTCTCAACAACCATTGATCCTCCGCTGGATCAATCCAAGCCACATCAGTACATGCTGATTTCTCAATTATGGGGTCTTCTTGACACTTCTCTTTAGAATCTTCTCCACTTTCTATTTCAATGTAGCCTTCTAAAGACTTGGGAGCTGCCTCCTTTACTGTAGAATCACTACTCATTTCAGTCCTTTGGCCTATCAGCAGTTTGTTCAGAGGCTTCACTTCTGAAGCT
Organism: Calotriton arnoldi; assembly: GCA_963921515.1. Taxonomy (NCBI): domain Eukaryota; kingdom Metazoa; phylum Chordata; class Amphibia; order Caudata; family Salamandridae; genus Calotriton; species Calotriton arnoldi. Next base: position 610,466 of record CAWUFW010006813.1, on the reverse strand, counting down.
GGTAGACGTGATGTCTCCTTCAAGAGAAACCAAATCTTTTTTAGGCCTAAAAATATCAGTCAATTTTTGGTGATGGCTTGCTTCTTTCTCTTGTGTTATTTTCTTCTTTTCACATTCTTTCTCAGCTCCTCCTTTCTGGTGCGATTTCCTCTTTCCAAAAGCTGCATGAGTTAAAGTCACATCAGCACATGCTGATTTCTCAACTACAGGGTCTTTTTGACACTTCTCTTCGGAATCTACATCACTTTCTAATTCAATGTAACCTTCTATATACTTGGGTGCTGCCTCAGTTACAGTACCTTCACTGCCTATTTCAGTTCTTTGGACTTCAGCAGTTTGTTCAGCACCTTCAATATTGAAATTGGTGGACGTGCTTCCGCCTTCGAAAGAAGCCAAATCTTTTTTGGGACTAAAAATATCAGGCACTTTTTGGTAGTGGCTTGCTTCATTCTCTTGTATTTTTTTCTTTTTTCACGTTCTTTCTCAGCTCCTCCTTTCTTGTGTGATTTTCTTTTCCCAGCACTTTTCATATCCATAGTGAAAATCTAAAATGATAGACGACGGGGTTTTTAAAGCGGATGCAAACTGATAACAAATTTGAAACAAGATTTCACTTAGTATACGTCAGCACACATCAAAACTATTGATAACAGAATTAAAAGAAATGACCAAATTTGATATCAATCTGACAAGTTTTCTGTGTTTCTATTCTTGTGACAGGGTGTCACGGAAGCCGCCACTCAAGGTATCCACATGAAATATATAAGGATACTACAATCATAGATATGGGATGCTTTTTCTGGGAGAAAAACCATAGTTCACAAACACCTAATGCATGGGGATTGGTTATATGGTATTCAGAAACTGTTGTGTCACTTGGGCGAAGAGCATGATTTGCACAATTTCATTTCCTAAACAGGAAATCCCACAGATTCAAGCAGCTATTAAGTGGTAAAGATACGATCGCTAACTCTCTTGCAGACACTCGTTATGAATTTCAAACATGTAAATAATTCCAACTAAAAAATTCTCAATATTTGGCTCCTTTTCAGTCATTCACGTTTTCATTAGGAATTATTATCATTAACACTAGAATTACCTTTTTTGTTTCATCATTAATAATGATGTCAGTGCCTTCTGTTTGCTTCTTTCTATCAGTCTATCTGCACATGCCTGGGGTCCACAAAAGTATCAACATATCCTGAAATTATTTTTACGAGTGTTTCTCAGAATTTGTTGAGGGACTGCACATGGTCAAGTGAGATCATATGGGGGGGTGGTGTCCAAGACAGAGTAAGAGGCTTCTCTGAAGTTCAGTTTAAGAAATAGTATACTATAGTGTGAGATCATGTTTCACAAACAGACTGCACAATGTTGAGTGGTATCATAATCAAAACTCTTCAAGAGAGTGTTTCCCAGGACAGGCTCAGAGAAACTCAATATAAGCTAAAATCGCAACAGAAGGAGAGACTGTTTCATTGAACAGACTGAGGAATGGTGTGAAACAGAATAAGATCACAACTGAAGAAGAGACTGCTCCCTAGGACATGCTCAGAGATAGCACAGTACAGAGGGAAATCACAATCTAGAAATTACTCCCTGGGTCAGTCTAAGAGAGAGTGAAATTGCATACATTGCTGCCCACAACTCTTCACGGGGCCTGTACGGCCCCTTGATGATGATCACAACACCCTTCGGGTCACTCTTGTCTTTTCAGCCAAAATTGTTATGCGTTTTAGGCTTTTTTTAAGACAGTTTCAATGTCATAACTTTACAGCATAAGAACTACATTCTGATATCCTTTTTTGTATTTTCAATAAATTGTCACTCACATTGTGATGAATTAAGCACTGAAATGTCACACTTGAGCACCCAGGCCAGTAAGCATGGAAATGTCACACATAAGCACCCAGGCCACTGAGGCCAGAAACTGTGGAAATGTCACACATAAGCACCTAGGCCACTGAGGCCAGAACCTGTGGAAATGTCACACATAAGCACCTGAGAAGCACCCAGGCCGCTGAGGCCAGAAACTATGGAAACGTTACACCAGGCCAGAAAGCATGGAAACTTCACACATTAGCACCCAGGCCAGTAAGCATGGAAAGGTCACACATGAGCACCTAGGTCACTGAGGCCAGAAACTGTGGAAATGTCACACATAAGCACCCAGGCCACTGAGGCCAGAAACTATGGTAAAATTACACATAAGCATCCAGACCAGAAAGCATGGAAACGTCACACATAAGCAACCAGGCCAGTAAGCATGAAAATGTCACACATGAGCACCCAGTTCACTGAGGCCAGAAACTATGGAAACGTCACACATAAGCACCCAGGCCACCAGAAAGCGTGGAAATGTCATACATAAGCAAGCACCCAGGCCAGAAAGCATGGAAATGTCACACATAAGCACCCAGGCAGCCAGAAAGCATGGAAATGTCATACATAAGCACCCAGGCGAGAAAGCATTGAAACGTCGCACATAAGCACCCAGGCCAGGGCAGAAAGCATGGAAACGTCACACATAAGCACCCAGGAAGCCAGAAAGCATGGAAATGTCACACATGGCACCCAGGCCAGTGGCACTGAAAACTTTTCAGAGTGTAGGTGCTGCCATCAATGTTACATCTCTGAAGTAATGGGATTGTGAAAAATTCAAGAATCACACAAAGAACAAGGGTAACAAATGATCCTCGCCTATTCTGGGCCGGCGGAGGTGGTGATGGTGTGGTTCAGAGTGGAAAAGGTCGAAAATTTCATCTCAGCACATGACATCCCTTCAGAACAGATCAGATACCGTGACAGATTCACCATCTGTGGGGGTGTCATGGAAGCTGAAGACCCTTCTTTAGCAGATCTGAGCATTCCCACACACACCCATTCAACACCTCTAAAAGTGAGATCACAGCATTTATCAAATGACACTATAGATGGACTGGACATTTACATCCAGGATGCCACTCTACCTCCCAGACAAATTTTAGACTTCATATAGCAGGCACAGCATATGCAGACTTGTCAGACTAAGGACCAGAAACTGCAAGAATAAGAACCAGAAGACTGGCCTCCGCATCATGCATTTTAGTTTAGAACAGCACCCTTTCGAAGACCTGTCAACAGGGCTTTAAGTGGGCCGGGTACTGCCAGTGTCCGGCAGTTCTAAAAAAGCAGCTGCTGAGACAGGTCCCTATCAAACTCTCCATTTTTGCCCTAACCCTCAGGCCAGGTGGAAAAAAAATCTTAACTCTGCAGCAGTACCACCCTTCACTGCCTTTTATGTAACTTCAAAGAGAATCGGTATAGTTAATATCAGAACTGAAGCATTTTCAATATTACATACAATGAAGCAGTAGTTGCTGTTTTTTTCTTATGCAACTAACAACAGTTGACAAAGCCATTAGCCCTGGCCTGGCTTGTTGTTGTAGGTAATGTTACGTGTTGCACTATATATCTAGATAGAATGACAGAAACAGCAAAATACCAGTTGGGCGGCACACTATGCTAAGCACAGATTTTTACCTTTTGTGTTTTTACGCCACATCCTAAATTACATTGGCCACGTCCCTTTGAGAGAACAGTTTTTTTCATCCCACTTAAAGCCCTGCCTGACAAGCATCATAACTATGACTCATTCTTTGCTTGTCCCTGAACCAGAGAGTGGGAGGAGATATTTCCTCCTCAAACCAGTCCCTCTAGCCAATATCTTGTACTTTTAAATGCAGTTATGTAATTTTGGAGCAATGTAATACTACAAAATCCGATTTCACACGTATGAAGCACTTCCCATATTTGCATAATATAATATGTATAAAAATCAGTACCTCTCATACCCTCTCATATGCCAATTTGAAAAGAGTCTGAAACTCATGCGTGGCCAGCTGGCCAAACAGTGAAGAATCCCGGCCTGGCTGGCTGGCCTTCTCTGCTTGAGTTCTGCTTACTGCCAACAGGACTCCTGTAGGAACAACGATTGCAGCGTTGTTCCTTCAGGCCCACCACCACAGTCACCACATAGTGGATCGGGCACATCTCAGCCCCAGTCTCAAATGTCCAAGCTGCAAATTGCCCGAAGTGTGAAACGAACCGCAGGGGTGAAAGGGGATAGCCACACCTCAATCGGTGCAGCCGTCAATGTGGCTGGACTCTGATGAGCCAGAGTCCCCGCTGCGACTTCTCCTCCCTGGCCTGAAGGTGGAGGCTGCTGTCTCAGGCCTGCGCTATGCGCCAATATCAGGTGGCTCGCGCTGGAGTTGGGAAAGGACTGATGGCCCTACTGGGCCGGTGCTGTGCAGCCAGACAGCCAGGTCAGGAGTTATCTAAGCTTCAAATCAAAGGCTGATAGGCCTGAAGGAAGGCTGATGTTTCTTTATGTTCACCAGTGCCATTTAATAATACATTTTGCCACCAATTAATTGTGCAAAAATTTTCAACTTAAGGACACTTACTTAGTGGAGGCCGGCTCAGGTCTATGCAAACTCTACTGCTTGCTTGCTGCTTCTATTCTGGTGCGGTGCCTGCATGTGCGTGTCAGTCTCAGACTGACTAACAGGACGTGCGCACTACTATGTTGCGGCGCAGGCGGGAGAACTTGGAGAGGGTGGCGCAGATCATTGGTCTGACTCGCGTGTCGTGCTGCACGACGTGCGAGTCGGACCAATGATCTGCGCCCCCTCCCCAAGTTCGCCCACCTGGCTCGCACGGCTGCGCCCTATACTCGCACTGTCATTGGTGCTCTGAGCAGGTCTGACTCCTGGATGGTTAGTTTCTAATTCTGGCGTGGTGCTACATGCGGTGCATTCACCTGGTCACTACCTACATGAAGGTGGGTGACGAAGGGTCACGAGTGGTGGCGCCGAAAGTGTATGCAGCGCGCACCCTGCCCACGCGCACTACTAAATTAAATCAACACTCGCACTCCAACAGTGCGGGTAAAAAGCACCACTGCCATTCGTGAGATGAGGTCACCTCACCAATGGCAGTTGTGCTTTTTCCCCACACAGAGGTGCAGAGAGACTGACTTTCACGGATCAGTGGCCTCGTGATTTTTTTACTGGGAGCCAATTTTGCTAAATAAATCATCCCCCAGTAACAAAAACGGCCTCCTGTGACTAAACAGGCCCCCACCCCTTCTGGCCTACCGACGGGATTGCCTGGTGCCCGGCATCACCAGTCCGGCCCTGCCTACAACCCTGTGTGGTACAGACTGGTAAGTACAAGTAAAACTGAAGAAAATAAACATTAATCACCCCCCTTCAGATCCTTCATCCTTTTGGAAAAAGAAGCAATGTAGTGAGCATCAACTAGGTGAAAGGGCTTACGTCTGGCACAGAAAAGGGCCTAGGCCGGCTAGGCCTCTAGGCAGGACACCTCAGGAGTCAGGCAAAGGAGCCGAAGATAAGACGGGCATTTCAGCAACCAAGATTGGCTAGAGAGGATGTGAATGAAGGGGGCCCAGAGTTCTGAGTAGGAGGAGCAGTCCGGGGTTGCCGCTAGGGAAAGCTTCTCCACCCCAAGAAGAAACCACAATCTATGCAGCCAGGAGACATGGTGAGGAGGCTTGTCTGTACCCCAAAGGGAGAGTATCACCTGGTGGGCCGCATTTAAAGTAAGGGCCATTTGCCTTCCCCTATTGGAGCATAGGGGTTAAGTCAGGGGATTCGGGAGTCCCAAGATGGTGTAAGTTGAGAATCTAGGGATGGTAGTGTTAAAAGTTAAGTAAATATCGTCTAATACCTGCTCCCAATATCTAGTGAGTTTGGGACAATGCCACATGTCCCAGGACTCTTTGCACCAGGAGGCACTGCCAACTAATCTGGGCAGAACCATCAAGCGCTATAAAGTGCCACCCTCACTCCCGTCGCACCCGGGCAAAGCCCAGGTCAAGTGCTGGCCCGTCCTTGCCCGTCAGCGACAGGAAGAGGCAGGGCAGGGCCACCCCCCCTTGGCTCTGAGCCAAATCTTTAGAGCTATTCACAAATATAAGTAGGTAAACAGTTTCATATTTTGAAGCAAAGACAGTCCCCAAACGTTGATTTGCAACTAAACTCAAGGAGTCTGGGATCTGGTACAAGTAGAGTCCTGACTGGTTGCAAGGAAATCTCGCCACAACATAATTAGCACGAGATCCATTGACTGATTTGACATCTGTTATTTAATTAGTATTTCCTTTGCTTATAGTCCTACCCTTGATTGTATCATATATCTTACATGCGGTGGGCAATTGTGACACTGGGGTGATGTGAATTGTTGGAATTGTCAATTAGAAGATCAAATATTATAAGGGATTAGATAAATCCAACTAGGGTTCACAGTAAGGAGAAAGTGAACATTCAGCAATTTAAGAATGGGCAAAAGGAAGGCCACTGAGGCTGTGGTAGGGAATGGAAAGATAGCAAAAAAAAAGAAAAGCGCAGCGGAGAACTGTACCCTAGCTGCAATAGATTTAATTGAGAAAGTAGAGTTTATATTATCCGATCAGAAGAAAGCGGCTAGTGCAGGCACTAAAAAGATAACAGCTTTTTACAAGAAGCAGGAGAGTGCACGTTGCACAGAACCCTGAAGGCCTCATTTATGAGGTTTTACTGTAGGGCAGGGTCACAGGCCTTCCTGCTGTTCTGTGATACGGTAAAAGAAAAGGGCAGGAATGTGCCGTATCTATCAGATATGACGCATTCCTGTCCTTTTCCCCTGCGTTGGCGCACAATAGGCTGCCATGCGCCAACACAGGCACCTTTGCACCATGGCATTGCGGGGATGATTATTTCTGTGCAGGAAGGGAAACCTTCCTGCACAGATACAATCAGAAGAGGCTTTTTCCTCTTTTTATGTGTGCTGCAAAGGAAAAACGAGTCGAAATAAAGATATTTCTCCTCGTTGTGCCTCCCTTGGGGAGGTGTAAGTTTTTGGAGCAGCCTCAGATTTACGATTTCTCGTAAATCTGGGGCAGTGTCAAAAAGCCAGGGATGTTGCTGGGATCACCCCCCCACAACACCCATTGCACGCCCCTTTAACGCAGAAAACTGTGTTAAAGGGGGCCATATTTAGGAGGCAGCATTAAGCCAAAAATAGTGGCTTAGTGCTGCCACGAAAATAGGCGCTAATGGAAGCTCGAACTACAGACCAGTAATTGGGGGCCTCCAAGATCTCAACCATACGTAGATAATAGATATTCCTCCATTCAGAATCTAGGTACAGATAACAACAGATATAGAAGCGGAGCCTGCAAGGTATTCATGACTAATGTTCCAAAGTTAAAACAACGTGGTTGGGAGGATGAGGATTCTTTGAAGAACAAGGTGCTACATTGGATTAGGCATTGCCACCAATGTTTATCCATAGTAAGATCTGACATAGTTAAGGCAGAATTGCTTCAGAGCACTGGTGGGAATTTAGATGACATACTGTTAGTATTCAGGTCAAAGCCCAATGCTGATGGCCTGATAGCTCTTGACTTATGTAGTCATCCATTCATGGAGTCTACAACAAGATTCAAGTTAAATATGGCTAATACTGATATTGATTATTTCTTGGAATATCGCGGGCTGAAGCAAAAACTGATAGATCCGGACTGGCAGGATATATGGGGAAATTTGATCTCTGTTTTCTTCAAGAGACTTGGCTGACTGAGTCTCCACATAAATTAGGATGTAGGACTATTAGTGTTGGTGTAATTCTCTCTAAAAGAGGGAGGCCCTACGGTGGATTTGCTATATGGGGTAAAAATCAATCTAAATATAACTATAGACCTTATGAATATACCCTCGCCAGATATTTTAGGGCTGAAGATAAGAACGCCTAATAGAGTGGATTTATATGTTTTTTAATGTTTATATTAGGCCAAGATTGTCCACTGTGGAGTCTGCAGTGATGAACCTATTAAATAGAGTCCTTGATTCTGTGAGACCGGAGGAAGTTGTTTTCATTGGTGAAGATTTGAGTCCGTAGCGGGGCTAGAATCAATACTAGAGGAGGAAGACTTAGCCAGATGTATTGCTACTCTAGATACAGATTCCACTGTTCCCTACACATTAGCTGTTATGTAATTAGCCCAATTTATCGTAGAACGATGGCTGAGACCCTGTAATGGCTTGTTCCCTTCGGATAGACCTTGGGCCTACACTTTCAAAGAGGTTATGTCAAGTCTAAAATAGATGTTTTCTTGGTGAGTGCTGCATATTGTGGTTATCTGAATGACTTTAGGGTGGACACCAGAGAAGAAAGTGATCATTTTCCACTGTGTTTAACTGTGAAAGGGAGGTTGATTGAAGCTCGAGCTGTTGACATCATGAATAATCCTTCCCAGCTGACAATTAGTAATAATTGTAGGACAGATAAATGGTCCCATATAGTCAATAAAGTTGAGTCTCTGAGTGGCATTTATATTGCCATTTTCGATGCTCTTATCCACTTTAGTGATGTATTTCCACCTGATATACCGATTCATCACTGTCTGGTCAAGAAATTAATGTTTTTTTGACTAAACCTCAAAAAATAGGTCCGAATTCAGGTGCATCTAGCAGTTTATCTAATTCTCCCTGGTATAACAAAGAGTGTTCACTAGCCAAGAGAAGATTACTAGTGCCACTTAAGGCCAAAAATGTGGAACAAATAAGGCATCTTAGGGCAGAATTTTAAAAAAGTGCTAAATATGGCGTCAAAGAGCGTCTGGAGAATAATAAAGAAGGTAGTACTAATACCGATCACTACCTGGATCCAGGTACCTGGAGTAGACATTTTTCTAAGCTGTACTCTGGGGTCCCAGAGCCTCGCTCAAATCCTATTGAACTCTCCCAGGCTCCTTCTCATCAAACAACAGCATCTATTCTTCACATTAGTAAAGAAGAGAATAAGGCAGCCATTGACACCATTAAAGCAGGGAAGGCCCCGGGCCCTGACAAAATACCAGGGGACCTTTTGAAGCATGACCCAGAAATATGGATACCATATGTCAATTTGTTAAGTAATGCAGTGGCTTCAGGAGTAGCAATACCAAACTCATGGAAGGGGGCTAAAATAGTGCCTATCCACAAGAAGGGCATCAAGGAAGACCCGGCCAATTACAGGCCTATAAGTTTAATTGATATCCTGTAAAAAGTTTACGCAACGCAGATAGTAAACAAACTGAGTCATTGGATAGACGAGAATGACATTCCCTCACCATGCCAGGCGGAATTTAGATCCAAGATGAGCACGATTGATCAGGTGTTCAGACTTTCATGTATAGCCTGGAAATATGTTAAATTAAAGGCTGGACATTTGTACGTAGCTTTCATTGATTTGAAAGCTGCGTTTGATTTAGTACCAAGGGATCTCTTATGAGAATCATTATGACAACAAGGAGTACCTAAAGAGATCCTGATACAGATAATTACACAAAAGTGCATTGGGGACCTGGGGTGAACTCACAGAGGCCATCCCTATTATGGGGGGGTGAGACAGGGGTGCGTATTGGCACCCACACTCTTCTCATTATATGTCAATAATCTTGCCCAGTATCTACAAAATGCACTCATGATTCGGCGAAACTAGGAGGGGGTCCCAATAATGTTAATTATATTAATATTGTAGGGATTTTATTTAAAATAATGTTTAATTAAGGTTTGCAGACGACACGATTTTGTCACAGACTTCGAGGGGGTTACAAAGACTACTCGATAGTTTCAGCAAATACTGCAGATTCAAGGGCCTCGAAATAAACTCTAATAGGACTAAATGCATGACTATTAGACCACACAAAAGTTTTAAGAAATATATTGTTATTGTCAAACTCCACAGGAGCATGTATCGAACTTTAGCTACCTTGAAATAACAATTGACACAAAACTTTAATGGAAACCCCATATTAACAAGGCAAAGGTAGTTTTGCTCCAAACTTTTATGCCAATTGTCAAAAAACACCACGCTACTAAGTCTAAGGAGGTCTCCCCAGCACTAGAGGTATACAGATTGAGGGCTCAAACAGCAGCCCTTAATAGGGCGGAATTATGGGGTGGGGAGAATTTGAGTTCCCTTGTTGTAGGAGAAAATAAAATGATACAGATGTTAATGTGCCTCCCCCAAAATACAGCTTTGATCCCATTGTTCTACGATATTGCTTTTAAGAGACAGGAATACCTAGCTGTTTTGAGACCCTTATTATATTGGTTAAGAATCTGGGTCACAGAAGAATTAAGCCCCTATAGACAATGATTGAAGGAGCTTCTGGAACTAAACGGCCAGCTCTGTTTCCCTTGGTTCCGCCATGTGTGGACCTGGTTTCGTGAGTTAGGCCTGAAAAGTTTCTGGACTGATCCTGGTTCACTGACTGTACATTCTAAGAAAGAGTTAAAGCACACCATTGGGAATTTATAATAAATAAGGTTCATCTTGATTGTAGAATGGGAAGACTTACTTCACAGTTATAAGCTTTAAGTTATTGCCAAGTTTTGAACCTTACCTTGACGAAATTCAAACCCAACTAGCAA